>JAGTTD010000020.1:1207500-1795000 GCA_018398585.1 Simmondsia chinensis
ATACAAAGAATGTCATATACTATATTTTGTGATTACAAAGGATAGAAAGAATCGTAAACAAATCAATAATCGATTAGTCTGTCTAAACTAATAATCGCGCTATGCTTATTCAACGTAAAGCAAGAACAATTCGAGTGATCCAACACTTGCCTATGTTAGGTAAGTTCTTTCGCCTATGTAGAGCGTCTTTGGCCAAACTGTAAAAGAACTGCTTTTTCATAAGAATTTTCTACTAACGAACTTCTATAGAGTATAATGAATAGAAATAGTTTTATCTGAAAATTTTTTAGCTTCGGTTTATGCTTCTGCTTTAAAAGGAGAAGCACTTTTTTCTACTTTGCTCATACAAAAAATACCTTTTTTTAAATTAAAAAAAAGAAGTTCGGCCAAACATGCTCATAGTCTCGGAACTCACTGCACATAACGTTCCAGTCGGATAAGCATCACACTTACGTCGTCAGCAGAACCCCGCGACACAGACATGTCCACGAGCTTTTTACAAGCGGCAAGTGGCTCGGGATTGTCAGTTCCGATGCACATAGCACGGGCAATATCTACGGCTTCTTGGTTGTCGATTTGATCCCACAAGCCATCGGATGCTAGGATCAAGAATTCGTATTCAGGTTTGATTCTGAGTACTTTCGTCTCGGGCTGGGCTATAACCCATTGCTTAAGATGCCTATCCCCAATTCCTCTCGATACCGCTAGGGAACCTTGGATTCTCCAAACCCCGTGATAACAATCGATGTAGCCACCCTGCACAAGACATCAGAACTCATTAGACAAAGGCTCGGTTTGGTCCTACAAAAAAATATTTTTTTGTATTTCCGGCTAAAGAAAAGGGTTCATTTTATAAATTTGTATGAGGTTCACCCTTGACCAAATTGAGATTGAAGTGAAACATATAACATAAGAATACGTCAGAAAACGTCTTCGTACAGAAGGATAAAGATTTCCCCTTTCTTTGACAACGTGGAAAAGCCAATTTTCCTTCGAAGGAGAAGGACATCTTTCCTGTTTGTGCCTGTTATAAAGTTATATAAAGAAACAAAATTGAGAAGGAAAATGTTCTTACCTTGGCCTCGATTCTATCCTTCTCATCCAGCCTCGATGGGCGATGATCAGTCGTCAGTGCCTCCGCAACGCCGCCTCTGCTAATGACAGCACGACAATCACCAGCATTCGAGACCACAAGGTTTCCGTCCGTGATTAGGGCAGTGACACAACAAGAGCCACCACGCGAGTCTTCCTTCAAGAAATCCAAATCTGTTTTCAAGTAACCTAATTTAACCGCCTCCTCGACATCGTCATTGTCCCTCTTAATCACTTCCTTCATAATGTTCTTATCGATATTCTCGGCCACAAATTCTGCAGCTCTTGTCCCTCCATGTCCATCAAATACACCGAAAAATGCCTGCATAGATTAACACTAGCACATGAGATTTCGGTTTTGCCAACTTCAACTAGAAACCATTCACAAAAACAATTTTTTCACAATTTAGCCAAACATACTGTAGAACTTCGTCCAAGGGGGAAAAGACACAAGAATCACTATACATTCGATAAAACCAAAGCTCATTGCCTTGGATGATTGCAAAGAATGGAATCATACAAGCATTATGAGTTATTTACTCCGTTCGATCTCTAACGTTTGTAAGTTTATTCAAATTGGTCCCTCTAATTTGTTTGAAATAGTCTCTGTTGTTTCATTTTATGAGAAGACCGGTTCAGAATCCAATGAGTTATACTAGATAAAAATTAAAAGATAAAGAACTAATTTGAACAAACCTAAGAGTACATCGGGACCGTTTTGACCAAAAGAAAAGACAAGAAACCGAATCAAATGGGGTCGCCTACATTGATCTAATCCTCCAATTCCACTCTATCACAAATCTCATCTTCTTTAAGCTATACAGACATTTATTTAAGCTATTATATGCGAAAATGCTATCAATTCAACTAGAAATCGATGACAAAGCATTTCAAAAGAAGCGAAATTTCATCTTTCCCACATTCATTCCAGATAAGTTCATCGCCAAATTTGCAACCCCAATTTCAAGGGTAAATGTTTAATTTCACCGAGCTTTAGATCAAACCCCAGAGTTCGCATACATGAGATCCGCATATAAGCCCAAGCGGAGTTTCATCCTAAAACCAATTAACAAAAAATGGAATAGCCCAGTGATCTTTTATATTCATCTGATGCTTACTAGACTTACATATGAAATCCTTAAACGTGAACAAAAAAACTGTTAAATTGCATCGGGCTTGTAGAACCTACTAGGAAGTTAGCATATACGAGATCCACACAGAAGCCCAACCAATTAACATTGGTTGAAATAGCTCACTAAACTCACATATGAAATCGTTCACATATAAACCAAAAAAAGATTACCTTTTTAGGATCTCCATGGATATCAACCACAGCCGAGTACCGATCCTCCATTGCCGCTCTCCTCCCTCTCTTACAATACACCGAGTAACCCCCCTCTCTCTCCTCCACCTCCACCGCCGCATCAACCACGGTCCTCGGAGTTGCCGCCGCTGTAAACCCTGAAGAAACAGCCGGAATCTCCAATTTCGCCGGTCTCTTCCTCTTCACCAACACCGGCGACGAAGAATTCGACGTTGAAGGTGAATTATCAGTCGAAGAGATTCTAGAGAGAGAGGATTTGAAGAAAATAGAGGAAGAAATCGGGGAACTGGGGGAGAAAACGGGAGAATTGGAGAGTGTAACTGTGCAAGACATGATTTTTATCGATATTTGTGGATTTTTGTTCGAATTGTGAGTAGAATTGGGGGATTTGCGATGAGAACTGCTTGAATTGGAGAGAGAAATTGAAATCTAGGGTTTATGATGAGAGGGGAGAGAGAGGGGGGATTATAAAGGGGGGAGAGAGAGAGAGAGAGAGAGAGAGTCAAGGAAAAGGGGTCAAAGGAGTGTGCGTGTTAATTGAGCGTCGGTGTATTCCATCTGTGTATTATTGTTTTTTTGACCATTTTAACTTTATTATTTTATATTTATTTATTGTTAAAAAAAAAGAATTTTATTACTAAAATATTTTAAAATTTTATTATTTAAATATATCTTAATATTTATAATATATATGGTTGTATCAGTTAATCAAAATATATATATATATATATATATATATATAGAGAGAATAATTATAGTGAGAATAAATTTTGGATCACATGTTTGGTTGAGGTGAGGGGTGATGTCAAGGGGAAGGACTGTAATATTAACAGTCAAATGAATGTTCTATAATTTATTTTTACCCTCTTATTTTCTCATTTGAATCATGAACTATATATATATGTATATATATGAGATGAATATCAAACGAGAATATTTGACTAATGTGAGATATGAGAGCTTACATCTCAGCCATTGAATTTAAAATGAAGGATTGAAATTGCACAACTAAAGATGAGGATCGTATGTGCAATCTCAGTCCTTCATTTTGAATTCAATGGCTGAGATTTAAGCTCTCATATCTTACCATAATCAAATACTCTCGTTTGATATATATATATATATGGCGTTTTTATAAGAGGGTGAGGCGAATCCTACTGGCCCTCCATTTTAATGGACAACCAAGGTTTATTGAACATTAAAAAATAATAATTTACGGCACATACCTCTTAATGGAGCAGAAAGAAAGAACGAGTATGAGAGAGAAATTATTTTTTTCAATAATCAATAAATCTTGATCGTAAATTATTTTTTTAATGTCCAACAAATCTTAGCTTTCCATTATAATAGAGGGTCAAGATTCGTCCCTCTCATGCTTTTACCCTCACGCAAAAACATATGGTTATGCCAATATGTTTAGTGAAACTTTAACAAATTATAATAAAAATTGCAAGAAAAAATCACACAATATTAAAACAAAATGCCAAAATTTACATGAAAACTTAATCTTAACTAGAGAAAAAAAAATCACAGTATCCAATGTAAAATGACGTTTTTCAACTAAGATGGAAAATGACATAATCACATCAGAGATGTGCCTTTTCATTGATACAACAAAAACTTAAAGATTATTTTATTAATTTAAAAAAGTTACGATTTCTTCCTATTATTTTCAAAAATATCGACATACAAAAATATAAATAATTCTATATAAATTACAAAAGAATTATTCTACTGCAGCCTAAAAACAAAAAATTAAGGGCAAATTTACATAGTGTTAAAACAAGGGCAAATTACGTAGTATTATTTTTGGAGTTTTTTTTTTTTTTTTTTGGGTGGGACAAAAGGTATTCTAAGGTTTAATATATTAATATTTTAACTAATAAAATTTATAAAATAATATTGTAATTTAAAAATTAAGATAAATTACATACTAGTGCTTTTGAGATTTAGTGTATTAATTTTTTTAGCCCATAGACTTTATTAAATAATTTTTAAATCCAGAAAATTATATATATTGAATTAAATAGTCTAAAAAATGATGCGAAAGAATAAAAGTGGGGTTTGTTTTATATCCCTACATTAAATATATTGGAACATTTTTGGAATATACCCAATGCCTCAAGGGCTCCCACCTACCCAGGATCTGGGAGTGGCGGATGTACGCAGCCTTCCCTCTTCAGGGTGTTAACCCGAAGAGAGGCTGTCTCCCAGTGCCTCCAACCTGAGGGTGAGGACTTCCCAGGAGGTCATCCATCCTGGTACTACTCTGGCCCAAGCACGCTTAACTTCGGAGTTCTAATCGGATCCGGTGATGGCGTGTTGGTGCCCTCTTTGGTACATGTGTTTAATTTTTTTAGGAAAATTATCACTCATGTACCTTAAGATTTAAACATCTATCACTCAGGTAACATTTTTAATATATATAATAAGGTGCCCCGAGTTTTAAATATTTTATCACTTAGGTACCTCAAAGTTTTAAAATTTTATTAATTAGATACCTTTTTGTTTAAATTTTGATACATTTTATTTAGAAAATGCTAAAGTTGAACATAATTTTAATAATATATAAGCATTTTTATTAGAATTTAATGATATTTTATCAATAAATATAAAAATAACACACAATTATGATAAAATTTAGGTGGTCTATATCTACATTCGGTGAATATTTTATCCTAATTCTTTGAATTTTTATTAAAAATATTGACATTAACTTATATATAATATCATATTTATGTATTATATCAGCATTTTTGGTATAAAATTGATCAAATTTTTACAAAAATTTATTAAATTCCGTCAGAAGATACCTAAATGATATAATATTTAAACCTCAAAATACTCTATTTATATATTAAAATATTAAATATCTAAGTAATAAATATTCAAACTTTACGATACCTTAATATCTAAGTAATACTTCTCTCTCTCTCTCTCTCTCTCTCTAAAAACTTGGTGATTTGGTTTGGAGCTGGCAACAAAAGTGCATGGTGACCGGGACAGTAAGCTACCGCGCTGAGAAAAGGTCGCTGCTTGGAAGTGACCGTTGGGGAGGATGACGTGTCATTTTTGACCGTTGTATACCTGCCGCCCCTTTACATTAAATTTTTTTTTTAAAATTTACCTATGAAATGGCAAGTTAATTGCGCCGTTGACGAGGAGGAAATATAATTTTATTTAATCTTATTTATTTATTAAAGGTGTGTGGATGATACAGTTGTATTGTATTATATTACAATTATACACTTTCCTTAATATAGGTTTAATGATCCAATAAATTAAAATTTGACTAAAAATTATTAAAAAATTTATCACTTAATACGAGATTTGACCGATTATAACCCAAAATATTATAATTTTATTATGAATTTTTCTAACATGTGTCCTTATATCACATGTTAAAAAATATTTATTACACTAAATTTTTACATTTTATTAGTCTATATAAAAATAATATTTTTTTTTATTTTTAATATTAGAATAATTTAATAAAAAATTAATAAATACAAGTGTAATAAATACTCCTAAGAAGATGTGGTGTGGTCCATTCCGGTCTCAAAGTCCCCCGGTCCAGATGGCTTCCCAGCGAAATTCTATCATCAATGTTGGGGGATTGTAGGGGAGGATGTCACCCGAGCTGTGGTAGATTTCTTTGAAAAAGGAAAGCTCTTGAGGAGTCTTAATACCACAACATTGTGTCCCATACCGAAGGTCAGTGATCCACAAGTAGTTGGAGAGTACAGGCCAATAGCATGCTGTAATGTTCTCTATAAAATCATATCCAAGATCATAGCAAATCGGCCATGTGAGGTCCTGCATAAGATTACAAATCTAGCTCAAGGAGCATTTGTTCGAGGTCGTTCGTTGTTCGACAACATTTTATTGAGCCAGGAGATCATTAAACATTACAATCGAGCACACTTGTCTCCTCTGTGTTTCATGAAAATTGATATTAGGAAAGCTTATGATACTGTGAGTTGGGATTTTCTCTTTGATTTGCTTGAAGGTCTAAATTTTTCGGCAAAATTCATTGGCTGGATAAAGCTTTGTGTCATGGCTCTGACCTTCTCAATCCAGATGAATGGTGAGCTAGTGGGTTTCTTTCCGAGCGCGCGTGGTTTGAGACAAGGTGATCCGATTTCTCCATATCTCTTTATTCTTTGTATGGATTATTTGTCGCGAGTACTTATGGATGTGGGATCTGATAAATCATATAAATTTCATCCCAAATGCCGGAAGTTGAATTTAACTCACTTGATTTTTGCCGACAATTTTCTTCTATTTGCTAGAGGGGATCGAGACTCAGTTCAAGCTATTTGGGGGAAATTCCTTAATTTTTCCCATGTTTCTGGACTTGAACCAAATATAATGAAATGTAGTATCAGCTTTGCGGGTGTAAATCAAGAAGACCGAGAGTCTATCGTGAAGGGTTTGGGATTCGGTATTGAGACTCTACCTCTCAAATAGTTGGGCATTCCGATCTCGGGGTCTAGACTAAAAGTTGATCAGTTCAGTCCTTTGTTTGATAGGATAAAGGAGCGTATTTTCAGTTGGCAACATCGAAAAATCTCTTATGCGGGCCAAAGGGAATTGGTTAATTCGGCCTTAATAAGTGTTACGTCTTTTTGAGGTAATCTTTTCCTTTTCCCTAAAGGTGTGGTGCAGGAGCTCAAAAGACTCTTCTCTACTTTCCTATAGGGTGGTACGGAGAAGAAATTCCGAGCTTTTATTCCACGAGCTTGGGATAAACTTTATTGGCCTATTAATGAAGGGGGCCTCGGTATTAAACAAATTGAAAATTGGAACCTTGCTCAAATAATGCATACTTTTTGGTTCGATGGATCCATGAAAAAGGGTGATTTTTGGCAGTTGGATGCAACGACAAACGACTCTCCTTACTGGAAAATGTTGATAAAATGCCGGGATAGGCTTCTTGCCCAATTTGATTTGATTCAGGAAGT
Organism: Simmondsia chinensis; assembly: GCA_018398585.1. Lineage (NCBI taxonomy): Eukaryota > Viridiplantae > Streptophyta > Magnoliopsida > Caryophyllales > Simmondsiaceae > Simmondsia > Simmondsia chinensis. The sequence goes on from JAGTTD010000020.1 coordinate 1,214,881, forward strand.
GGGGCGGGTGCTGCAGTACTGTCGTGAAGGTCACTTTAAGTGCAGTAAGGCTTATCAATTATTACCAGTCCACCGAGAGGAAAACCACTGGGCGCGCACAATTTGGGGTAAATTCTCCCTCCCCAAACAAAGTTTTATATTGTAGTTAGCTGTATCGGGTAATTTTTTGACAGAGAATAGATTACAAAGAAGAGGAGTAATGCTAGCTAGTCGTTATGTTATGTGTAAACAAGCTAAGTGAATCTATCGAGCATTTATTTTTTGACTGTGAGTGGACTAAAGAGGTACGGTTCGGTATTTGTAAATGGAGTGGAATTCATCTCTTCACAGAACTCCGGCAATGTTTCGACTAGTTTGGGAAGAAGATTCGAAGTCGACTTTTTGAGTCACATATCAGACGAGCATGCTTGGCTGCGACAGTTAATATTTTTGCATTGTTTCTTTGATTATTTTGGATTTCCTTTGTTAGATTGATTGTTTTAGGGCCATGGGCCTATATTTTTGCATACTTTTAATACTATTTGTACAAAATTTTTGATTTATATGAGAATTACGCTTGCCTTTTGGCAAAAAAAAAAAAAAAAAAAAAACTCCTAAGAATACATGTTAGAAAATTCGTTTTATTATAGATGTACAGTATATCAAAATTTGTTGATTATTTGCAAGAATATTATCAATTTTATACAGAGAATGAGGTAAGGTATATGAACACAATATTATGCACAAGACACTTTTGTGTTTTTAGAAAAAATTCAGTAATTACAATAGAAAGTTCATTAAATTTAATCTTGCATAAATTATATGTAATGTCAATATCTTGGTTTGCAAATTTCATTTTTCATTCAAATTTGTTGTAACACGGAGAAGGGGGCATTTCCCCCCGATCTGCATCAAAGATGAATAGGGTCGTACTCGTAGTGATGTTGCATCGTAATTTTTGCACTAGGTTGACGTCGTTAAAGTTGTGTGACGCTAAAGTCAATTACGATGCATACCACAAGTTTTGCCATAAAAAGTCGATTAGGATATGGACATTGCCTCTAATTATGAGGCCGGAGTTTCTGATTTCCTTGTCGAGTGGGCCGGTGGTCCACTAGGAAGAGACGCCTCTTAAGGGAGAAACGAGCTCGATGACAACACCTTGATGCAGCAAAGACTCTGCAATGTCCTCTCGAAGAACTAACAAAGCAACTAACCAAATGGAAAATTGATAGAACGAAGGAGAGCAAGCGTTCTTATACTCTTGATGACTCGAGCTATATTACATACTTATCTATACAAGAGAAGGTCCAACCCACAACATCTAACGAATATAAAGACCGACCACCATTGCAGAAGAATCGTGCTCTTCATGCTCTACCTTACACGTGCTCGGCACAAAGGTCTGCTGAAGCTGCGAGATCATCTGTTACGGATATACAGTCTCCTATATCACTTGTAGACTGATGACACTTGCAATTCACAACACCCGTTTGGATGCAAATTTCACAAGCAGATGTGGGGCAGCACGTCAATAAAGTACCAAAAAATCGAAACACATTATTCTAGCAATCATACCACGACAACGAGAGACGGAATTGAAAAGGATATAATCATGGAGCATTTCGAAGAGGGTTGAATTTTGGACTTCTACTCGGCGAGCGGTTTTTCTCCCATAATCCGGAGAAAGTTGCGAGAAACTTAGCGGTCAACCAAGGAGTCCCGACCTTTTTTGTTTGATTCAATGCCAGCCGGATTGTTGGCCTTCGGTTGATCATGGTTTTTTGTATGTTTATGATAGTCCTCGACGTGTTCCCATAGAAGAAACACGATCATTTGACAAAAATTGTTTTTAGGGCAGTTACGTAATTTTTAGTGAATTATAGCTGCAAAATTTTAGAGTTATTTGCAACATTGGTCCTTTTTAGGCTTATCCAATGATCAGAAGTAGCTTTCTAGGCTAGCAAATATCCATCAAAAATATTACAGATTCATCTGCTCAGAGCCCAGTGCACATTCATCATCTCATCTTCTTAGAGGTATTTGCACCATTGATCCTTCATGTTTCTTGTTCTGTTCAAATTAAACCCACGTCTTTTATTTTGTCCAAATTAATCCGTCATCTTTTTAAATTTGTTGAAATTAGTCCCTCATTTTTTTCTTTGTTCAAAATAGACCCTCTTGTTTTATTTTATAACAAAATCCATCCCCTGCAAGGTTGCGGGTCCACGGAAATAGCCTCTCTTCAGGTTGACACCCTGAAAGGAGAAGGCCGCGTACATCTACCCCCCAGACCCCGCTTTTGCAGGAACCCTTGAAGCACTGGGATTGTTGTTGTTGTTAGAATTACAAGAAAAGTTTCATCATAGACAATGCGACACTAAAAAACTAAAAAAATATGGGCGATTCTTTAAAATCGCACCTAAAATTATATATTTTCAATAAATACCAAACAAAGAAATTAGTTTATGAAAAGAAAGGGAATGACATAAAAAACACATGACAGTACTGGAAAGGGGAGCATCCTCAGCAAGATTGCTTGGTATTTGTCATCAATAAGAAAACAATCAGGTCTCAAAGATTATCATGCCCATCACTGGATCTCCCCCATTTTCACCCATTCAATTTGGTATACGAGCAAAGTAACAACAACAACAAACCTAGTGCCTCAACGGCTCCTACTTAAGTAGGGTCTGGAGGGATAAAATGTAAGCAACCTTACCCATTCAGAGTGTTACCCTGATGAGAGATTATAATCAATACGAACCTAGTAAGAACCACGCAATAACTCAGGCTTAAAACTCAATTACGCTTATATGTAAAACTCGTAACAAACAATTAAAAACCGCCGACTATTTCAAATACAAGAGACATATAAGAGCATATAGCAGGTTATTATTCACTACGACTGTGGAAGAACAAAGTAAGGCGCAATGACTCAAATCCTGCCGACCAAATCTATGCCTCCCTTCTATTATGTAAGATTTGTGGGGCTTTCCATCGTACCCATGAATGGATGCAAAGGTCCCCAGCAAGAGGCAAACCATTGAAAAACTTTTAACATAGAATCCAAACTCTACATGGGGGCAAAGAGAGTAATACATGAATGAGCTGCACATATATGCTGTTAGTATCCAATATTTATGCAAGAAAACTAAAAAAATTATAAAAAGATTACAACTTTGTGTGGCAGATTAACAGGGGGAAGATGGGTTTCTACCCACAAAGAAGAATTCAATTAATTAATTAATTTATTTATTTATTTTGCTTTCCAAATGACTGTAGGCTCCATTTAAGACCAAAACTGTAATTATGCTGTAAGGTTACAATTTCAATACCAATCTGTGACTGAATAACCCATATTCCCAACGCGCCAAAGGCTCTTGCCCAAGCAAGGTCTGAGGACGATAGATATACGTAATCTTCCCCCTTTACAGTGCTACCCAGAAGAGAGGCTATTTCCGAACCTAAGGGGTTTAACACAACAACTGTCTAGGAAGGGACCTATCTTAGTGCTACTCTCACCCAGGACTTCAATTTCATAGCTTTAATTCCTTTTACCCGCCAAAAAGAATCTAAATTTCACATTTTCAATTGAAATAAAACCCAAAAGAAGTACCCAATTTCAACTTCCAGACTCCAGAGTACTTGGATTCAGGACTTCACTTTCAGCTTAGGCCTAAAACATACTTTCCTACACAGATAGCTTCCAATTTCAACATATTGAAAACAAATTTAGTTTTGCATATTCGCTTTTGACAAGCCTATTGTGTTCAAAGCATCAAAGCAACATTTAAAGAATGTGGTTCCCCAACGTCCAAATGCAACATCAAAGCATTTAAGCTACACTGGATAGCGAGAGGAACTTCATTTTTGTAGGGATTCACTTGATTAACAACGCCCCATCAATATATAAGGCATAATTCTTATAAAAACATTATTGTGAACCCCAAAGCACAATGAATTAACAAACGGAGAACTTCAAGTTCTAATAATAAGATTTTAAGAACAAAATAGATGAAAATCAAAATAGAGAAAGAATGGCAAGCTCAGTCCCTTAGATGTTCATAATGAGTTGCGATCATTTCCGCACTTCATTACAGGTCTGTATTGGCTCATCACCGCTGCCATTCTAAATGTCACAATTACAAAGTCGACATTTTTACACCATTAGTACCTTGTACCTCTAAATTTGTTCAAATTCAAAACTCCCATCTTTTTTCTATTCAGCAGAGACCAAATTGATTAAATATAAAAACATTAAAACCCACTTTATAAATAAAAGATATGAACTAAATTCAACATATTTAAAAAAATTAAAGACACTTTTAGAGAAAAACAATACAAAACCAATTTCAATAAATTTAGTAACTTTACTAATTATTTTGAACAAAAAAAAACTTGCGAAACTTTTATGAAAAAGAAAAAATGAGAAACTTTTTGCAATTGAAGAAAGTGAAAAACTCTTTTTGGTGAAGAACCGGAAGACATCAATTTGAATAAATTTAAAAATATTAGAGATTACTTCGGACAATTAAAAAATGGAGGACAATTTAAACAAATTTTAAACTAGATTGCAACATAAAACATTATCCTGGAGGGAAAATAAAAATGAAATATAGTTGCTCCGGTGTTCTCCATCAGTATAGAAGCTTAAACTTCAGACTTGAAGGAGAGAATTAAAAAGAGCAACACGATTAGTATCGCTTCAAGGGAACGAGTCAAATGGGAATTGAATTATCCACATAAACCAGTAAATGAAGCTTCATTGATTCAAACACCTCCACAAAATTCATTAAATCAAAACTCGAAGATCCAAATACAAGAATTAAACAGTAAAATCATGAAATTATCAGCATGAACCAGTAAATGAATCTTCAATTCAATCACATCCAGCACAAAATTTCATGAAATCGAGACTCGAAGATCAAAATTCAAGAGATTAGTCAATAAACTCAAGAGCTAAAAGTTGAGCGAGAAGGACAACCTGATGAGAGAGAAAAACCCTAATTTCTCCGCCGTGACGGAGAGAGAGAGATTTGATTTTGATGTGCGGGTTTAGAGATCGAAGGGTTCATATAGGAGAAGAGCACAGTGATCGGACGGTTGAGATTGAGAGATTTTGTATCAACGGTCTAGATGAAGGGAGAACGTTCCTGTAAACCTATTGTATGGGGGCGGTTTTAACGGACTGATTTAATACTTATGGGCTTAAAAGCCTGGCCCATTTAGAATTTTAAGATGGGCTGGGCTTGATTGCAGAATTACCAGGCCCAAACCGGTCTGAACCGGGCTTGGGTCTCACCTGCTACATCCTTGTAGGTCTGTTCTATATTAAGGGTTCAGTCAAGTTTTTTTTGGGAAAAAATATTTCGGATAAATTATATATTAGTATCTTGAGGTTTAATATTTTAATTTTTATCTAAAAACTTTGTCAAATAATTTTCTAGCCCAAAAGGTTACATATTTTGATAAAATAATCCAAATAATAATATAAAGGAATAAATACAGGGCCTTTTTTTCACAATTTAGCAACTATAAAGGGTAAAGAGGGATAAGGGTAGAGCCGGCAAATGTGTCGTATTCATGTTCGTGTTATGTCAGTTGTTTTAAAAATGGGGTCAACCTGAACCCAACCCATTTATTAAACGAGTTAGAAACTATCAACCTTATCCAACCCAATTATTAAACAGGTAACCCGAGGGTTACCCATTTAATTATATGGGTAACTTTATTTCATTAAATGTTAGTGTGTCGACTTATGAACATGTCGTTAATATACATCATAGTTGATTCTAGCAATAATTACATAACATATTTATAACTGTTAAAAATAAGTTGTCAATATAACATTACTAAGTACAATTTAAATTGTCCAATGTGAGATAGGTTATCGAAATATATAAATAATAACAATAGTATATAATTAAAACACCTAACATATGAACTAAACAGGTCAAATGTGTTGAAAATAGGTTGGACGGGTCAAACCCAAATTCAACATGACTTCAAAAACCCCAACCCGGAAACTTTTAATAATATTTTGACGATTTTATCCTTATCTTAACCGTGGCTCTATTTACCCTTACCTCTGTGTTTAATCCCCCAACAAGGAAAATTCATTTACCCTTCTTTGCCAAAACTTTTATCCCTTTTTATTAGGGTGCATTTGTTTTAACTTATTTCAGCTTATCTTTTTCAATAAAATCTGTCCATTTAATATCTGTATCTTTTTACAGTGAAGTATTTGGTTATGTAGTACATAAATATCTTTTTTACATAATAAAGTGGTTGGATACTCTTTAAAAAAGAAATTTATCTATTATAATAATAAAAATGACTTAATAATATAAATCAATTAATAATAGTAGCTAAGAGAGAATCATGATAATAGTTGGTCATGGTAGTAGAAAGTGGTGAGTACAGCGACCTATCGGCATAAAAAGGGTGGTGGTAGGTGGAGGTGGTGATAACAAGTAAAACTAGGTCATGGTGATAATAATTTAATATTAATATAGTTTTTTAAAAACATATTTATGAAATAAGCTGTGAAAAAGATTCAATTTTGCATCTTTTTCTGCTTAGTTATAAAATAACTTTTTATCTTTCTATTTAAGCTGTAAAAAAGATGTAAAAAGATCTTTTTTGTCAACCAAATGCAAGTTTTACAATTAACTAGATTTTTGGGCTTAAAAGCACGACCAAGTTAAAGTTGGAAGTTGGGCTTTTAATTGACATGGCCCATTATAATGGCTAGGCCTTTCGGCTCCTCATGGAATGGGCCCATTTTATGCTTTAGTGGAATGGCATCCCACAATTGCAAATCTTTGTTAGTAAAAAGAAATAGGAGTTATTATTGTCAGGATAATAATACTATTAAAAAAAATAATAGTCATACTATTATCTTTAAAAGTTTATTCTAACAATAATAATTTTAACCTGATAAGAACATTTCCTAAGAGGGTACCAACATACAAGCACCGGATTTTATTAGAACTCCAAAGTTAAGCATACTTGGACGAGAGTAGTATCAAGATGGGTGACATTCTGGAAAGTCCTCGTGTTGCACCCCTCAAGTTGGGGGTTCTTGGAAACAGCCTTCCTTCATGCTAGCGCTCTGAAGGAGTACTCTGAAAGGGAAATGCTGTGTACATTTATCCTCATACCCCACTAAGGCGGGAGCCTTTAGGGCACTGGGAATGTAAAATGACGAAATGTTATAAGATGAAAAATAACCAGTAAGATCAACACGTTGTAGAAAAGAAAACGATGGGCATCATCTACATTATAAGTGACCGGAATGATTGCATAACAATCAAAATGATTATGTGGCAATCGAGAAGATGATGTGTAGATGATGTCTCGATGGATGATTATGAAATCATCCTCGGTTTTTTTTTTTTTTTTTTTTTTTTTTTACAGAAAACATGTTACCCTTCCCGTTTATGTAACATTTTCCATTATTTTCTCGAACATTATGCCCCTTTGAAAATAAGTGCTATGTGCAGTTGGTTATCACGTATTCAACTTGCTTTATTATCGAAAGATACATTATCTATTAATGTTATATTATTTGCAACTATTTAATTAAAACAAATTGTGAAATAAATTATTTTTTAGAAATACTTTGCAAAAAAATATTTTCAATAAAGGTATTTTTGCTAAAAACTTTCAGTTCTTACAAAAAAATAATTTTTTTGTAAAACTGATTTATTTTTTATTTTTTAAAAGAACTTAACTAAACAAAGTCCGAGCATCAAAAAATAATACTCAAATGAAAAGGTTGTATGAGTAATACAAGATCAAAAAAAATAAATTATTATGTATTATTTATTGAACTTTTAACAACCAGCATAATTATAATTAAATTATTATTATGTAATTTTTGAAGTTCATAAAGGGCAAAAAATAGCCATTCAACATCCGAAAGGTGAAATTTCATTTTATTGCTATTTAAGGTCTCGTTGATGTCGATTTCTATTTACAGTTTTTGATTTATAAGAAATTAAAATATAGTTTTAAAAATATTAAGTGAAGATAATATGCCAAAATCGAGGAAAAAATCATTTCCGAGATGCGATTTTCAAATTTGTTTAGAAGTAGAGAATCCTTTTTTTTTGTATAATCTGTATTACGTTAGAAAAGTTGGAATAAACTCTTTTCCTAAACTTTTCCTACACGTATTTTCTAACACCCCTGTGTGATGCATATAAAAATAAAAACAAAAATTAGGATCTTTTACACGAAAGGTCTTTATTTTTTATCTATTATGTTAATTTAGTCTTTTTATTTTTAACTGTGTTAATTTAGTCCTTGTTTAACTGAATTAGTGTCAATTAGTCCTAAACTAAAAATAAAATTAAGTTTGTGACAAAATGTTTGGTACTCAAGTGATGAGTGAATTTAAATTGAGTTAAATGGTGGATTTTGGCTTATTTTTACAGTATAAAACGAATTATGGGCCTTCATCTATCAGCTTAAGTTTTTAGAATAGTTGGTTCCTTGACATAGTATCAGAATCTTGATAACTAAGAGGTCACAAGTTCGAATTTCAACAGCCCTTACTTTCAATATGAACATAAATTAAGCACGAGGTATGAGGTGGGCATGTGTAGTATCCACGCTTCAAGCCCAAACGAGCATTTGCGTGGGGGCATGTTAGAGTATAAAATCAATCATGAGCCTTCGCCTATCGGCTTAAACTTTTGAAATAATTGATTCCTTGACACTTACTTGTATTGTACAAGACCAAATCGTTTAAAATTACTTTGTTAACTCAACTAGAATTTTTATCAAAGAACTAAATTAACACAATTTGAATTGTACATGGACTAAATTGAAACAATTAAAGGTATAAAGACGAAATTAATATAAAGAGAAAAGTACAAGAACATATTACATAAATAACCCTAAAAATTATATTTTAGGGTTATGTTATTCTTGTTGTTGTTATTACACCAATGGTCCTTGTACTTTTCTCATTGTATTAATTTAGTCCCTGTATTTTTAATTGTATCCCTCTATAATTTATAATGTGTCAATTTAGTCATTTAGTCAAATTTTAGTTAAATCATTTTTAAAGGGAAGATCACATTATATGCAAGTAATCTACCACAACTACGCCCATTGAGTCAATTTAACCCAATAAATGGCCGAATCATTACAAATTTCATTACAAACTTAACGCAAATTTTACTCAATGGATAAAACTGACACAATATGAATTATATAAGACAAAATTGACACAATTAAAATTATAAGGACTAAATTGACACAATTGATAAAGTACAAGGACATTTGGTGTTAATAACCTTATATTTTATTTTCTAGAAGGGACTTAATTTCTAGAAAATATTAATTTTAAAAAAGACTTTAATTTATTATTTTTTTATTTATTATTTTGGGTTTTGAAAAATTTAAATGAAGTAAAGAAAAAGAAGAAACTCGGAAGAGTTTAAAAACGTAACTCAACCGAGTCGCCGCACGACTCTTTAATTATTCTTACTACTTCTTGCCCCCCTTCAAGAGTTACTTCCCATTACCAACTTAAACTAATTAAGCTCGGTTTTTTTTTACTGAAAATCACCTCAATTTTAGATACAGTTTTAAGAAATCATATAGATTTTTTAATATCTCAAAATCATACCTGAACTTTACAAATTTTTTCAATTTCATTTATTAATGTTAACACTGTTAGTTTTTTCTGATGTGACTTTTGAAAAAAAAGAAAATAATTTTCAAATATTTTAAAAAATAATTTTATATTTAAAAATAATTTTTTAAATGCCATGTCAGCAAAAACTAACAGATGTTAACGGCGTAGAAATTTAGGAAAAGTATCAATTTTAGCTCTTGTTTGGTCAGCAAAAAGTACGCATAATGCGGGAAGCAGAAATTGCTTAACTTACCTAGCATGGCTATGTAAGTTTTAATTCCTTTGTTTTTAACTAGCCTCTCTAAGGAAATTCTATTTCTCATCTTGGAAACCGAACGTTTTTTATCTACCTCCTGAAAAGTTGACAGTTAAATTAAATTACTAAAAAATACAACTTCTCGTGGGAATTCAATTCATGTGATAACCAAATGAGGACTAAACAATAAGATCGAGAGTTTTCTAATTTCTGAAGCTATTATCAAATTTAATAAATATTTGTAATTTAGTTACATATTCAATAAAAAAATTAAATACATATATTTTTAAAATACAAATATAAATCTTGAAGCCAAAAATGAATCCACATTGAAAGTTCTAATCCAAAATGGATAAATGGATAAGGCCAAATGCATGTACATTCATATCAATTGTATACCAACTTTGAGTTTTCTCATAATTATCTTATAATATACAAATTCATGATAAAAAAAAAGAAATAAATTATAGGATCGGATCACAAAAACTACTGCTAAAAGTAACAATATAACTGTTCGGAACGTACCCGTTAGCTCAACTAGTAAAATCATCAATGGGTGAGGTAACTAGAGATGACAATTGGACTCGAATCCAACCCAGTCCACTTATGATGGATTTGGATGCACCAAATGGGTTTTAAATAAATTTGGATTTGGATGTTGATAAATGGGTTTTGGGTTGGGTCGGATTTGGATGACATCAAACACAATCCAGACCCGACCCGAAATTATGTTTAGTGTAGAATTAAAATTTTAAAATTACTAAATTTTGAGTATTTAACTTGCCGAACCATATTCAACATTTATTTTTTAATTTTGCAATTATTTTTGGAGCTTGTTCTAGCACTATAATATTCTTTGTAAAAACCATAATGTAACAAATCCATGTATAAAAATTAGTGGTTAAAAGGTTTTTGAACGATTGTCGAATATTTCATTATTATTATTACACATTAAATGAAAAAAAGGGAAAAAGGTATATCGATTGTATAAATATTGGTTTTTAAGGTATTGTTAGTGCATTATTATTGTTTTATATTTAATATTAAATTGCAATATTGCAAATTGTTCTAGGATTTAAATGGGTTATGGATTTGGATAGGATATCCGCTCCACCCGATGGATTTGGATTTGGATTGAATTTTTATAGAATAAATGGGTTTTTTCTAGATTTGTGTTGGGTCGGGTTTTTTCTGGATTGGATTTGAATGAAGGCAAACCCGACCCATTGCCATTCGTAGTGGTATATGAGATGTAAGATTGGATACCGGCTTTACTAAGGGAAGAGATCTTATATCTCGAATATAGTTGTCCTTCTGCCTAGTTCAAGTGGTTTCTTGGGGAGGATCTGTTTGGTTTAATGTAATGGTCGAGCTATCCATTCTTAAGCTAATATATCTCCTAAAATGTAAATGTCCCTTCTTAGGGTAATGTCGTTACCTCATTACCGTATAAAAAGACTCTGAAGTAAAGGAGAACGAGGATAATTGCGAATAGGGAATATTGGACGTTGTTATTAGAGATCTTTCAAGAAATGTTGATGGTTCAGTGATCGGAAAATCGTGGCTCATTATGACTTGATGATTTTGGGGTCGTGGGGGTGGGTAGGACAATGCTGATAAGGGCTCGGTGGTGCACCATTGAGGGCCCCGTTGGCGCTTGTTGGGCTCTCAGTAGTAATTAGATCGGGGGCTTAGGTATTTTTTTTTAATGATTCATTAAAGAATTTTAATTGAAGAAAGAGTATAAGGAAGACCCTTAGTCGAGAAATCGACACTAGGGGAGGACCTAAACGCCCTCAAATTAAAACGAGGGTTAAAGGAGAGCATAAAAGAATGAAGCTAAGGGTGGCATGAAAACTCTATAGTCACGCGAGGAGCTCGTCGATTCAGTTAATAGCTGATTTTTCATATATTTGCTGCTTGATTTACTTCCTGCTTCCGACAAGAGAAATCTGACTTTTTGACAATGAATTATGACTCCACAGTGGTTGGACAAAACCTTTAGCCCAAGAGACAGCTACCTTCGAATATGATTCCAAAATAATAGCTTTACTCCTTATCTGTTCATTTTTTTTTACTGATATTTCAAGAGCCTGATAAATAGCTCTAAATTCCGCCTTATTATACGCATTTTGCTCAACCGGTATTGGAAATAAGAATCAAAAGATCCCTTATTTATCACAAAACACACCCCCAATAGACGCAAGACCAAGTCTCCACGAGCTGACCCATCCACGTTCCACTTAAAAAACCCGACAATCGGGTTTCCCACACCACAACTGGTTTGAGTCACTTTGGAGTACACCGCGATCAGATGCCTTCAATATTTTTAACCACTTCCTCATGTTAACACAGAAATCTTTTTACAATTAAAATTAGATTCTTTTACTTTTCATATTTGACTTTTTTAGATAATAAAAGAAATAAATAAATTATCTTACTTTTAAAACTAGAAAACCCCAATTTGTTACTTTTATAAATTATGGCTTAACCAAATATAGAAATCATTTTGGTAACGAGGACCAAAGAGGGTACCAACACGCCGTCACTGGATCCCATTAGAACTTCAAAGCTAAGTGTGCTTGGGCAAGAGCAGTACCAGGATGGATGGCCGCCTAGGATGTCCTCACCCACAGGTTGGGAGCACTCGGAAATAACTTCAAAGGGGAAGGTTGCGTACATACTCCCCCCAGACCCTGCTTAGGCGGGAACCCTTGGGCACTGGGTATATTGCTTTTTATTTTGGTAACGAGGGACTGGGTTGTCTCAGCTAACCCTAGCCTATAAGGAGGTCCAAAATCCCTATGAGTAGGTAAGTCATGAGTATATCCTTAGTGAGAATTGAATTCCTGACCCCTGAGCGATGACCGTATGGGTAGGAGCAGCCACCAACTGAGATGTCCTCATAATCGGCGTATTATTCCAGAAATCTGCATACATCCGTCCTCCAGACCCTGCTTAGGCGGGAGCCCTTGGGCACTGGTTATGTTGCTTTTTATTTTGGTAACGAGGGACTGGGTTGCCTCAGCTAACCCCGGCTTATAAGGAGGCCCAAAATTCCCATGAGTAGGTAAGTCATGAGTATATCCTCAGCGAGAATCAAATTCCTGACCCTTGAGCGATGACCGTATGGGTAGGAGCCGCCACCAACCGGGGCGTCCTTATGATCGATGTATTATTAAAGAAATCAACCTTTTACTTTTTGAAAAGGTAACCAAATGTGATCAAATAAAGCCAAATTAACTAGGATTTAATAATATGAGAGGGTGATTAGAATCATATTATATAAGATTAATGTGATTAACAACTATCTTTAAAATATTATTAATGTGACTCATGCTGGTAGAAAAATTTGTCCAATAATGTGTGAATCCTTGATTTGTTTTAATTTACTAAACCTAATATATTAATATTAATTCTTTGTGTTTATACTACTTTAAGTACATATAGTTAATAGTTAATTTCCAGTTTTTTTTATACTGAAAACTACCTACATTTTAGGTGATGTATTAGAAAACCACCTAACTTTTATAAATTTTCAAAGTCACAGCTAATTATGACACCGTTAACTTTCCATCAAATGAAACACCGTGTTTTGGGGGTATAATTGTCAAAACTCCAGTTTAACTTAATTTAATTAGATTATATTAAGTAATGTATTCTGCAAATAACGAACTTATCCTTCACCTTTGAATCTGTAAAATTGTTAAGGATTCGATGCGTTGTTACAGGATTTTGCCACCAAAAAAATTTAGGACTGTTTTTATTTGTAAACTTATTTATAATTCATTGATAAAAAAACAAGTTTTATTTAGGGTAATTTGTTAATTTCGTACTTATTTCAACGGAAAGTTATCTTAGGTGTGACATTGAAAGTTTTTTTGAAAAGTTTAGGTATAACTTTGAAAAATTAGAAAATTTAGTCAGTTTTTTGATATCTCGCCCAAAATATAGGTAGTTTTCAGTAAAAATATCGTCATATTTATTAGTAAAAATTGACTTTGATTATTAAACAATTGTCTATTACCAATAATTGCCTATTATTAAATGACAGGTTAACCACTTCATCAACTACTACATTAACGGTGTGGACAGAAGGTTTTTATGTTAGAGTACTGATACATACCTAAACAAGTAAATCAGTCGTGGGATAGTATGGTAGTCCAAGAGAAAGAAGATCGGACCGGTTCGGGGGAGGACAACTCTATAAATACAGTCACATTGTATTAACAAATGAATCAATGAAATCAAATTTCATCTTGTCTCTGCTGCTTATCTCTTTAATTTCAGTCAAGTTACTACTTTGATTTAGGGTTCATTTACCAGGCATTAAGGCACTGAGTCCCATTAGAACACCGAAATTAAGCGTGCTTGAGCGAGAGTAGTACTAGGATGGGTGACCTCCTGGGAAGACCTCGTGTTGCCAACCCTATAAGGTTGGAAGTTCTCGAAAACTTACACCCTGAAGAGGTAAGGTTGCGTACATCCACCCATCCCAGACCCCGCTTATGTGGGAGCCCTTGAGGCACTGGGTCTGACTGATTTACTGCTTTGATTTAGTTTCAGTCTATTTTTTATTTTAGCAACACTTGTAGCTAGTCCATCCTTCGACCTTTGATCACCGTGTCAAATTTTTTTTAATGCATTACACTCCAATTAGATCAAATAGAGTATAATTCTCCGACGTGTAAAAATTTTTTTTTGAACTAAATCAGACGTGCAATAAAATTCTTATTGTTATCGTAAAAGAATATAATTGAAATATAATAAATATATCCTCATTAAACACACGTTAGAAAAATACTTGGTACCATCCTATAATATATAGTCAATAATTGGAGTTAAAATTATTTGTGGATAAGAACATGTAAAATAATTTTCTTTTGTTTTTATTACATGATGGGTGTTTTCGAGGACCCATAAAGTCAGTAATTTGCACTCAGAACGACAAAATGTCGTTCCAATTTTATTGGATTCTTCGAAGAGACCAGAACGACAAAAATTAAAATGCGAAAAGGTGTGGATAAAGCAATCGAAGGTTGATTTTAAGCTCAAAATATCTAGTGCAAAGACGTTCAACGGTACCTTCGACATTGTTCCTTTTGCAATGGCATATGCGCTCCCAACCAAAAATTGGCCGAAGAGAACAAACGTAAAACAAGTGAATAATACACCACTTCCTTCTGACGTTTTCGGTATGTTTGATCAAGCTTCTTTTCTGGAAAAAAAAAAAAATTTCGGGATTTGAGGGTGTTTGATTGAAAAGAAAAATATTTTTGAACCAAAATACGGGCTGTTTTTCTGCTTTTAAGTAGAAGTTGAAAGATAGTGTTTCTCTTTTAAAGCAGAAGAAGGAAAAACTAAAAAAATTTAGACAAGAATACCCCTATTGAAACATTTTTTACAAAAATATTTCTGCAAAAATTGTTTATTAAAAATAATTTTTTCACATTGTGACCAAACATGCTCTTCCATGCATTTCCGAGGTTGCTCGTCGTGAATGACGTTGTGTTGTAATATGACCTTCTTCCCCTATACTGAGCCCGTCTCTCCCAGTGTTGATATAGCTATGTAGTGTTTGTTTTTGTTCCTTTCTGTTTGTTTGTTGTTTTTGGCTTATTTTCCTGTTTTCTTGGGGGTCTTCTGTTTTGTATTTCCTTTTCCTGAGTTTATGCGGGTTCTCTTAGGCCTCACTTGCTCGAATCGCCTGTTATGTATTGCGACTTTGTCGCTAATTATCGAAAAAAATGACCTTTCTCCCTCACGAGACATATCTCCCTCGATGCATCATGTCCATATGATGACCCATGAGGAGGGGTGTAAATAATTGAGTAAAGCCGAGCACCTCCTCGAGCTCAATTAGCCTTTTTAAGCTCAAGTATGAGCTAAGCTCCTATCGAGCTTTCCAATCTTTATTCAAACTCTATTCGATAAGAGATTAGCCAGCATAGCCGTTATCAAGCTGATTTGAGCTTGTAATTTACCAACTTGTTATTGACCTCGTTATCGAGTCAAGTTATTCAAGTCACTATCAAGCCATTCTTGATTCATTTTTGAGTTAACTCCTAGGCATTAACAAGTTCCTACTGGGTCACTAACAAGTTTTAGCAAGCCCCATCATGAGGGCGTCTCAGTTGGTGGCGTCTCCTACCCATGCTGTCATCACCCAGGGGTCAGGAGTTCGATTCTTGCCGAGGATATACTTATGACTTACCTACTCATAGGAATTGTGGGCTTTCTCATGGGTCGGGGTTAGCTGGGGCAACCCAGTCCCTCGTTACGCACAAAAAAAAAAGTTTTAGCTATCCATTAATGAAACCTTATTAAATTATTCATAAATGTAAAAAAATCGAGCACCCCATTTTCAAGGTAGGCTCATTAAACTAATCAAGCCTGCTCAAACTCGACTCAATAAGCTATCAAATCTTAAAACAAATACGAACAAACCCTCTTTAATTTCAAATTCAATTAATGTTGGTGAATTTCCGAAATAAATAAATAAATAAATAAAGATAGTTTTTTGTGTCTTTTGGGAAGAGGCACGTCTGTTCATATAAAGAAATATGTTTCTTATAAGAAACACTTAAAATACTTTAGATATCCCTTCCGTTCTCAAGATTAGTATGTATTCAATCTCCGAAATCCGCCAAAGCCCTCCTGGCCCAATGGTTGGGTAGGCATGCTGCCACCCCGGGATCCAGTGTTCGAGGCTCGGCATCCCCCTTCCCCTTTCTTACTAAAGGAGTTTGTACTGATTAAAAAAAAAAAAAAAAAAATCTCCGAAATCCATTCTTTTTACATTCATTCTCACTTTATATTATGATTTCACAGTATTCCCAATACCATTTCAGTATGTACGACATAAGTCTTAAGAAAAGTGATTCATTACATGCCTTAAAGCTGTTGTATTTTCTGTATCTTTTTTATTGAATTTCTCTGGCAATTTATCCAGAATTTAAATTTATTTATGCATATATCAACAAGTCATGTAAAAGATAGAGATGAAGTATGCACCAATAATTGGAGATGCAATTTCTGCTCTCATATTGTATTATATTGTACTTTGCTTTGCAGTGTTACACCATATATAGTTTATTATTTTTTTAATAATTAGAATACAGTCGTAGCTCTTAGGATTCATTTACCAGGCACTAATACAACCGGATTCCATTAGAACTCCGAAGTTAAGTGGGCTTTGGCGAGAGTAGTACCAGGATGGGTGACCTCTTGGGAAGTCCTTGTGTTGCCAACCCCATAAGGTTGAGGGTCCTCAGAAACAGCCTCCCGACATGGTTACATCCTAAAGGGGTAAGGTTGCATACATCCACTTCTAAGCGGGATCCCTTGAGGCACCGGTTCTGTTGTTTGTTGTTTGTTCTTATAGTCTTAGCTCTTGATTAGGCATTTTGCGTAAGTGTTTGGAAAGTGGGTAGTCTGTTTCTTTATTCGTTGGTGATTTTTTTGTTTTTTTCCTTCTTGTGGTGTGTTTTTGATTGGCCTGTTTCAGTTTTGGGTTGTTTTGTTTCGTAGAGGTGGAGGGTTTCTTTTTTGTGGTTTGTCGGTCCTGCAATTAGCACTTTTAGAGCTTGTTTTTCGGTTATCAAAAAATAATTATTATTAGACTAATACTGATTGTAGAGGGTAAGGACTGAAGGTAAGCCGAAGCATATAAAGAAATAATGTATATATCAAAAGAGGGGTTGGATATCGAAAACAATTTTTTTGACATCAGAAAGTGTAAATATCTAAAGGAAACACCCATGACATCAATGGAACGACGTCTTGTTAAACCACAACAACTAAACACGTTGCCATCAAAATCTGGACTTTTTTTAAACTGCTCAATCTCAAATCCTGCAGTCGGCCCCTTAAAACTCGGGATTTTAATTCTTCCGACCCCACCCCTACTTTTGCTTGCTATTTTTTTTCTAAGGAAAAACCTATGACAGTAGTGCTACGACGTCTTATTAAACCACAAACAACTAAACACATTGCCATTAGAATCTGAACATTTTCTCGAACTACTCAGTCTCAAAACACGCAGTTGGCCCCTTAAAACTCGAGAATTAAGTTCTCCCCACCCCTACTTTTGCTCGCTAATTTTTGGATTTTGTTTTCCTTGCTTGTATAGTGTGAAAACTTACCAATTCTTAGGCTTGATTCACAGAATTGGCACAAATGACATGTATATATAAATCTAAGTGAGGTTTCATTCTAAAACCACTTAATATTAGGTAGAGTAACCCTACCAGACTTATATATTGATCTGTTTTTTCATAACTTCTACATAAAATTCGTACTATACTCAAATGAGAAACTCTTAACGTACAGTATCTTTTAGACTTGTATCCTAATTATCAGAAGGAAATAAACTTGACAGAAACCCTTCATGTTTGACCAAGCTGACTGAACCCCCTACTTAGTCGATAACTCCAAAAGGACAACCAAAACTTCGTGGTGGTTTCAACACCACGATGCCATTTTCACACCGCAGTTTCCTACTAAAAGAAGACATAACTATAAAAATAATTGCGAATTTATTAGTTTATACATGTGATATATATATATATATATATATATATATATATATAAATATATGGTGGCATTCTAATGAGAGGGTGAGAGCATGAGAGGGGCGAATCTTGGCCCTCTATTATAATGAACCGCCAAGATTTGTTGAACATTAAAAAAATAATAATTTACTGCTTGCTATCCCTTCATGGGGCAGAAAGAAAGAAGGGGTAAGGGAAGGAAATTATTATTTTTTTTCAATAATCAATAGATTTTAGCCGTAAATTGTTATTTGTTTTAATGTCCAATAGATCTTGGCCGTCTATTACAGTGGAGGGTCAGGATTAGCCCCTCTCATGCTCTCTCCCTCTCATAAAAATGCCACCATATATATTGTTTGGTTCAATTATAACATGTGATACGATATTTTTTATTATTATTATTATTTTTAAGTACATTGACATGTGATGATAATGATATATAGGGACTTCTTGGGGGCCTATTTTGGTACTTCTTTGGATTCTATCTTCTTTTAACTAGTGCTGTGACATGAATCATGTGATACCAAAAAATTAAGTTGTTCGGAATCTCAAGATTCGAAGGTATCAGTCTAGACCCGCTACTGCTGCGATTGAGGAGATTACCTATATTGTTTGGAGTCGCCTTCTTGTTGCTCCTTCTCTCCGAGATGCTCATCGTCATCCTAGTCTTCTTTTAACTAGTAGTGAGACGTGACACTACTTAAGAGGGTACAAATGCACAAGCATAGGATCCCATTAGAACTTCGAATTTAAGCATGCTTGGGCGAAAGTAGTACTTAGATGGGTGATCTCATGGGAAGTCCTCGTGTCGCACCCCTCAAGTTGGGGGTTCTCAGAAATAGCCTACCCTGAAGGGGGAAGGCTGCGTACATCCCTCCCCCCCCCCCCGACCCTACTTAGGCGGGAGCCTTTGGGGCACTGTGAATGTTACTTTTAGTGAGACATGACACTGTGATACCAAAAACATTAAATTGCTTGGAATCTCAAGATTCAAAGGCATATGTCTAGACCTGCTACACTGTGATTGAGGAGATTACCGATATTGTTCGGAGTCGCCTTCTTGCTACTTCTTCTCTCCGAGATGCTCATCGTCATGCTAATCTTCTTTTAACTAGTGGTGAGACATGACACGTGTAACACAAAAAAAAAATTGAATCGTTCGGAATCTTAAGATTCAAAGGCATCAGTCTAGACCCGCTAGTATTCTGATTGAGGAGATTACCGATGTTGTTCAAAAGTCGCCTTCTAGCTGCTCCTTCTCTCCGAGATGCTCATCGTAATGCCAATATGGTTCAGGCATGACGGATTGACTCTTTGTTGTTTGGCGTTTAGGCTTATTTGCTGTTTCAGCTTGTTTTTGCTTTGTTTGTGATTGCTCTGAAGGCTTTGGCTGTGTCTTAGGATATGCTCCTCGTATTCCTGTATATGTCTTTTTTGATATAAAATATTCCTCACTGATTTATCAAAAAAGGAAAAAAATTAAATGGTAATTATTTACTGGGTTATTTATGTCAAAGGTTCTTTTATCTTACTACTGTGTGATTTTAGTCTATATATAATTTACGTGGCATTAACTTAGTCCTATGGTGAAATTGAAATCTAGTTAATGATATAATTTTAACTATTCTTGTTGATGTATTTTTAAAATAATGGTTGAAAATTGTTTGTTCTGAATTCTTCTATGCTTCAACACACACCATTTTGTTTGTCGACATACAAAATCCAGTAAACCTCACTCTACACTATGTGTCGATAGTTGACACATAGATTCTTGTGTGTCAACACTAGGGGTGTAAATGGGCTCGCAAGCCAGCTCATCAAAAAGATCGAAAGACATGGTTCGCTTTGAGCTTGAGCCAAGCCGAGCGGGCTCGTTTAGCTTATTGAGCTGAGCCCAAGTCTAGGAAAGCTTGAGCTCTTACGCTTGCAAACCTAAATAAGCCTAAGCAAGCCTTTTTTATTATAATATATTTGCTTAAATATGCCCATTGAAGCCAAATTTGAGCCTAAATGAACAAAGCCCAAGTTTGAACGAGCCCAACCGAGCCTAAATTGAGCTTGAATGAGCCGAAATATTGTAAGTTTAACTCAAAGCTCGCCAAGGCTCGGGCTTGGCTCAGCTCAAACACACATCTAGTCAACACAAAGGCAACATAAGCCAACAACAATTTCCACCTGATGATGTGTATCGACACACAGGCTACAAAACACGTCTGCTTTGAGTGTGGCTTATTTGTCTATTCTACAGAGACACGTCTATTCAAAGTGATATTTGAAATCCTATAAATATGTCCCACCATTCTTAAGAGAAGAAGATTGAACGAATTCCTACCGTTCTAAACACTTATTTATTCCAAAATCCTTACTCTTTATATATGCTCGATTGTTGTGTTTATTGTATCGTCGAAACTACTTTGTAATGGACGAAATAAGTCTTAAAGGAAAGTGATTAGTTACATGCCTTGAGCCAATTTTCATACCCTGTTCTAACAATCCGGTCATGTTATACGCAAATCAACCAATATAAACCCATCCGTTAACGTAATTTGAATCCACACGAGACGAGACTTCAAAATTTCATTGCCAACTTAACATCGATTTTATTCTAGGACTAAATTGATGCAATACAAATTATAAATAGAGATAATTGACATAATAAATAAAATATGAGGACTTATGATGCAAATAACCCTCATTTATTGCATTACAAGTCCAATAAATATTGATGTGAGATAAAAACAGATATAAACAAGCCCATATAAGCCGAGTCTCTTAGTTAATTAGAGGTGTATAGAAGCCAAGTCAAGCTTGAGCTCGTTGGAAACGAGGCTTGGCTCAAAGAGCTAGCTGAGCTTGGAAACCTGGCTAAGTTTGAACTCAATTTGGTGAGTTTCGAGTTAAGCTCGCCTCATTTAAGCTCTTTAGGGTTCGTTTAGACTACAATTGTCGTATGGGCTTAAGAACTTCGCTCAATCAGGTATAATTAGCCTAATAAATTACAACTAGGACTTCTTTATGCTTGCGTGTTTCTAGCTCAAGCTTCAATAAATTTAGACATAACTCAACTCAAGCTCGAAAAGAGCAGATACTTTTGAGCTTTATGGCGAGCTAGCTTAACTCATTTACGCCTCCACTCTAAGTCTCAACACTATAAATCTTGAAATGTAATTATTTACAATATATGATACTATTGGAAAACGCAACAACTAAACGCAACAAAAATTTAACGAAAACAATAAAATCAAACACACAAAATTACTTAGTTCAGCCAAAACTGCCTACGTCCGCGGAGCTGCAGGGAGATTTTATTGCTTTGGAATTATTACATTTATTTTTCTTCCAGTTCGTTCTACTCTCTCAAACCCTAAACTGGGCTAATATAGGCGTACAACAGAAACCCTATATTCTTCAGCTGAAATTACCCACACGGGCTTGAACCTCGACCTGGGCCCAAATCAAGGACCCGATCCTCCGCTCCATGGACTTGGCCCATAGCAATATAAAATCAGGCTCCACACAAGAAGCCCAACATATCCCATATACTTACCACAACAACAGACCAGTGGCTCAAGGGCTCCCGCTTAAACGGGGTCTGGAGGGTGGATATATACAGCCTTACCCTTTCAGGATGTAACCCTGCCGAGAGGCTGTTTCTAAAAACCCCCAGCCTTATAGGATTGGCAAAACGAGAACTTCGCAAGAGGTCACCCATTCTGGTACTACTCTCGCCCAACCACACTTAACTTCCGAGTTCTAATGGGATACGGTGCCTCAAGGGTTCCTGCCTAAGCTAGGTCTGGGGAAGTGGATGTACGCAACTTTACCCCTTCAAGGTGCAACCCTGTCGAGAGGCTGTTTTCGAGAACCCCCAAACTTATAGGGTTGGCAACACGAGGATTTCCCAGGAGGTCACTCATCCCAGTACTACTCTCACCCGAGCATGCTTAACTTCGGAGTTCTAATAGAATCCAATGCATTACTGCACGATAAATCAACCCTAGATCCCATATACTTATTTTTTAAAATAAATGCAATAATTATTTCTTATTGTTATAGAAAGTCATAATTAACAATTAAATTAGACAATAATGAGTAAAGCATGTTACCTGGAATTTTTTTATTTTTTAGTAATTGAATATACTTATTATAAAGTTGGGTATTTTTGTCAAGTCGAAGATTAATTAAAATTTAATTAAAGAATATCATATGATGTAAACATACTTTATTTTAAGTATTATTTGATAAGTTATCATGTGAGGTGGGGCCATTCAGGACTTCAAATAATTTAAAAATCGATTCGGTGAATCTATAAAAGGACTTTTTTTTTTCAGTAGTATCTTTGTAAAAAGTATTTCGAAAAATAAGAGTATTTTTATTTAAAAAATTTACAGTTTTTTCTTCTATTTCTACTTTAAAAGAAAATTACTATTTTTCATCTCTTAAATGCAGAAAGTAACTTCTAATCCTTATAAAATTATTATTTTTCCAAGTCAAACATACTCAAATTCTGACAACAGTAATTAACCAAACAGGTTCTAAGTGGTTGTTTGGAGTGCCAGAATTTTAATTATACATAATTTAATTACTAATATCGAGCTATAAAATTATACTTTTGAATCCAAACTATGTTCTTTTTGTCAAAACCGTAAATTATATGGTTAAATTTAATTAAGTACCTAAATAATCACACATAATGAGTTTGACTCAATTTTTTACTTTCCATAACTTAAAAAAATATTAAATTATTATTAAATTAAATTCCAGAGTATTATACTTATTTGCTGATATTTGTACTTTTAATTGTATAAATTTGTTCAATATAGAAGTAACATTATGTTAAATTAGTCAATCAGTAAATTTAGCGATGAAATTTCTTATGATCCAATCACAACTAGTTGGTTAAATTCAACAGATAGATTTGTATAACTGTATTATATTACTTTATTTAAATAATTATACTGTTAAAAAATAACGACATAAACTTAACTGTAGTTTGCATGTTGGACTAATTTGATACAATATAAATCGTATAAGAACTAAATTAAAATAATGAGCAAAGTATAAAAATATCGAGTATAACCTAAAATATATTATTTATTTATGACATTCAGCTTTTTAGTATTCATTTATACTCTAACAACTAAGTTGGGGTTCTCGAAAATAGCCTCTCGTTAGAGTATCAACCTGATGGAGTAAAGCTGCGTACATCTCACCCCTCCCAGACCCTGCTTATGCGGGAGTCCTTGAGGTACTTGGTATGTTGTTGTTGTATTTATACTTTAATAACTCTCAAAAGAGATAATGTAATAATGACATTTAAATAAAATATCTTATCTAAAAGTATAAAAAATAATTTTTTTATTAATATTTAAAAATTTTTAATGGCATGATACGCATTGCATAATGTATGATATATATTTTCATGGTAATATTCACCGCCCTAGATACCTGCATGAACCACATGATTTCGCCTAAAAATATAATTAAATTTATATATTAATTAATATAAGGTTATTTATGCCAAAGGTCCCTATATTTTGCCCATTGTGTTATTTTGATCCTTGTACTTTTAATTGTGTCAATTTAGTCCATTTTTTTTTTTTTAATTAGCGAGGAAAACTCGCAATACAAAAGCCGGCATCTCAAAAAAGAGACCCGAAGAACACACACAAAATGTGACAAAGGAAAAATAACAAGGAAACCTACAAAAACAAGAAAGACAAGCCCAACCCCCCAAACCAAATCCACAACAGCTGACAGAAAACACAAAAAGCAGAAGCAAAAACACCAAAAGAAAAATAACTTCCCAACCACAGCTACAAAAGGCAAAAGAAAAAAACCACCCAAAAGCGAGACAAGCTAGAAAACCCCACCATTGAAGACACCAAAGATGAACTCCCAGAAACCAGAGAACAACGACCTCCGAATGATTGAAAAAGAACCAAAGAGAAACTCCTGCAAAGGCACCAATAAACCAACCAGAACAAGCAATTGCGCACTCATTAAACATGATCTACTCATCCTCCTCAGGAATCCGGTCTCTAAGGAGCTCTTGGGGCAAGTGTTCTGCTTTCTTGTCAATTTAGTCCATAAAAAATTTAAAATGTGTCAACTTAATCTTTTGGTCAAATTTAAGTTAAGCTAATGATGTAATTTTTGAACGACAAAATTATGTTAGATGCACGTAACTTATTATAAATTCATTCATTTACTTAATTTAACTCAATTCGTGCCCGAACTATTAAAAATTTTGTTAAAAACTTAGCATAAAATTTTCTCCAATGACCAAATAATATGGTATGCTAGTATTTTATAATAGAAAATTATAACATTATGATAGAAGATACCTATATATTGATATAACTATGTCCTATATTAGCAATTTTTAATAAAAATCTATATAATTTTGAAAAATAGTACTTAACTAATAAAAGTTTTAAACTTCAGGATACATAAGTGATAAATCCTTAAACCTTAAAATACGTATTTTTTTTATGTGATGTCACAAACATAATAAACTCTAGCAATCTTTATCGTTACTTTGACATCAGGGTCATATGACAATTTTCAGTTCCCAAACAAACTTTACAAATGGGACCGTTCATATATATTAACATTTCTCTTAATAAGAAAAACTAATATAATAAATTATAAAAATTTTAACCATAAAATTTATCAATATTAATAATTAAAACTTTAAAAATTACAATTCCCGAAATATGGAGCCCCTCGGAGCTTCTAAGTAGTTGCTTGAATTGTTCGGATAATAGTCGAGCCCTATTTGAGATTAACAAAAACATATTCTGACAATAATACTAGCGTATAAAATTTTTTTCAACTCACATAACGCGGGATTGTACAAAGATTTGAATAAGATGTGTGTTTGACTAAGTTTTTTTTAATAAAAAAGTAAATTTTTTTTATAAGTTTTGTATTTTAGATAAAAATAAAAATTATTTTTTCACTTTTAAGAAAAAAATATAAGTATATTCTTTTTAAAGTCAACTAAAATTTAAATATAAAAATATCTTCTTTTATAATTTTAAAACAAATGGTCAAAAAGAATAATGATAAAAAATAATTATATAAGGGAAATTGCACGGTTTAGACCCCCCAGCCCCCCCTTTAATGTTTTTTAGACCCCTCTAACCTTAAATAGACTTTTTTGGACAAAAATGCCCTCCCACCTCAACCCCCCCCCCCCCCCCCAATCCGTCCTCTCTCTCTCTCCCTTTCTCTCTCCTCATTTAATGCAAGGCAGGCAAAAGGACACTTTTTTGACTTTTTCACTCTTCCTTTTCTTCATTTTTTTTTCCTTTCGAATTTTTTTGTCAAAAAAAAATGTTATTTCCAAATTTGCCCTTTCTTCTTCTTCCCTCCCAGACCTTGTTTAGGTGTGCTTCAAGTAATTAGTGGTGTCTGAAATAAAATCATACACTGTGTATGATGCATTATAATGCTGTAAAGTGAACTTATACAGGTGTATCACAAGAAATTAGTGGTAAATGACTTATCATACACAATGTATGATAGGTTATAATGGCATAATATCAACTTTTGCTGGTTTTTTCAAGTAATAAGGGGTACAGTGGTTTGAAATCGAATCATACACTGGGTATGATGCGTTTTAATGGTGTGAAATAAACTTATTCAGGTATATTCCAAGCAATTAGTGGTAAATGACTTGTCATACACAATGTATGATAGGTTTCAATGGCATAAAATCAATTTTTACTGGTTTTTTCAAGTAATTACTGTTACAGTGGGCTGAAATCGAATCATACAATGGCTATGACGAGTTAAAATGGTTAAATATGAACCTTTTTAGGTATATTTCAAGTAATTAGTGGTAAATGACCTATCATACACAAATTATTATAGGTTTTAATGGCATGAAATCAACTTTTGCAGATTTTTTTATGTAATTACTGTTGCAGTGGTCTGAAATCGAATCATACACTGGGTATGATACGTTTTAATGGTGTAAAATGAACTTATTTAGGTGTATTTCAAGCAATTAGTGGTAAATGACTTATCATACACAATGTATGATAGGTTATAATGGCAAAAAATTAACTTTTGTCGGTTTTTTCAAGTAATAAGGGGTACAGTGGTTTCAAATCGAATCATACACTGGGTATCATGCGTTTTAATGGTGTAAAATGAACTTATTCAGGTATACTCCAAGCAATTAGTGATAAATGACTTGTCATACACAATGTATGATAGGTTTCAATGGCATAAAATCAACTTTTACTGGTTTTTTCAAGTAATTACTGTTACAGTGGGCAGAAATTGAATCATACAATGGGTATGATGCGTTTTAATAGTGTAAAATAAACTTATTCAGGTATATTCCAAGCAATTAGTGGTAAAAGACTTGTCATACACAATGTATGATAGGTTTTAATGGTATAAAATCAACTTTTGCTCGTTTTTTCAAGTAATTACTGTTACAGTGGACTGAAATCGAATCATACAATAGGTATGATGCGTTGAAATGGTCTAAAATGAACCTTTTCAGGTGTAGTTAAAATAATTAGTGGTAAATGACTTATCATACACAAATTATTATAGGTTTTAATGGCATGAAATCAACTTTTGCAGTTTTTTTTTCAAGTAATTAGGGGTACAGTGGGCTGAAATCGAATCATACAATGGGTATGATGAGTTAAAATGATTTAATATAACCTTTTCATGTATGTTTCAAGTAATTAGTGATAAATGACTTATCATACACAAATTATTATAGGTTTTAATGGCTTAAAATAACCTTTTGCAGTTTTTTTTATGTATTTAGTCTTAGAGTGGTATGAAATCAGGTCCTACACTGTGTATGATCCCTTCAAATGGTTATAATGAACTTTTTCAGGTATATTTAAAGAAATTAGTGGTAAATGACTTATCATACACAATGTATGATAGGTTATAATGGCAAAAAATTAACTTTTGCTACTTTTTTCAAGTAATTAGGGGTAAGTGGTCTGAAATCGAATCATACACTGGGTATGATGCGTTTTAATGGTGTAAAATGAATTATTCAGGTGTATTATAAGCAATTAGTGGTAAAAGACTTGTCATACACAATGTATGATAGGTTTTAATGGCATAAAATTAACTTTTATTGGTTTTTTCTACTAATTACTGTTACAGTGGGCTGAAATCGAATCATACAATGGGTATGATGAGTTAAAATGGTTTAATATGAACCTTTTCAGGTATGTTTCAAGTAATTAGTGGTAAATGACCTATCATACACAAATTATTATAGGTGTTAATAGCATGAAATTAACTTTTACAGATTTTTTTATGTAATTAGGGGTATAGTGGTTTGAAATCGTATCATACACTGGGTATGATGAGTTCTAATGGTGTAAACTGAACTTATTCAGGTTTAGTTTAAACAATTAGTGGTAAAGAGCTTGTCATACACAATGTATGATAGGTTTTATTGGCATAAAATCAACTTTTGCAGGTTTTTTCATGTATTTATGGGTACAGTGGTCTGAAATCTGCTTATATACGTGTATTTCAAGTTTTATTGGTGTATGATGCACTTCATACACGGTGTATGATGGGTTATATTTGTGTAAAATCAGCGTGTATTTGTGTATTTTTGGGATGTGTATTTAAAAAAAAATATACATTTTGAGTTAAAGTAATCCGTACGATTTCCCTTCAAAAAGGCCCTCCCATTCACCCCCCCCCCCCCCCAACCCGTCCCCTTTCTCTCTCCTCAATTAATGCCATCCCATCTATACCCCTGCTCTCGCCTCATTTACTTACAGCTGTAAAACCCCTTCCCGCCTTTCTGTCTTCCCCATAAGCAACTTGTTTTACAAGCCACCAGTCACTCTCCTTTTTCTCTCACCCGTTCATTCTCTCTCTCCTCTTTCCGAATTTGTTCATCCTCTTTCTCCTCTACTTCAGCTGCGATTGTCGTTCCCGTGGGTCTGACCTCTGTTTTCACACCTTCATCCTTGATCTATAGCTGCTTCGGTCTTTAATCACCATTTTCAAAGGTGAGTAAGAGTTATTTTTGTAGAGTTTAGGGTTTTGGTGTTAGTGGCTTTGTGATTAATGTTTTTTATTTGTGTAAAATGATCTTCTGCATGTTTTGTGGTTTTTTTCACGTAAAATCGACCTTTGTGGTATAATGAACTTCTGCATGTTTCATATGAGCAACCATACAGTGTGTAGGATTGGTTTTAATGGTGTAAAATCAACTTGTGTATATATTTTTTAAGTAAGTGGTTTATGAGCAACCATACAGTGTGTTTGATTGGGTTTAATGGTGTATAACTAACCTGTGTTTGTTTATGTTAAGTAATTAGTGGTGTATAATTGATCATACAGTGTGTAAGATTGGTTTTAATGGTGTATAACCAACTTGTGTTTGTGTATTATAAGTAATTAGTGGTGGTGTATAATCAATCATACGCTCTGTATGATTTGTTTCAATGGTGTAGAACCAAAGTGTGTCTGTTTGTGTTCAGTAATTAATGGTGTATTGCTTTTATTTCAGATGGCATTTTACACACGTAGGAAGAGCCGTCCTACAGTTGAAGTTGATTACATTTTCCCGAGGGGTTTCTGAAAATTTCTCCAAGTCAACCAAATAGGTTTGTCAACCAAGGTTGTTACGGAGATAAAGGAAATCTTGAAGGACGACGAAACCAAGGTTTGACACTGTATCCATTTTAATTATGTTGACTTTTGACAATGACATTTATGATCCCATATTAACTAAAAGTGTTTTGCATTACAGCTTGTCCTTGCCTCACAATACAATGTCGGGCATCTGCTTGGGCTGAGTGAGACCAATGTCAGCTTCTGGCATAGTCTCATTCACGTTGTCCTTCTCCACCAGGTGGCCAACCCCAATCCCGATGAGTTATCATTCTTATTTGGTGGGAAGGTAGTGCACCTTGGGAGGAGGGAGTTTTGCATTCTTACCGGCTTGAGATATGCCGGTGTGGAAGATGTACGTGGTGGTCCCAACAGGCTGGTTGCCAAGTTTGGCATGAGGGGGAGGACGACTAGGCGGCAGCTTTTTGATGCATGCAGAACCTGCTCCATCATGGAGGACCAGGTTAAGCTTGCTGTTGCGTACCTGGTCGAGGGTCTACTGTTCACCAAACGCAAGCGAACGGGAATTGACCCGAACATCCTGGCCCTCGTGGACGATGTGGACTCTTTCAATCGTGTTGCATGGGGATCCTTGAGCTGGAAATTCTTGGTGCGGAAGCTCAAGGATTTCGCTGCAAGAATGCACCACGGTTTGGAGAATACCTACTCCGTCCACGGGTTCTACGATGTGGTTTCCATATTTGCCCTGGAAACCCTTCCAGAACTTGCCAAGGTTGGGGCGGTGAGGGTTGGCGACCAGCCTCTTGGGCGGATCCTTAACTGGAAGATGTCCGTTAAGGCTCCGTACTCCGCTCTGCTCTCAACGGTATTTGATCAGGTAATAAATATACTATGTTGTTATTGTTTTACTACTGTATGTTTCATATATTTTGGGTTAGAAGTTTGTTTTATAATTTTACTAACGTGTATATGATGTATCTTCCTTTGATCAGCAATTGAATGCCGAACTGATTAGACTGACGAGTGCGGAAGCCGGTCAGCCTAATCTACAAGGCATTCCCTATGCTGAGGATGCTGAGGAGGGGTTTTAATCTCCTGTTATGGCAATGCCAGCAGAGCTTGGTGAGGATCCACAACCATTGGCAACTCAACCTCCGTTGCCGGCATCCAGGGAGGACCCGTATCCTACGTCAACCAATTAGGCGGACCAATCGGTATGATGAATTGTTTTGTGTTTATTTAATTGTATTTTTATCCGTGTGGATACTAAATTATGCAAATTTGCTGATTATGCCAATTTGGAGGACTTATTGCAGGTTATGGAGAGACTCGAAGCGATGGATAAAGAGGTGCAAATGGTACGGATGCAGCTTGAAGCGCATCAGCGAATGCTGCAAATGTACGAACGACGATTTGAGGCTTAGGATGCACTGATTAAGGAGCTGCTCTCAGACCGTCAAGCGCAGGCCACATCGCCGCACTTATGTTCATCGACTTCCGCTCATCCATCCCCGATTGAGCAAGCCATAATAGTTTCTCCTGTACGTACTGGGTAAGACACTGGATTCCTTGTTAGTGTCCCAATTTGTTATGTTTTCATGCATGTTGATGCTTATTGACTTTTGCTATGTGCTATACCATGTAGGGCCGAGGAAAATGTCTTCAAGGAACCATCGTCACCGCATGTGGAAGGCGTTGAAAACTTGTTGACATTGTCCGAGACAGTGTGTAGTTTGGGGCAAGAGAGGAGGGACCCCAAGCCAAACCCCAAGTACAAAGATGAGGAATGGACTGCGGAGGGTAAGAGCAAACGGGCAAAAATTACCCATCCTGGACCGGAGCCAGTTCTGCCCTTTACTCCATTCCAGCCTCCCTCCGACAAAGACATAGAAGATTTTGAAGATTTTTACAAAAGTTTCCACGCAACGGTAGCTAAGTGAGTGTGATTTTGCACGATACTTTTTGATAATTTGTATGTAAATGTTTCTAGAACGCATCTTTCTTAGGTGTGTTTCAAGTAATTAGTGGTGTCTGAAATAAAATCATACACTGTGTATGATGCACTATAATGGTATCAAGTGAACTTATTCAGGTGTATTTTAATTAATTAGTGGTAAATGATTTGTCATACACAATGTATGATAGGTTATAATGGCATAAAATCAACTTTTATTGTTTTATTCAAGTAATTAGGGGTACAGTAGTCTGAAATTGAATCATATACTGGGTATGATGCGTTTTAATGGTGTAAAATGATTCGATTCAGGTGTATTTTAAGCAATTAGTGGCAAATGACTTGGCATACACAATGTATGATAGGTTTTAATGGCATAAAATCAACTTTTGCTGGTTTTTTCAACTAATTACTGTTATAGTGGGCTGAAATCGAATCATACAATGGGTATGATGAGTTTTAATGGTGTAAAATAAACTTATTTAGGTGTATTCCAAGCAATTAGTGGTAAAAGACTTGTCATACACAATGTATGATAGGTTTTAATGGCATTAAATCAGATTTTGCTGGTTTTTTCAAGTAATTGCTGTTACAGTGGTCTGAAATCATCTTTCTTATGGTATGCTTATATATCATGCTCGGTATTGTATATTACAGAGATTTGAAGACCCCCTTTCCGTTACCTAATGATCAACGAATGGATTTCTCTGTTTTGACTGTGACGACGGGTCAATTTTGGTATCGGTTGAGAAACGAGGACGCCTGGCTTACTGATGAGGTATGTTTCCCATCATGATAGTTTTACCGTGTGTCAACTAATAAGTAAAATCAACCTGTGTTAAATCTACTTATGTTATTGTGTATTAAGTAAGTAAGTGTTGTATTACTAGTCATACACCGTGTATGGTTGATGCTAAAGGTGTAAAATCAACCTGTGTTAGCGTGTTTTGAATAAAGAGTGGTGTATGATTAGTCATAGGGTTCAACTGTGTAAAATGAACTTGTTTATGTGTGTAAACTCAACTTGTCTCAACTAATTAGTTTTGAATCACAGGAAATGGATGTAATTCTGCACTACATTTTGGAGAAGAAACATCAGTGGCCAGAGCAATTCGACTAGAGGGCAACATGCGCGGACACAACTGTTGCTCCTCAATTTGGACCCCTACTAAAACAGATTCAAAACAGTGGAATCCTGCTTGAGTCAGCTTTTACTGATTTTGATTCGTTGATCGTTAAGTTCCTTGCCGGGGATGCCACGTATGGGGTCAGTTGCCATAACGTGGATCGGATATACATGCCCATTAATCAACCTAATCAACATTGGTTCCTTGCTGCCATCCATCTTAATGATTGGGGGATACAGGTATTTGATTCCTTGTACTCCGCCAAATCCAGGGCAGCAAGATTAGAACATGTGGAACCAATTGCAAAATTGCTTCCACATGCTCTAGCATTGGTTAATTTTTGGGATGTCCGAAAGGACCTCATACAGTTTAAGGGCAAGCCTTTATCGGTAACTTACAACCGGAATGAATGTCCACAGCAAAGGGGGTATGACATCTACTTCCCATGCAATTTTACTATTCCGTTCATTTGGACTTTTGGTTATGAAGTGGATGCAAATTAGTCATTACTTGCAATGATGTATAATTTCTGACTGTGGAATCTGTATTAATATTAACTGCAGGTCAGACTGTGAAATTTTTGTTGTAAAGTTCATAGAATTTTTGCTGACCAAAGGACTGAGCATCTCCCAATGCACGCAAGCGTAGATGGGGAAATTGCGGCTGTAGACTCCTGTACACTTGTACAGACACGGAAGGAATAAACGGCTTCAAATGCATACATGTCAATAAAATTACGGTATTCATTATACATTGTTTTCATTATACTGAAAGTTGTATGTAATAAAAATGCATACTTGTACCAAAGGATTTACATTGTATTCATTATATTGAAAGTTGTATGTAATATTGTATATTTCGACGTTGTTGTATGTTCCTATTGATGTATTTTCAAATGGTGTAATAAAAATGCATACTTGTACCAAAGGATTTACATTGTATTCATTATATTAAAAGTTGTATGTAAGTTTACAGATATTTCGATGTTGTTGTATTTTTCTATTGATGTATTCACACGTGCAAAGGTTGTTATTAACCATTAAAACTCATCCTACACCGTTTATGATTGGTTATACACCACTAAGTACCTAAAACACAATTGTAGAACTTGATTTTTCACCCATATAACTCATCATACACAGCGTATTAATGGTGTGACACCAATAATTTCCAACAAACTTAAAAATATATGCACAGCCCGTGATTTTACCATACATAAAACTCGTCATACACTGTGTATGATACGTAGAACTTGACACACATTAAAACCCTGCATACAATTTGTATGACAAACTGGACATATATAACTGTTGGAACTACATACAGTTGTCCCTCTGCATATGTTGTCTGTAAAGTGCATCCACTGCATGCATACAAAGTTCAAGATCCTTATCATGCGGATGAACTTCACACCATTACAACTCATCATACACCGTACACCATGTGTGATTGATCATACACCACTAATTGCTTTGTAGGCCGTTGATGAAACATGATCCGTAGAAGTGCCACCTCTCTTTGTGTCTCAGCTGTCACTGGCCCACCACCGCCGCTGCTAGAGCCACTTACATTAGGAATTTAAACGGGTCGATATATTGAGGAACCGTATATGCTTGGCTTCCTGTCCATCTTATCCCTTTATAGGGGGAGAACCGTGGGAGAGGGGTATGATAAAGTAGGTGGTAGTTGAGGTTATTAAATGTCTTGCTTGGTAGTCCATTACGACCCCTGAACATTCAATGTTCAACCACCAACCACCCCAACCGGTA
This sequence comes from Simmondsia chinensis, assembly GCA_018398585.1. Taxonomy (NCBI): domain Eukaryota; kingdom Viridiplantae; phylum Streptophyta; class Magnoliopsida; order Caryophyllales; family Simmondsiaceae; genus Simmondsia; species Simmondsia chinensis. The sequence continues at coordinate 1,248,763 of JAGTTD010000020.1, forward strand.
AGCCTCATCCATATAAATCAACAAGGGCATTTATATTGCTTGGTACACAATTTCATTGATAGTTGTGGCAATTATAGTGTTTCAAATACTTAGTAGTATTTTGCTTACCATACATAGTGTATGATGAGTCTTAATAGTGTGAAATCAACTTGTACAAGTGTGTTTCAACAACTTAGTGGTGTATGACTTACCATACTTGGTGTATGACAAGTATTAATGGTGTGAAATCAACTTGTACAAGTGTGTTTCAACTACTTAGTAGTGTATTACTTACCATACATAGTGTATGATGAGTTTTAATGGTGTGAAATCAACTTGTACAAGTGTGTTTCAACTACTTAGTGGTGTATGACTTACCATACTCAGTGTATGACAAGTATTAATGGTGTGAAATCAACTTGTATAAGTGTGTTTCAACTACTTAGTAGTGTATTACTTACCATACATAGTGTATGATGAGTTTTAATGGTGTGAAATCAACTTGTACAAGTGTGTTTCAACTACTTAGTAGTGTATGACTTACCATACATAGTGTATGATAAGTCTTAATGGTGTGAAATCAAATTATACAAGTGTGTTTCAACTACTTAGTGGTGTATGACTTACCATACTTAGTGTATGACCAGTATTAATAGTGTGAAATCAACTTGTACAAGTGTGTTTCAACTACTCAGTGGTGTATGACTTACCATACTTAGTGTATGATGAGTATTAATGGTGTGAAATCAACTTGTACAAGTCTGTTTCAACTACTTAGTGGTGTATTACCTACTATACATAGTGTACGATGAGCATTAATGGTGTGAAATCAACTTCTACAAGTGTGTTTCAACTACTTAGTGGTGTATGAATTACCTTTGATGCTGATATGTGAGGAGATACACCATCCACGCATGTCGACATACATCGTAACACACTTGAAAAACACATCAACCACTTAGAACACACAATTGGGACCAACTTCAAATCAATTCATTGACAGTTTTCATTACAGGAATATACAACAGTATGAAAATATACACAATTTTCATTACCCTATTACATACACATCACAACCTTTCGACAATTTTCAGTACACTGGATACAACGTAAATCCTATGGTAATGTACAATGTAAATCCTATGGTAAAACGAAATTATATAGGTATGTCACAAGTAAAATTTATACATTTGAAGACTATAAGTTAATTTGGAGGAGGGACTTGAGATGGACGGCCGGAGTTGGATGAGGTGCATTCGCCATTAGGATGCAGAGCAATTGGATTCTTGCACGTGGATCGGTTATGCCCGTGTTCCTTGCACCGACTGCACCTTTGATGAACACGCTCCTCACCGACAGACGGAATCCTCCTCTTCCGCCTCCTCCCAGAAGAGGTTCTAACGTCGGGAGGAAGAAGATTCATGTCAGCTACATCACGCGGGATACGCCAGTCACTTATGTGCGGCATCGGGTAGACGACACTTCTATACGACTCGTACCAATTTTCTCTACTGTAGTACGGCGAGCACAAGTCGTACAGAGCATAAGGACTGTGTTGTACCACTGCTAATGCATGCTCACATGGAAGCTGCTCAAGCTGAAACCTGCGGCAGGTACATGTCCAGAGCGACATATCTATTATAAAGTTTTTCTCCCCATCGATGACGTCGAACGTATGATCATCAGCTCGCAATATCTGCATTACCACAATAATAGACAAACGCGTCAAACAACCAAGGTGCATGCAAAATAAAAAAATATGAGAAAAATTAAAAAAATTAAAAAAAAAACAACAAAACATAAGCAACGAAACACTCGAAGGGCACCAAAATTAGCGGATTTCACACTCGAAGAGCACCAACATGCTATAAACATGCTTTGTAGTAGGGATTAAACAAGACAATATGTACGAAGCTTACCGTCATCGTTCTTGCTAACTTGAATCTGTCTTGTAATTTTTTTTCGACGTCGGGGGACATTGTACTGATGCAAGCTTCAGCCTTGGCTCTTCTTTCGTGAAACCACCTCTGCAACAGTAGCCTACACTCATCAACAAGGGCTGTAATTGGATAGCCACGTACCTTGACCAATACAGCATTCATGGATTCCGAAATGTTTGTCGTCATTATGTTGTACCGACGACAAGGGGAGTGGGAACGAGTCCACTTGTCCAGTCCCACATCTTCCAAGTAATCTTTAGCCCGGGGTACGGCACAACATAAACTGAAAAACAAACTATGGAATTCTTGAATGTTGTATGCTTTGGCTGCTTTGTAGTAGTACTGATCCAAATGCTTCCTGTTGCTCTTGAATTTGGCCTTCAAGTTGTTCAGCAAGTGGTACATGCAGAGCCCGTGAAATGTGACAGGCAAAAGTTCTTCCACCGCGCGTTGGATGCTTCGGTGTCTATCGGATACAATGACATGGCCAGCAGGCTCCCCAGTTACTTCCTTCAACTTACTGAGGAACCAATGCCACGATGCATCATTCTCTGAATCACCGATGCCGATAGCAATCGGGAAAATTTGCTGGTTGGCATCGTGGCAGACGGCCATGAGCAAAACACCCCGGTACTTTCCCTTCAGATGTGTTGCGTCAATGCTCACAACCGGCCGGCAAAACCGGGTACCCATTAAGTGAAGCACCAAACGCAATGAAGAGGTACTGAAACCTACTTTCATCATCTGTCTGTAAATAAAATGTGGTACCGGGGTCAGTCTGTTTGAGGACTTGCAGATAGGCAGGCAAGAATGCATAGGACTCTTCGGCCGTACCTAATCTAACATTGTCGTATGAAAACTCTCTCGCCCTCCAAGCAACACTGTAGCTGATATCGACACCGTAGCAACTGCGGATGTCATTTATGACATCCCGTGGCTTGAACACTCTCCCGGGGTTCACAAGTTTCTTGCGGACGCACTCCCCGACGACCCAACTTGTTGCCTGCCTGTGTCTAACAGTGGTGAGATCGCTAGGGTGGTTGTGGTTCTTTTCTACTTTTGTAACCATCCAGCAGCCACCATCTGCTACACACGTAGCCCGAACCCTCCATGTGCAGCCCTCTTGTGTGCAGCGGACAACCGTTAAGGATTTGTTCGACTTGTAGCTCCTGAATTCAAATTTTTCCCTAAGCGCAATCACTACCAGGTTAGTCAACAAGTCCCTCTTCGTCATAAATATTTGATTGACTTCAATATCCTCAACCATCCGGCCCTGCGCATATACCTCGTTAATCCGGCTCCTCTCATCACCGAAGCCAGCCTCATCATCAGAACGAGGATCACCAGCAGCTTGGATGTCAGGGTGGACATTCGGTTGACCGCTGGGTTCTGCATTCTGTTCCAATTCAGGTTCGACAATCAGAGGATCTTCAAGGGAAATATTACGATGCTCGTAAGTGTGCCCCTCTGGAGGTGAGGCATCAGGTACATTCGATTGCACCTGGGATAAATTGATATTGTCCAAATTATTCCATGCAGTTTGATTGAAATTTTCCTAATCTCCACCTGTTGCTGTTGCCTCAACCGTCACAGTAGGCATGTTCAAATCTACATCAGATGCATCTACACGGGCTGCTTCTTCCATCCCCGCATCCATACATCCACCAGAAGTCTCGGGAACCTCAGAGTACGAACAGCCACTATTCTCGTCACCATCGGGAATTGTTTGAAAGGGAGTTCGTTGCCAATCGAAGCTAGGATTCCTGTCACCGGATGACTCTACAGTTACGATCAAAGGATGCTTCGCCCTATCTTCTTTGGCTAGTGCCTTCCAAAACATAACGGACCTATTGTCAACGACATCGTACAAGGGCACGGCCGGAACGGTGAAAGATTGAAAATGCATCTTTGAACCCGCATCCAACTGAGCACCAATCACCTCCGCCACAGTCCTTTGCAAACCAGCGAAGTCAGTTTTCTCATCCACAAAAATATAAGCCAATTTTTCACCAGCGTACTTTGCCCTCTCCCTAAAGCGGCCACCGTACAGAACGCATGCAATAGCAGCATCACCCATTACTGTGGACAAAAAAAAACAAGATATCAAAGCAAAATTGACATGAAACACACTCGAGTGGAATGAAAGTACAGCATTGAAACCACTAAAAACGGTGTATGATTGGTTTAAAACCATAATACACAAATAACACTACTTTAAGAAAGAATACATGGTGTATGATTTGCGTCACAGTCATAAACAAGTTCATCACACACCTTTTAAAGCAATCATACACGGTCTATGGTTAAGGATACCACATTCTATACACGAAAGACACCAAAACAGGTTCATCCTAGACCAATCAAAGCTATCATACACGGTGTATGGTAAGCCATACACCATTCTGTACTTGAAAGACACCAAAATAAGTTCATCATACACCCTTTGAAGCTCTCATACACAGTGTATGGTTTAATATGCCCCATTATATACACAGTTAAAACCAATCATACACAGTGTATGATGGATTATTCACCATTAATTACTTAACATACACAAACACAGGTCGGTTATACACCATTAAACCCAATCCTATACAGTGTATGAGTGATTATACACCATTAATTACTTAACATACACATACACAGTTTGGTTATACGCCATTAAACCCAATCATACACAGTGTATTGTTGCTCATAAACCACTAATTACTTAAAAAACGTCTGCACAAGTTGGTTATACACCATTAAACCCAATCCTACACAGTGTATGACTGATTATACACCATTAATTACTTAACATACACATACACAGGTTGGTTATACGCCATTAAACCCAATCCTACACAGTGTATGACTGATTATACACCATTAATTACTTAACATACACATACACAGGTTGGTTATACGCCATTAAACCCAATCATACACAGTATATGGTTGCTCATAAACCACTAATTACTTAAAAAACGTCTGCGCAAGTTGGTTATACACCATTAAACCCAATCCTACACAGTGTATGACTGATTATACACCATTAATTACTTAACATACACATACACAGGTTGGTTATACGCCATTAAACCCAATCCTACACAATGTATGACTGATTATACACCATTAATTACTTAACATACACATACACAGGTTGGTTATACGCCATTAAACCCAATCATACACAGTGTATGGTTGCTCATAAACCACTAATTACTTAAAAAACATCTGCACAAGTTGGTTATACACCATTAAACCCAATCCTACACAGTGTATGACTGATTATACACCATTAATTACTTAACATGCACATACACAGGTTGGTTATACGCCATTAAACCCAATCCTACGCAGTATATGACTGATTATACACCATTAATTACTTAACATACACATACACAGGTTGGTTATACGCCATTAAACCCAATCATACACAGTGTATGGTTGCTCATATACCACTAATTACTTAAAAAATTTCTGCACAAGTTGGTTATACACCATTAAACCCAATCCTACACAGTGTATGATTGATTATACACCATTAATTACTTAACATACACATACACAAGTTGGTTATACACCATTAAAACCAATCATACACAGTGTATGATTGATTATACACCACTAATTACTTAATACACACAAACACAAGTTGGTTATACACCATTAAACCCAATCCTACACAGTGTATGACTAATTATACACCATTAATTACTTAACATACACAAACACAAATTGATTTCACACCATTCAAACCTATCATACACGGTGTATGATAGATCATACAGCACTATTTACATGAAGCACACCTAAACAAGTTGATTTCACACCATTAAAACCTATCATACACGATGTATGACTAATCATACACCACTAATGAGTTCAAACACACCAAAAGAAAGTTATAATACATCATTTAAACCAATCATAAACCATAAACGACTTGTAACACACCGACCTCATAGGACAAGGATACATTAACGACAATATCAGCAAATGGTCATGTTACCTTCAATATCTGATCTGAAAACCGTGAAATGTGTGTAAGGACTCAACGTTGAACCTACAGCAATGCCACGAAGCTTCAAACACGATCTTAAAACGGCTTCTTCTTCTTCTTCCTCCGAGGGCCCAATGTAGCAGATTGAGAGAAAAATGAAAGAAAAATGGACTTGGGGAATTCAGATTAAGAGAAAAGTAACAAATACCATGAATAAAAGGTGAGTAAATGGGCGGGAAATGAGAAGAAGGGAGTAATAGAGTGAGAAGCAAGTTACATGATATAAAGTAAAAATATGTACTTTTGCATTAAATGAAGAGAGAGAAAATGGAGTGGGGAGAGGCTAAAGTACAGTAATCGGATGCGCATTAAATGAGAGAGAGAAAGGGGACGGGTTGGGGGGGGTGAATGGGAGGGCCTTTTTGAAGGGAAATCGTACGGATTACTTTACTCAAAATGTATATTTTTTTTCTAAATACACATCCCAAAAATACACAAATACACGCTGATTTTACACAAATATAACCCATCATACACCGTGTATGAAGTGCACCATACACCAATAAAACTTGAAATACACGTATATAAGCAGATTTCAGACCACTGTACCCATAAATACATGAAAAAACCTGCAAAAGTTGATTTTATGCCAATAAAACCTATCATACATTGTGTATGACAAGCTCTTTACCGCTAATTACTTCAAGTATACCTAAATAAGGTCACTTTACACCACTATAACGCATCATACCCAGTTTATGATTCGATTTCAGACCACTGTACCCCTAATTACTTGAAAAAAAACAGCAAAAGTTGATTTTATGTCATTATAACCTATCATACATTATGTATGATAAGTCATTTACCACTAATTGTTTAAACTAAACCTGAATAAGTTCATTTTACACCATTAAAACTCATCATACCCAGTGTATGATACGATTTCAGACGACTATACCCCTAATTACATAAAAAAATCTGTAAAAGTTGATTTCATGCCATTAACACCTATAATAATTTGTGTATGATAGGTCATTTACCACTAATTACTTGAAACATACCTGAAAAGGTTCATATTAAACAATTTTAACTCATCATACACAGTGTATGATTCGATTTCAGACCACTGTACTCCTTATTACTTGAAAAAACCAGCAAAAGTTGATTTTATGCTATTAAAACCTATCATACATTGTGTATGACAAGTCTTTTACCACTAATTGCTTATAATACACCTGAATAATTCATTTTACACCATTAAAACGCATCATACCCAGTGTATGATTCGATTTCAGACCACTTACCCCTAATTACTTGAAAAAAATAGCAAAAGTTGATTTTTTGCCATTATAACCTATCGTACATTGTGTATGATAAGTCATTTACTACTAATTTCTTTAAATATACCTAAAAAAGTTCATTATAACCATTTGAAGGGATCATACACAGTGTAGGACCTGATTTCAGACCACTCTAAGACTCAATACATAAAAAAAACTGCAAAAAGTTATTTTAAGCCATTAAAACCTATAATAATTTGTGTATGATAAGTCATTTATCACTAATTACTTGACACATACATTAAAAGGTTAGATTAAATCATTTTAACTCATCATACCCATTGTATGATTCGATTTCAACCCACTGTACCCCTAATTACTTGAAAAAAAACAGCAAAAGTTAATTTTATGCCATTATAACCTATCATACATTGTGTATGATAAGTCATTTACCACTAATTGTTTTAACTACACCTGAAAAGGTTCATTTTAGACCATTTCAATGCATCATACCCATTGTATGATTCGATTTCAGCCCACTGTAATAGTAATTACTTGAAAAAACAAGCAAAAGTTGATTTTATACCATTAAAACCTATCCTACATTGTGTATGACAAGTCTTTTACCACTAATTGCTTGGAATACACCTGAATAAGTTCATTTTACACCATTAAAACGCATCATACCTAGTGTATGATTCTATTTCATACCACTGTAACAGTAATTACATAAAAAAAACTGCAAAAGTTGATTTTATGCCATTATAACGTATCATACATTGTGTATGATAAGTCATTTACCACTAATTGCTTGAATTACACCTGAATAAGTTCATTTTACACCATTAAAACGCATCATACCCAGTGTATGATTCGATTTGAAACCACTGTACCCCTTATTACTTGAAAAAACCAACAAAAGTTAATTTTTTGCCATTATAACCTATCATACATTGTGTATAATAAGTCATTTACCACTAATTGCTTGAAATACACCTAAATAAGTTCATTTTACACCATTAAAACGTATCATACCCAGTGTATGATTCGATTTCAGACCACTGCAACAGTAATTACATAAAAAAATCTGCAAAAGTTGATTTCATGCCATTAAAACCTATAATAATTTGTGTATGATAGGTCATTTACCACTAATTACTTGAAATATACCTGAAAAGGTTCATATTTAACCATTTTAACTCGTCATACCCATTGTATGATTCGATTTCAGCCCACTGTAATAGTAATCACTTGAAAAAACCAGTAAAAGTTGATTTTATGCCATTGAAACCTATCATACATTGTGTATGACAAGTCATTTACCACTAATTGCTTGGAATATATCTGAATAAGTTCATTTCACACCATTAAAACGCATCATACCCAGTGTATGATTCGATTTCAGACCACTGTACCCCTTATTACTTGAAAAAACCAGCAAAAGTTAATTTTATGCCATTATAACCTATCATACATTGTGTATGATAAGTCATTTATCACTAATTTCTTGTGATACACCTGTATAAGTTCACTTTACAGCATTATAATGCATCATACACAGTGTATGATTTTATTTCAGACACCACTAATTACTTGAAGCACACCTAAACAAGGTCTGGGAGGGAATAAGAAGAAAGGGCAAATTTGGAAATAATATTTTTATTTTGACAAAAAAATTCGGAAGGAAAAAAAAATGAAGAAAAGGAAGAGTGAAAAAGTCAAAAAAGTGTCATTTTGCCTACCTTGCATTAAATGAGGAGAGAGAAAGGGAGAGAGAGAGAGGGGACGGATGGGGGGGGGGGGGTGAGGTGGGAGGGCATTTTTGTCCAAAAAAGTCTATTTATGGTTAGAGGGGTCTAAAAAAGAATAAGGTTGGGGTGGGGGGTCCAATCCGTACGATTTCCCATTATATAAAGCTAAATTATCAAAAAGAATAACATGATTCAAACAATATATAATTATTTTTATAAGAAGTTCACAATTAAGATAAAATTGCGATAAACTGTTCAAGAAACACATCAATGTATCATATAAGAAAAATTCTAGATTCATCATTATCAATAGCATAGATGAGTTAGTAAAGTAGTGCGGCGAGTAACTGGTAGTTTAAGATTTCTAGGCAGTCATAACCCCAAGTAGTGCACTCATCTGTTGTTTAGTTGCTTCCCGATGCCAATTATTGGCCATGTACTATTTGCTTTACTATGTGCCTTGTAGTTGCCTTCTGTGGGGTATATTGCATACTGCTAGTTTAATGCGGTGTCTTAAGCTGATGCTTTGTGGCTTACTTGGCCTCTAAGTTACAATGTTCTCATGACGACTCCATTTTCAGGATGTGGGTCCTCGAAAGCAGCCTCTCTTCCACCCGGAAGGGGGAAGGCTGCGTACATCCACCTCCCCAGACCCTGCTTTGTGCGGGAGGCCCTGTGGCACTGGGACTGTTGTTGTAGATGAGTCAGTAAAGTATGCTTAACTACAAGTTTATACATCTGCGGATTATGAAAATGCTTGTGTAATTATTTTCACTACAAGCCCTTAGCGAGCTCGAGACTAAGCTGAGTCCTTAGTGAGTTCGATAGCAAGTTGAACCCTTATTGAGCTTTCGAATATTCTGTTCAAACTTGGTCCGATGAGATGTTAATATACTTGATATTGAAATCAACTGTATTTAATAAGAGTTGAACTCATTATCATGCTAGTGACAAGATTAAGTTGAGTCAAGCTTGACAGATACCGAGCCGTGCTATTTGATCTACTATGTGTCAAGCTATTATTGATCAGATATCGAGTTAATATCAAACTATTAATGAAACTTTAGCTCGTAAAAGAATTATGGATATAAAAATATTAATTTCAAAATATGTTTTTTTATTTGTCAAATCAAAAATTTTTAAAAAAAAAAAAACAATTATCTTTATATTTTCACTACATTCTATCCATCGGTATCATTGGAAGAGGATAAAATGCCGAGTAAGCAATTCGAAAATTCAAAGTGGATAAATCCAACTGAATTAACGGGAAGTAAAATAATAATTCTATTTAATTTAATTATCTAATTTATACTTAACTAATAACTATATAATTAAAATTGCTAAATTATAAAAATATAAGATTAAATTAATTATTTTTTACAAGCAAGTTATCATTTTGGTATCCTAAAATTTGAAAATTTATCATCTAGGTACACTGATATTACAAATAAGTATCTTATATCATAATTTAATAAATTTTTGTAAGAATATGACTATTTCCTTGGAGAAAATAATAATATAGGACACTATTATAATAATATATACAAGTTATATCAATATTTTTAGCAAAAATTCACCAAACTATGATAAAAGATTACTGAATTTTGATATAGATTAACTGCATATTGTTGAAATCATGTGTAATGTCACTTTTTTTGGCAAAAATATCGAATTCTAATGAAGATGCTTATATATTGTTAGAATCATATTTCATTTTAGCATTTTTGAACAAAAATATATCGAATTTCAAGAAAATAGGACCTAATTAATAAAATTTAAACTTTAAGATACTTAAGTGACAAAATTGTTAAATTTTAAGATATCCAGTTGTATGTTTTGATTCATCCGGTGACCTAAGTGAAATATTTTGAAACTCATAGTATGTAAATGATAATCCCCTTTATATTAAATATACAAATTAAGGCCTTGTTTGGTTAACGAGAAATAAAAACAGAAAATTAGAATTCACGAGACCTGGATATTGACCACTAGAGGTCTAAACGAACAAAACGTTCGATAAACACTTGTGTTCGAAATCGATTACTGCTCGTTTGTGCCCATCAATGGGGCTTGATAGCTTACCGAGTCGTGTTTAGTAGGTTTAATAAGTTACAGCCGAGTTCGAACAGGGGGGATGCTCACCTCGTTAATGTTTATGAACCGTATGGTAAGGGCTTATTAAAAGCTCGTTAAGAACTCATTAATAGATAAGGAGCTCGATAATAATTTAATAGCTCAGCTCAATAAGGAGCTAACTTGGTTATGAGCTCGATTCCACTTGTTAACGAGCTAGGCTCGGCTTGATAATAAGCTTGAAATGGCTCGATTAGCCTAATTAGCCGAGCCGAGTATCGAACAATATAAAATCTTAACGAATCGAGCTCAAATAAAGGTTCGAAAGCTCGACAAGAGCTCCGCTACATCTCGAACTCGATAAGCTATATTGAGCTCAAATTCAAACAAAGAGGTGTTCTGCTCAGCTTGGCTCGTTTACACCCCTATTTATTTTTTTGTTTATTAAAATTTAATTCATGTGCTAACTAAAAAGACGTAAGTATTGGAATGGACTATTTGATTTGATTTAGACTATCCACATACAAACAAACCTCTGTCAATCACCCAACCACAAACCACCACGTGTCACAACACCAATGCACCCCACTCTCCTGTAGGGGACCCCTCAAAACGACGCCGTTCTGTTACACCACTCACGTTGTCGGCTATAAATAACCGCTTCTCCTGCTTCCTCTCACACTCTCAACGTGGTTTCCTCTCCATTTTCATCGCAACTTTCTTTGCATTGTCATCCATTTTTCTCTCTCTTCTCTTTTTTTTTTCTTTTTTTTTTGGTGATTTTTGGTGATTTTTGGTGGTGATTTGGTGATCGGCGATCAAGATGTGTGGTATACTGGCGGTTTTAGGTTGTTCCGATGACTCTCAGGCGAAACGAAGCCGTGTTCTTGAGCTTTCTCGCCGGTATATTCATCGTTTTTTAATCTCTTTTTGCATTAATTTGAAGTTGATTGATTGTGATTTTTGTTGAGATTTCGGTGTTTTTGTATGCTTTGAGGTAGCTAGTATTCTGTTCATAAAATTTGCATATAATTTACATTTTGGATACGTATCTGTAATTCTCCGTTTAAAACTGGTGTTTGCATATCATTAGCAATAATATGATAAAATATGTTTTTTGTTGATGTAATATGTGTAATAAACGTATAATAACATGTAACTGTATTTTTTTCATTTAAAAAATAAATAATAATTGAAAATATTCAATATCTACTACTAAATAAAGCACTCATATTGTATGTTTTGCAAAAGTTGTCACCTTAGCTCTTAAATTATTGGTTGTACTTTATTATTTAATATATCTTACGTTTATACTATAGTTATTGTGACTACTATTGTCCTTTACTTTTATAAATCAACAAACATTTGACCAAATTTTTCGTTTATATAAGCAAATAATACACACGTACATATTAGATTTCATTTAATTATGTATTGTATTTTGCTAACATGTATCTAGTACCGTGGACTATTGCAAGTGATTGTACCGTATGAACTTTTCTATGATAGTATACATTAATTCACTTAAGGTATTGTATGGATCGTTTTCTAGAATTTAAAATTGATAGATATCTGTTGTAAAACGGTCAACTAATACTGAAATTTGTTGTCCTCAGATATGATAATTTTATTTGATCATTGATATAACTGCAATTAATTTCTCATCTTGAGTTATGGATTCTAGTAATAATAGTCGGCCTTTTCATTCTATACTTGAGATCAATATTCGAGGAAAAAAAAAATGTGATATTATACCTCAATTTCGTATAAAATACTGCACCCTTTTTTTTTTTGAATCAAATACTGCACCGTTAGATTAGTCAAAATATAAAATTACAAACAACAACAACAACAAACCCAGTGCCTCGAAGGGCTCCCGCCTAAGCAGGGTCTGGAGGGTAGATGTACGCGGAAGGGGCTACCCTAAAGAGAGGCTGTTTCCGCGGATCCCCAACCTGAGAAAAAAATATAAAATTACAAGCAATGTTATAATACATTTATACATATATTTTACATTTTTTTTTTGGGTGGGATATCAAAAAAACCACCCAACTTTTTAAAAATTTTTAAAGTCACTCATAAACTTTTCAAAAAAATTTCAAAGTCACATGTAATGCTAACACTATTAATTTTTTCTTAAAATAAACACGAAATTACTAAACTACCCTCAATAAAACCTTTTTTATCAATGTATTATAAACAAGTTTACAAATAAAAAAACTTTTAAATTTTTTTGGCACCCTTAACAATTTTATGAATTTAAAGATGAAGGGTAATTTTATTATTTACAAAATACATTACTTTATATAATTTACTTAAATTAAGTTAAATTTAGTGTTTTAATACATTCATATCCCAAAATACAGTATTTTATTTGATAGAAAGTTAATAATGTTAGCATTAGATGTGACATTAAAAATTTAGAAAAGTTAGATAATTTTCTGATATATCACCTAAAATATAGGTGATTTTCAGTTAAAAAAAAAAATTTTAACAAAACATATATTTTACATATTTGATGTATATAATATGTAGTTATGTATTTAGAAAATATTATTAATATGTATTTGTTTATGGATAATATAATATAATACATTTGTCTACTTTATTATCATACGCTCAAATCATTTTCTGGGGCGTACAATTACAAATGCAACCGCGGTGTGACATAGTCATCTGTTGAATAAATAAGTGTTGTCATGAATATTTTATTCTATGATAGTGACACTATAAATATGTTATTCGAATATTTTTTTTTTTTATTAGATATGTTCAAAAGTTGGAACAACCGCATCCGTGATTGATTTGAAGGATACTATATATGTTCTCTTTTGGTTGTTAATTAAATACAATATATGATATTGGCCTTATCATTCTAAAAAAGTGCCTAACTTCAATCATAGTTAGTGCGGAAATTAAATTAGACTTGACATTTTTGTATATGCTTCAGCCCAATATAAAAAATTTCGGTTATAATTTTATTGACTTATATAAAAATTTAAATATAAATATATTCATGTTTTCAAAACAACTTCTTTTATAATACTAATAAAGTGGAGAGTAGAGAGAGATACAATTTTTCCAATTTGACAATATGTTTCATGGTGTTGCTCATAATAGCGTTAACAAGAAACATAACACATTGTAGAATATAGATTATAACTCAATAGTTTGGTGTTTGAATTGGCAAATTTAACCAAATATAAAGTATGGATAAAAGGATAATTTTTATTTGTTTTCAATCAGCTATTTGTTTTTTATGAGTTATAAGACGTGTATTACATGAATAACATTAAAAGATGGCTATTTATTGTACTACTAACAATGATAAATAAATACCCTTTTACATAGAAAAAATACATATATGTGTTTAACATGTGTATTATACATATACTATACATATTATATTTAGTATTATAGTGTTACTCATCATAATACACATTGTGCTAGCTAACACTAATAACATCAAGAAAACAGATATTTTACCTATTATTGATAATAATATACACTCTTTTTAAAATATAAAAAATACATATAAAATTTTTTACTGAGTAATTTTAATAAATAGATTGAAGCACCGTGGACCGGATTGGAGTGGGCTGTATCAACATGGAGATTGTTACTTGTCTCATCAACGTCTGGCAATTATTGACCCTGCTTCCGGTGACCAGCCTCTGTTCAATGAAGCTCAAACTATTGTTGTAACTGTGAGTACTCAAGATTAAACAACATTAAATTAGTAAAAGTGTTAAATTTCATCGGGCCTTATATGTTGGTCTCTTCTTTCTTACAACTCTTATATGAAATTCTACAAGACTCATATATGAAGTTCTCAACACTCCTTACATGTGAGTCTACTTCAACACAACCCCTCCCCTACCTTCTCTAATCCAACAATTCACTGTAGAGGACCTAGGCGCAGCAAATTCAATCACACCCCTGTTTTGAGGACACGGTACGGACAAACAAGAGCCCAGGATCAACTATTGGCTCTGGAGTTGGCACATATGAGGTCCACATATAAATCCAAGTGGTTTTTCATCTTTAATCAATTGGCATTAAGTGAAGTAATTCACTGGACTTATATGTTGGTCTTTTCTTTCCTACAACTCCTACAAGACTCACATGTAGAGTTCTCAACAAAAAAATTTTCCCGATATCATTTTTTATTTGTAGGTTTTTATATTTATGAAAAAATAAGATTATTGTCAAACCATATTTTCTAAAGCTAGAAATTCTTTTCAAGAAGCGCTATTTTCTTTTTCTTTTTTTTTTGTTTGAAAGCATAAAGCAGTTTTTGTTTTCCTTTAAAAAAAATTTTATTTGCAAGTCAAACACTCTCATATCTTAGAAACAAGAAACAAGAAAAAATTGTGTTCAAAACTTGATTTTTAAATTTTAAAATATCATAAAATACAACACGGTCTAAGAGTATGAAATTAGCTAATGATGATTTGCTTTTCAGGTTAATGGAGAAATTTATAATCATGAGAAATTGAGGGAAAGTCTTCCAAATCACAAGTTCTGGACTGGAAGTGATTGTGATGTCATTGCTCATTTGGTGCGTCCAAACAAACATTTAATTTTTTTTTTCTTTTTTTGAAATCAGAATGTTGTTACTGAAATTAGCTGAGCAAATCATATTCTAATTTTCTGATTTTGTTTTGGATTGTTTAGAGCAAAGAACCCAAAAAAAAAAAAGAAAAAAAAAAAAGAAAAAGCGAAAAGCCATATGAATCCCAAAATGTATAGAGTCACAAGCACTGTCAAAATCTGAATTTTACCTAAAATATTTAGGGCGTTCAGAACCAGAATCGTAGATGTGTTATTCTACGTTTAAATGATCATGGAAATTCTCAAGATAATACGCATCTAATGAAGCTTGGTCTTAGCTACTTTAAAGTCGCATATGGCTTTAAACTAAGTCTAATTTAATTGGATATAGTGCATAAATATTTAATTGATTGTCTTTTACTCTGAGGTAAGAAAGTAAATTCGTCAATATATGCTTAATTTTTTTGCATTTTAGACGTTTTATTTATATACCATAGTATAATGGAATCAATATAACTGCAAAATCCTGTCATGGTCTTATATGTCAGTTCCCTTTCATCTCAGTGGATCTTAAGACCCAATAAAATGAAGATCTGGATCGAAAACTTGTTGATGAAAGAGGTTATAATATCAACTTGGAGTTGCAGTTCTAAATTAACCGTCTTTAGTGATGAGATTATAATATCGATTTTTCCGTAATCATAAGATCGTAATGGAACAACCCTATCTATTTCAATATGGAGTTGCAGTTCTAAATTAACTGTCTTTAGTGATTGCCTTGGTTAATAAGTTCTTATTGAAATCAGTATGAGGAGCATGGAGAGAACTTCATAGACATGCTGGATGGAGTATTTTCCTTCGTGTTGCTGGACACAAGAGACAACAGCTTCATAGCAGCCCGTGATGCTATTGGGATTACTTCCCTTTACATTGGTTGGGGCCTCGACGGTATACTTTCCTATGCCTCTGATGTTTGTGATTTTTAATTAGGAATGGCTAAATACACACAATTTAAGTACTTATACATCTAATGAATGACGGAGAATCACTAGATTGCAAAAAATAATATTGAATTAGTTAGTTTTCATAAGCTGTAATCTTGTCATATGCATTGGATACACAAATTGGGTATTTATTTTGAGCGTTAGAGTATGCAATCATTCATGGATGTTCACCAATCAACTTAAGCTTGGTTATATGGTATTAGAGTTTTGTTAAATGAGAAGTTACGAGTTCGAATCCTAACAATCTCTAATTTCAATATTGACGGAATTAAAGCACAAAGTATAAACTGGGCATGTGCAATATCTATAGTTCAAGCCCAATAAATATTTGTGTGGGGGCCATGTTAGAGTATATAAACATTCTTAACCTTTTACCTATCAGCTCAAACTTTTAAAATAGTTAGTTCCTTGAGATAGAGTACCATCAAAATTTTTCCCTTTTAATTACCAAATGAATTTTTCTACATTTTTTTTTTGGGGGGGGGGGGTGTAATTTAGAAAACTGATTTCGTTATATAAATCTATAGTATTTGGTCCATTTAAAGTCAATGTGAAATCAATAATGTAAAATAAGAATGGAAAATGTATTCCTTCTTTCAAAACACTGTTACCAATCAGTCACATAGAGAAGTTATAAACTTAGGATAAAGGGAAAGACTTTCATTAACCCAAACCAAGCCTAAGTAAAATTTGTTTTGAAGTTATTTTCTTATCTTTTGATGATGAGTTTGATGTGAATTATATTGTACTGTTAATCATCTTCAGGTTCAATATGGATATCATCAGAACT
Source organism: Simmondsia chinensis (assembly GCA_018398585.1). Classification (NCBI taxonomy): domain Eukaryota; kingdom Viridiplantae; phylum Streptophyta; class Magnoliopsida; order Caryophyllales; family Simmondsiaceae; genus Simmondsia; species Simmondsia chinensis. The sequence continues at coordinate 1,266,125 of JAGTTD010000020.1, forward strand.
GAAAGGACTGCATGATGAATGCGAGCATTTCGAATGCTTCCCACCGGGTCACTTCTACTCCAGCAAAACAGCAGGGCTTCGCCGCTGGTACAACCCTCCCTGGTTCTCTGAGTCTATCCCTTCCATCCCGTATGACCCTCTTCTCCTTAGGCGCTCCTTTGAAAATGTAAGATTTTTCTCCACATTTTGACCTTATATTTTATATCTATTTTCAAATCATATACCATAGTAATATTACGGGAATTAATCACTTCTGTACCCTAAGATTTAATCATTCATCAATTAGGTATATAATGTGATGTTGTAGTATATACAATAAGGTACTTTGAGTTTAAAAATTTTGCTCTTAGGTACTCTATGCTGGAGTTCGATGAATTTTTGTTAAAATCCAACGAATTTTCGCCATAAAATGCTGATTTAACACTTGATTATGATAGTGCACATGAGGTAATTCAGTATTTTCGCCAGAAGTTAGTTAGATTACAACAGAAAATCACTAGATTTCGATGAAAGGTATCAATGTCTTATCGAAATCACGTGTCATGTCTACACTTTCTGACAAAAAAGACACCAGAAAATTAGCTGAGAATAACTTTATGTTGTAGGAAGTATGTTTAAATTTAGCAACATCCGAAGAAAATTTGTTGAGTTTTAGCCAAAGGTATCTCATTAATAAAATTTTAAACCTTAAAATACAAAGGTCTTAAAATTTCTAAACCTCAGGTATATCCCACATCAACCCATTATATATATTGAAACATCAAAAGTATTAAGTGATAAAGGATCAAGCATACCCAAGTGAAAAATTGCCTAATACAAGCAAGGTGTGAGTTTTCATAATGCAGGCTGTGATTAAGAGGCTGATGACAGATGTGCCCTTTGGAGTTCTGCTTTCGGGGGGCCTAGATTCTTCCCTGGTTGCGTCAATCACAGCGCGCCACTTGGCAGGCACAAAGGCAGCAAGACAGTGGGGATCGCAGCTGCATTCATTCTGTGTAGGGCTGGAGGGATCCCCTGATTTGAAGGCTGCCAAAGAGGTTGCTGATTTCCTTGGCACTGTCCACCATGAGTTCCACTTCACTGTTCAGGTAAAGTTTTCTTGAGAGTGTTAATCAGATGATCTGTTTTCTTATGGTTAGTCAAGTGTATTCTTTTGTAGAAAACTATCTCAAAAGCTTAAGCTAATGAATGATAACCCATAAATAATTTTTATATTTTAACATGTCCCTGCATGTAAAGCGCTCATTAGGCTTGGAGACTAAGATGGTGTACATGCTCATCTCATCTCATACCTTGTGTTGAAATTATTTAATAGTGTGAATAAGGACTAGTGGGATTTGAACTCCTGACCTTTAGGTAAATAAGATTGTGAACCTGGGGGTGCAAACAAACCAAACGTTCAATGAACTATTCGTGTTCAAATCGATTAGGGCCCATTCGTATTTGTTCTTGGGGGTCAATAGCAAACTTGACTTGGTCATAGGCTCGACTTTAGTTGATAACAAAGCTCAGCTTAAATCATTTACGTGATTGACTAAGCTCGATTAGGCTAACAAGCCAAGTCATGCGAGTATCAAATATTCTAATATCTCATTGAATCAAGTTTGAACAAAGATTTGGTGATTGATAAGAACTTGGCTCCAACTTGAGCTTGATAAGCCTTATTGAACTTGAGTTCAAACAGGGGGTATTCCGCCCAGCTCATTCCCAAAATCTTACACTAATGGGCAAATGTTTATAAATGGTTTCATTCTGTAACATTGTATCTTATACAAATCTATATATTGTATATACTGCGGTTTTCTATTAGCATAATTCTATGGATCAGAAACTTAAAGCGATCCCCATATGCTGGATGTTGGCAGGATGGTATTGATGCAATTGATGATGTTATCTACCACATTGAGACCTATGATGTGACCACCATTAGGGCTAGTACCCCTATGTTCCTCATGTCTAGGAAGATCAAGTCCCTTGGGGTCAAAATGGTCATTTCAGGCGAAGGCTCCGACGAGATTTTTGGTGGGTATCTCTATTTCCACAAGGCTCCCAACAAGGAGGAGTTTCACCAGGAAACCTGCCGCAAGGTAATGAAATTATGCATTTGATGAACTAAAATGCTGTATAGACGCAATTTGGTTACATAATTATGTGTCTAAATCATCAATCGTAAAGGTATAATCTGAAATGCTGTTATGTACATTGCCCTAGAACTGGATACAATTTAGATGCGAAAGAATGTATATGAAAGAAATAGAGAAACGAAGAGAGCAAGAGGACAATAATACGTACATTTAAATGGAAACCCTCCAATTGAAGGAGAAACTAGAGGCGGAGGAGAAAGCAATCCTCTAAATAATCTAAAAGAGAATACAACAGGAGCCATACATGAGTTTATATATACACCCAAAACAAAACCCTAATTTTCCTATCAGTCCTGCAAGGCCTATCTGGACTCTCCACACCATAAACCCCCATTTCTGAATGCGAGATATAAAGTTGAGACATAACACGACAAATACAATATTAAATGATATGTTGCTTCCTATGATCCAATATTATTTTCACCAAACATATCGAGTACTCAAAACTGAGACGATTTGTCCATACCCTCTAGCATTGCGCTTGAATGAAATAGGGAAAGTTGGTGATAACAAATGAAAGTGTTGCAGATAAAGGCATTGCATCAGTATGACTGCTTAAGGGCCAACAAGGCAACCTCAGCATGGGGGCTGGAGGCTCGGGTCCCGTTCCTTGACAAGGAGTTCATCAATGTTGCCATGTCAATCGACCCCGAATGGAAGCTGGTACTTAACCATATTCAACTTGTGTTTACCGTTTATAACTCCAAATTGCAAATTGGTAATATATTGATTTGCATTTTACATCACTTTTTTTTTTTTTTTCTTTCTTTAGATAAAACCTGAGCAAGGACGCATGGAGAAGTGGGTACTTAGAAGGGCTTTCGATGATGAAGAGCGTCCTTATTTGCCTAAGGTGTTTACTTCTTACCATCTTTCTATTGTTCTTATGCCTCTGGATTTGTTTCTTTTCTGTAAGGATTCTGCATGCGAGTCTAGTCAGAAATCTCACATTAAAATTGTGAGAACGAAGATATTAACATATAAGCCTAGTAGACTACTTAATTTGTATAGAAGCCAAAAAAAAAGCCCATGAATGGAATTGTCCTTTTGCGTTACCCCGCTCAAGCAAATCCTAATTGGGTGAATCATGGATAGTGCTCAACCCACCTCATACATTGTGCTTAAATTATTATTTATATTGAAAGTGCAAATTGTTGGGATTTGAACTTAAGACTTCTTGGTTAACAAGGCTCTAATACGATGATACCATGTTAAGGAACAGGCTAACTATCTCAAAAGCTTAAACTTATGGATAAAAGCCCATGAAATAGTTTTGTACTCTAGCATCACCTAATGGCAATTGATTTTGTGGGAAGAACCGTATTTGAGCTTGTATATAAACTTCATGCATGCCAATTTTGTGGGTCGGAATTAAGGCCTGTTTTCACACTTCCAACTGGGTTTGTGCAGCACATACTGTACAGGCAAAAGGAGCAATTCAGTGATGGTGTTGGGTATAGCTGGATTGATGGGCTCAAAGCCCATGCTGCACTCCATGTATGCACTCCTATACCATGCTCGTTTTCATTTTACCCATCTCATTTGTTAAGGTCTGCACCTGTAAGTCTAGTAAAAAATCTCACATGAAGCCTAATAGGCTACTCCACCTAGATGGAACCTCGCTTGGGTTTATTGTTGACATCATATGTGTTAATAAGGTGAGTCAGGCCTAAGGCTGAGTGAAGTTTAACACTTTTTTTTTTAAAGAATTTACGTGTGAGTCAAGTAAAATAGTATCTCTATTTAATGTTATGATTGAATCCTTCAAACCTGGTTAGGGATAAAATAAGAATGCAAAGAAAAGACAATACACAAAATTTACATGAAAAACACTAACGTAAGGGTAAGAGCCCCAAGCGGGGAAGGAAAGTCCGCTATCAACGAAAAGATAACAAAGATGTTTCTCTCTCACTTTGTTGCACACCTCGCGTACACTCTAAAGGAACATACTCAGTGCCTCGCGCACACTCTATCTCCCTCAATATTCTGAGGAAACTTCTCTTCAGTTATTACCGGACGGACATTCACTATATCTTGAAACACTAGCCTTCTTTACAAGATGTTACTCTCATTTTACAAACTTTTCTTTTTTCCTTTATTTATTTTTTTAATTTTTGGACAGGTAACAGATAAGATGATGCAGAATGCAATACACATCTTCCCACACAACACCCCAACAACCAAAGAAGCCTACTATTATCGAATGATCTTCGAGAGGTTCTTCCCTCAGGTCATTTTGCATACCCGTATCTCCCTTCTCATACCGAGCTTGTTTGTTATCATTCTCTATTTGTTGTTTTTTATTTTTGAAAAACTAAACATTAGGTTTTGAAAACGAGTTCTTCTTGTTTTTGGTTTTCTGTTTTCTGTTTTTACTCAAACTAAGAAAAAAAACTAAAAACTAAAGCCAGAAACAAGAACATAATCGTTTTGAAATATGGTTTTAATTTCTCAAAAACCAAAAACCAGCAACAAAAAACAATACCAAATATTGACATGGATGGTCTATTACACGAAATGCAGAACTCTGCTGTCCTGACAGTGCCAGGAGGCCCAAGCGTGGCGTGCAGCACCGCCAAGGCGGTAGAGTGGGACGCGACTTGGTCCAAGAACATGGACCCCTCAGGCCGAGCTGCCATCGGGGTCCACAACTCCGCCTACGACCACAACCACCAGCAGCCACCCGTGGGGACCACTCCCATCTCGGCCGCCATCATCGACAACATGCCCCGGATGATGGAGGTCAATACCCCCGAACTCGCCATCCAAAGCTAGTATCAATTTCCCGCCGTATATATATACATATGTATGTGCGTGTATAGACGTCTACGGATATACGCCGGTTTAATTATAAAGTGACTTTTGGAGGGTGTAGAAGTGTAGGGGGGGGTGGTGGTAAAGGCATTTGTTTTTAGCCTTTTTTGTTTAAACATGACATGATTTTAATTTTAAGTGTCCGTTTTGGGTTGAAGCTTATTGTTATTAGTTTTAGTGTCCTAATGAGACACAAAATTTGTACTTAATACAATAAGTGCTCTTTCTATAAGTACTGTACCTCCTGAATTGTGATGTTGTATGATTTCAATGAAGCCTTTGTTACTAGTTACTTCATTTGGGGTTAGATATTTTTGTACGTTCTTTCTCTTCATATTGTTTCTTTTTTAGGTTATTTACATCAAATGTGTACTTTGTGTTAATTTAGTCCTTGTACATTTAATTGTGTCAATTTATTCCCTATACTATTCAAAATGTAGACCCTGCTCAGGCGGGAGCTCTTGTAGCACTGAGGCTGTTATTGTTGTTGTTGTTTGTACAATTTAAAATGTGTCAATTTGATCCTTAGAAAAAAATTTATGTTAATTTTTAATAATTTGGCCGTGAATTAGGATAAATTGAGTAAATGAATGAAATTAGCATAATTTTGCAGTTTAAAACTATATCATTAACTTAACTTAAATTTGACCAGAGGACTAAATTGACATGTTTGAAATTATACAGGGACTAAATTGACACAATTAAAAGTATAGAGACTAAACAAGCACAATAAAAAAAGTATAGGGACATTTGACATAAATAACCCTTCTTTTTTTTTTTTATCAAAAAAAGCATTGACTAATCTTCCAAGAAAAGCGGAAAACATTTCACATTATATATTTCAAATTAACCTCTGTAGAACGGAGCTACTTAATTTATAAAACAAAAACTTCTTAAAAAATAAAAAATAAAAATAAAAAAGATTTCCGCAAGAGCCTTGGTATTATAAATCGCAAAAGAGTGCAAGGAGAAGCAAACAAAGAAAACCAGATGAAAAAGAAAAGAAGCTACCCCGACAACACAGAGTCAAGAATGAATAACCCCACGACAAAACCCGACGAGGCTAGCAGAGCCTAAAACATACAACTCGGCCAATTTAAACTTAAATTTGCATTCTTGCCATGCCTCCGAGAAAATTAACAATTTATACCTTCAATCCCTCGAGTAACTTTTATCCGTTGAGCGACGGCCCATTCGGGGCATTGGATTCTCACCAATGTTTGCGTTACTTAAGTGAGATTTTTTTTCTTAAATTAACAATTTAAACTAAAATTTTATCTTTTACAATTTTAGTGCTTTATTGGCATTAACATCTCCTTATAAAGAACTGGTAATTTCTTCCAAACTAGGAAAAATTAGAAACGACGAAAATTAAGGCCCGTTTGGTACATTCTATTTTCTTTTTCAGTTTTTAGCTACAAGGTTGTAATACAAAACAATAACTCATATAAACGAGGCCACAGTCAATCCGCATAAAACCAAAAATTAAGAGGCAAATACATAAAAGTCAAGACAAAACATAGGACAAAAACAAATAGGCAACAGTTTGGTACATTCTATGTTTACAATTTTTTACTTTGAAAAAAATTAAAAACCAGATTTTAGAAATAATTTAATCTTCCATTTAGTTTTTTTTTTTTTTTGTTTTTATAATTTCTCAAACTATGAAAAACGCTAAAAACCAAAAACTAGAACAAAATCCCCCCTCTTTTTTTTTTTTTTTTTTTTTTGCTAACAAGGAATTCAATTACCGGATAAACCCCGACCCATGCGATAACCCACACATTACATGAGCCAATTAAGTCAAGGATTCCTCAAGAAGAAGTTCAAGCAAAGAATCGAACTCTAGACCTTTTGGCTTAAAGCAATACTCTATCCCCTTGCCTCTAGCCATTGAAGTAAGGCTCTGGTGAGTAGAAAAAACCATTTCCAAAACCTAGTTTTGAAGTTCTCGAAAACAAAACTTGAAAACAGAAAATAACACCAAACAGACCCGTAAGTCATAGGATTAATAATATTATAACATTGAATAAACTTGCATCCCTTCAAGAGGGTCTTATTTCATTCCAATTTTTTCTACCAAAGAGAGAGCTTCACTTTAATTTGCATAAACAAAACTCAAAATGCGAAGCCCTCCATACATCTAAGAAACTATACATGAATAATAAACAAGCCCCTCTTCCTAAGTACTTGACCCACAAACAAAAAAAAAAAAAAAGCATTCATTCTAGGAGAAAAGAATTTACATAATTTTGATTAAAGTTCAAAATTCGGCTGCGAATTCCCAGCAACCTGAGTCGGTCCACGTAAACCCAGTGAGGCAAGGATCCGGTGCATTTCTTACAAACAAATGCACCGTACATTTTGCCATATTAAGTAACTTTATATATATAAATGGTTTAAAAGTTATCAAATATGGCAAAATTGTATTTGTTTTTAATAAATGCACTGGATCCTTGCCCAACCCGGTGTCATTAAGAACGATAATTTCGAGGGTGGATTGTAATTACATACAACTGACCTTAACGTTAGGGTAGTCGGCTTGAGGTAAAGGCGGTCTATCTACCATCTTCTTTCGCTTATAGGACTTTAAACCTTCGCTTTTTTTTGCTCCATCGGGCTTCTTTTGATCTGGGAGCTCGATCGAGGACTCGGGACTGCGCCTGATGTTACTGGGTTCACACAGTTGGACGTTGCTCTCCGGGACCTGTGAGTATGAAATGATGGTTAGGGTCAGTCTTGAGATTTCAAGATCTCAAAGCTAGTTTTGATATGTTGGTTCTTTTATGGTAAAAGAGGTGTCCAAGTTAGCTTAAGCAAACCTTAAATAATTCCTTTTACGTTAGAATATCAGTCAATACGTGGTTCTTTATATTATACATGTACGATGTATTATATATGAGTCGTTATTTCTCTATTTCCAAACTGTAATATATGGTAGAATCAAACTTATAATGTAATTATCTTTTAAAAGGGGTCCTTGACAAATTGGGGGTCCAAACGACTGTTTGGGTTGCTTGGGGTCTTGATCAACTTTGGTCAGACCTCATGGGCAAAAAGAAAGACAAGGGAATACGATAAACTAAAAAACGAGGGAGAGATTATGGTACCAAGGGAACCGTAGGATTTGGATTGGTGCAGGTATCACTTCCACTGCCTTCAGTAGTACTGGCAAATGAAAACGATCAATTAGAAGCATCATCAGCACATACATATGAATTCTACATCAAAACAAATATATATATGTATATATAGATATAAAGTCACATGAGAAAGTGAGATAAGAGGAATGAATATGAACCATTACATCTAATGGTTCATATATATAGGGTGGCGTACTTATGAGAGAGTGAGAAGGGCCAATCCTAACCCTTCATTGTAATGGATGGCCAAGATTTCTTGAACACTAAAAAAAAGTAACAATTTACAGCCCATTTCATGGGACAAAAAAAAAAAAAAAAAAAGGGTAAGGGAGGGAAATTGTGTTTTTTGTTTTTTTTTCAATACTCAACAAATCTTGGCCATGAATTGTTAATTTTTTTTTAATGTTCAACAAACTTTGGTCGTCCATTACAATGGAGGGCCAGGATTCGCCCCTCTCACACTCTTACCCTCTCATAAGAATACTACCCTATATATATATATATATATATATATATATATATATATATCTATAGTCTCCAATCTATTGATTCTCTAGATCTTGGAGGTGCATTTTGCTTTTCCTAGTCAAAGATATCTTTGCCAATTTTGCAGTCTGAAATTCATAACATGGACCTGTTTATCATTTCCTGTTTGTTATTTTTGGTTTTTAAAAATTAAGAATCATATTTGGGGAAAAAAAATGTTTATTTTCGGTTTCTTATTCTTAGCGCCCCCCCCCCCCCCCCCCCCCAAAAAAAAGTTTTAAGTAAAAAATGAAAACATAAAACCAAAAACCAGAAAAAAGCCCAAGACCTAGTTGTTAACAAAAAACCAAAAATTGCAAATAAAAAGCGATACTAAACAAGCCCCAGAAACAATCATTCTTTTTGCCATTTATGGATTATGTTCTACAATCTCGTGGTTTGATTATGTTCTAAATACAAAAATTTTCTTACTGGGATTTCATAATAATTGCACATAATTACACACAAAAAACCATAGTTTAATTTTTATTTCTGTTGGTAGGTTCAGGAGAGGGAAAGGTGCAATAGCAAATGGATATGATCAACCACCATCTGCAAGATTGCTCCTCCTTTTTTGTAACAAAATTAAGCCGTGTCATGAAATTTATCACCAATTCAGATAAAACAAAAAACCAAAAACCAGGAAAAAAGAACGTTTTCAAAACCCGACTTCTAATTTCTTAATAACCAAAATTTACAAACGAAAACGATACCAAACAGCAACTTTATTTATGAAGCAAGGGAAGTGAAGGCATACTTTACTACTGGTGCTTGACCAACAATTTCGAAGCCATCAGTTTGTTCCTCCTGGGACACTTCTGAGATGCCGCTGTTCCCATCAACATCAATGATGTTACCATCGGTTCCTTCGAACTTTTTATCCAGTTCACCATGAACCCCTGCAGCGACAAAATTACTTTACAGTTCTTTTTTCTCGCTTTTCTTGAAGGAAGACGACAAGGCCAGCCAAGACTCTAAGCAACAAAAGCAATTACTTGGAGCCCCCAATTCATTAAGGATCCCCTTTTAGAAATAGAGTCACATTTAATCGGTTTGCTCTTACTACATATTATCATTATCATTTAAAACTAGAGAAATAATGACATATGTGTGATATATTACAAATGCATATGTATAGTAATAATATAAAAGACTTGCACATATTAACTGGTATTATAATATAAAATGAAACATTCGAGTTGTCTTTAAGTTGGTAACTGGTAAGGACAACTGATTAGTGATTATAAAAAAGGTCCATAGATCAAACTTACTTCAGGCCCCGAAAATCTCAGGATCGGCTCTAGATGACGATTTGGAAAGCATAACTTACCCCTCAGCGTAAGCGATTCAGATGAGGGCGGCTTCCTCAAGAATTTGTGGCACATGATAGTTCCTTGAAAATCTAGGAAGGTGTAACTCAAAAGTTCGGATCTCTGAGAGTGTGTCATCTGGGCAAAACCGAATGAAGACGTCCATGCATTCAGAACACTCGGAACGGCAGGCAGGATCAGCTTTTCAACTCCTATCTCGTTGAGATTCTGAAAAACCGAGAGAGAGAAAAAAGGTGAATAATTTAAAGGGAAATGAAGTGGATTAGGACGAAGCAGACATTGCAAACGAGACAATTGATATGTTTAAAATTGTGATGGCACTTTCTACTCAAAAACATTTTGCGCAAAAAAGATAAGACAGTGAAATGGACTTTAAAACTATATTCAGAGATTAACTCACGGACACATGAAGAATATCCGGCAAAAGAGCAGGAATAACATTAAACTTATGTTTGTTTTGACGCAAAATCTTTTTCGTCAAAATTATATTATTTGTTTGCTTAATTTCGTAACAACCATAAATACAAAAAAGAGTGTCCTTCATCAAGGATGACCTCCCTCAACGAAATGGCAATACATTTTCTTTCATAAAGGGGAAACATTTTTGGATGTAATCTCACATCATTTACTAAACTACAACCTTGACTCGGCCGAGCGTAAACCTCAAACAAATTTATAGAATAAAATTATTTTATTTAGCTAAAAAGACAACTTAACAAAAAATTGTTTTCCATTGAAAATATTTTTTGACCGTTGAAACAAACAGCCTAAATACAAAAAGAAGGCTTTGCAAACGAAGAACCACAGATGGAGGATTAAATCTGATTTCTCACAATCACACACTTCCACGCTAATGAACAGAAAGAAAGCAGGTTACCTTTTCAAGTTCACGCATTAAGATACGACACATTCCGAGCCGGCGATATTGAAACCGGGTACCAACAAGTGGAACTTCTGCCACCTTTTCACCATATACCCTATAAAACATAAAGTTGGATTACGAGCGTGATACATTGACATTTCATAGAAACTGAAATCCGCTAAACATAACAAGACATACCTTACGGTAGCTGCAGTAATCAGTTCATCATTTCTTTCAAGAAGAACTGTGTAAAATCCTCTAAAATTAAGTCGGTTCAGCTTTGATCTGCAAAGTAAATCATCAGCATTACCTCTTAAGCAACGAATCAATTGAAACACTACAGTGAGAATGCAACTGCCACTAGGTGTGTAAATGAGCTGAACCAGCTAGCAAGCCCTTGCTACCGGCTCTTCTAAAGCTCAAGAAGCTCAGCTCATTTCAAGCTCGAGCGGAGCTGAAGTTCGAGCTCATAAGCTTGCGAAAGCCAAATGATTCTATTTTAATACCGTTTATTAGCTTAAATATGCCCAATTGAGCATAATTTAATCCTGAATGAGCCGAACTAAAGCCTAAATAAGGAAAGTTTGTTTTAAACTTGCCGAGTTGGGTTCAAGCTCAGCAGAGCCGAGCTGAACTTGAAACTATAACAAGCCAAGCTCGAGCTTGAAGTTTCCAAGCTCAGCATGCTTGGAGCAAAGTTTGGGCTGAGCTAAATAGAATTGTGCCTATATATTTGGCCCCTGAAGGAGGCAGAAGATCCAGTAAACCAGTGCAGTAAGAATAACATAGTAAAAATGTCTCAGTTCAGAAGAAAAGTGGCTCACCCTTTACTGAAAATAACATCTTCAACAAGATCGCGCCTCGTCTGACGTTCTATAACAGGCTCAAAACATTCATGCATCACTTCAAGAGCAACATTAAGCTTGCAATAATTCTCTGCCATGGCTTCCATTTCGGATTCATCTAAATTATCACGGTCATATTGCATCGGTCTGACCAGTGTCCAGGTTAAATTATCGTGTCCGACAAGAATAGGTTTACCCAGAAGCTTCTGCAGACCCCAATACACCTGGAAAATCAATAGCAAAGATGGTAAGAACCAAAAGCATTAACTATCATTCTCCAAATTTTCTTTTTTGGTAATTTAAATCTCCAAAATTAATATAAAGGCGCATCCATTACATTCAAATCGACAGAGCATATATCGAGCTATCACAAGATTCATATACATACTTAAAAGGAATTATTCATGAGAAATACAGCATTGCACTTAAAATAAATGTCTAGTGAGATTCAAACACAACAGAGTAATGTCGAATTCTTTAAGGTTACTCACCCATTCTCAGCCCCCAAAATTTATGGTACACAATCCCCAGAAAAAGAAAAAGTACGAGAGGACAACATTAACAATTAACATATGCATGATTGCTACATTGACAATGAGGCCCTGGTCCAATGGTTAAAGCCATAGTTGTTAAACTTCCGATCCAAATATTAGAATTTTATGATTCTGCAATTCTAGAATTGTCAACCAATCCCGATTCTTAGTATAATTTTAATTTGGTAGTATTACCGCAATCCCTAATAAGGAAGATAAATTGAGGGTAGCATCATAATACGATCTTACGATCCTACCGTGCTTGTATCGATCCAACCAAAGTCTCTAAATGTTGAATTGAGTGTCAGTTGGAGTTTTTATTGCAAGAGATTTACTTTCTGACTAAAACTTTTAAAGTAAACATTCATCAATTATGTAACTTGTCATATATTACTCTAGAAGCTATAATAAAAGTTAAAGGCTAGAAACATAACGAACTTGAAGATGCCTATGATTTGCAAAGTTTGATTTGCTTTTGAGTTATTAAAATTTTCTATGACAATTGTAAAATGCATAGTTAATTTTAATATGAGAAAAAATTCTCCCATGTGTATGGTAGAATCTTACATTTTTTTGATCCGCACTATGACTCCAATTCTGAAGAACCCAAAGATCCTAAGTGGAATCCTGATTCTGACAACCATGGTTAAAATGCAATTAAGGTTAATAGGTTTGAGTCCCCTTGCCCCCAAACTCGATTAACTAACCAAAAAAAAGCTACATATGTGAATGCCATACACCCTAAGCATTTATAAATCCAGATCCAAAACAGATCTGATACTGCACAAACCAGCTCCACTTTTCTATCTCCCTCCCTCTTCTGCTTGTTGTTTTCATGACAGAAGTTGGTAAAAAGACCAAATGAAATGTCAAGAGTAGGCATAACTGCAAATTAAAGGATCATGACACATTACAAATAAAAGTCAAAAATCAAATAAAAAGGTTATTTCTATAACTCCATGCCTAGAAATGTCAAAAAACCTAAAACCACAGCACAGAATTGGGAAGGATATGTGGTCCTTTGCTAATGCAAGACACACTTGACAGGGAACAAGTACCTAAATTGCCCCACCCCAAGGACCAAAAAACACAGGGTTTGTCGTGAAAGCGCGGATTTGAGAGGCAAACCAGCACCTCAAAACACAACACACCATACTCCAAGAATGCTGTATTTGTTTATCATTGAAGTGTATGGATCCTCACACTCTAAAGTAGCCATAATATGCAATGATAAGCTGAGCTATCTCAATGAAACTGTATGAAATGAGACAGAAGCTCATTCAAGATCAATATGCTGATGCGATGCTTAAAACATCAACAACGTTTAACCTCAGAGCTTAAATGAACTGAAACAGGCCTAAATGTACTTTAATATCATTACAGATGATTAACACACCAAAGTTAGAGGTGTCAAGTACCTTTTCACATGTTCTGCAGCAAAACCAATTCTCGCTGCGATCGAGGTCCAGCTTAACCATGCCTCTATTTCTTAGGCAGCTGAAATGATCTGCAATAATTACAGTCAAACAAATCAGTAACCAAAGGTTTTCAACATACATGTAATATGAGCAGCCAGGGTATAAGAACGCAAACCCACATTGATGCTCGCATTGATGACAACAAAGAATGCTTCTATCCACCAACTGTTCGGGGTTCTCATCAAAACAGCTTTCCCCACAGATTCCACAGCAGCATAATGGACAGAACCAGTCGCCTTCAGGAAGATCCTGGAGAAAATATTGATGTCAGAGAGCAAAATTATCAAAGAAATGTAAATTTGCAAAAAAAGGTGGGAAGAATTTACCTGCAAGTTAAGACAGCTCATATGGAAAGAGGACGGACATCGATCACATAAAATTAATTTCCCACCGTATTGGCAAATAGAGCAAATGTGATCATTCCAGTTTTCAAGCTGATTTCTCCTCTTCTTCCTGCCTTGAGGATTTCCTGAAACGCTCATCATATTATTACGTAACATCTGCATTTGGCAATCAACAAGGGACCTTCCATCTTCCAAATATATATTTGCAGCTGGGCGGCGGTAGATGCCTCCAGCATGAGCTTCAAAGCCACTAAGAGTAAACACCTTTTGGCAGCAGTTGCATTTTATCCCATCACGTGTTATCCGTCCCTCAGCAAGTGAGTGATGGTCCTTTCTGCTACCGTAATGAACTTTCGCCCGAGGCAATACCACATTATTGTCAATCAACCATGAAAGCACAGTTCGAGGGCTTTGTTGTGTTATATTACTGGTCACCAGCTGCCGTGCTCTCTTGGTTGATCGTAACACTCGAGTTCTGACGTTACCACCTGGATTCTTCCTCATCTTTCGAGAGGCTCCAGATATCTTTAACTTCTTTGAGCTGAAGGTGATCTTTAGTCTTCTGATGGGACTAGTCTTCCCATCGTTCTTTAGTCCATTAGTAAATCCGTCATCAGCAGAATGTGGCTGGTGTTGTATATCACTTTGAAATGAAGAAGTCATAGACCGAGACATAACTTTCCGTTTCCTCTTGCAAATCTTTCTATGCCGCCCTTTCCTAAGCTTCCTGAGTTTCATGTGTTTGATAGGCTGATCTTTAGTAACTGCACTTCCCCGAAATTCAGAATCAAATATTGATAGCTCGCCACCTGACTGACTCTTGGCTTGCCAACCAGAAATCACGTCTTTCACCAGGCCATATTCTAAAAGGCGATCAATCAAACCTGAGTCTCTTATAAATCCCTTGCATGCAGTTTGAAGTGAATAGTATATTTTTCCTCCACTGGGGGGCCTGTAACGCCACTCCTCAGTTCCTTTCCTTTTTATCTTAATCCAGAACTCCCATCCCATGAATTTCAGGTGCTTTCTAGCTTTCCACAACAGTTCTCCGCTTCCTTCCTTTTTCCTTGATCCGTTCATATTTCTGAACCTCAAATACTCCAAAACAGCTTCCGGGCAATATTCGGCTTCAACATCGTCAATTAATGGCCTCTTCTCCATTTTTCCAGCATGTACTTGCACAGCAGCTTCTGAGCAATATTGAGGTTCAACATAATCAGATAATGCCATGTTGTCTATATGTTCAGAATGCAGTACAACTGCTTCTGGACAACGTTCAGGTTCAACATAATCAGGGAGGAGATGACAGTTAAGATGACCGGGTGATTGCCTCGTACTTGCCTGTGCTCCTGGCGGGGGAGTAGAACTTTCTGCCACAGGTCCTAATAACTCGCAGACTTTACGAAGTTGGTAATAAGTTTTTCCATCGGGTGACATATAACGAATCTGACGAAAACCTTTATCCCTTGTAAACTCAATTTTCCAACCCAAGTATGCAAGATGCTTCTGAAGTTTTCTCGTTAGAATATGTCCAGCATGCTTGGAGAGTGCATAATCAGTGATGGAATGAGGACAGAATTCTGGTTCAGATACTACATGGACATGCCACTTCTTTGATGACCTGGGTGGTTTACGACGGGGTTTCCATTCAGGGTCACCCGAATCAGAACAAGGCCGGCCCTCATAGCTGCTATGAACGTAAGAACATGTTAATTCTTTAGGGCTAGAGGGTACAACTGATAATGCCTTGGGTTGTTCACACGGATCTTGATCATCAGAGTGCAAAAAACTCCTAGAGCTAGAACTGGCATCCGGAAAACGTTCAGCAAATCCAACATTTTCAGCCAGTTCATCAACCACATTCAAGCGGGCTTTAGATATTTGCGTTCTGTCATTATTTTGGAATCCATCATGCAGAGAAGGTCCAGGAGTACCAGAGTAGGCTAAATTTGATTCTGGATTCAATGTTGAATCACGATAACACATGGCTTCACCATTTTCGGTCATGTCTTCTGCAAGGTTGAAAGAATTTAGAAAATGATCGGCAATTATCCTCAGGTTATCGTCAATGACCTTCACAATTAAGTCATGCCACAAATTCTTCACAGGATAAGTCCATTCTCTGATTTGTTCAAATTTTTCACTTTCTCTTGCATCATACCATATTTGTTTCACTGAAACGGGGACAACATTGTCATATTCCTTGATGATCTCCAAAAGCAACCAATTTCCTCGAGGCCTCCACTCTGTTGTGAACTCATCCCAGTCATGAGTGATGCGTAAATTCTCAATTCCAACAACCAATTCATCACCTAGATCAGGAAAGAAAATCTTCCTCTCTTCTGATCCGTCATTCGTGTCAAAAATCACACCTTCCCACCAAGCTTCATTGTAATAAGCATCAACACATAGGCCATAATGGAACGCCTGTGTGTCAAATTCCATTGCCAGCGGAGATGGCCTTAGCCTGCCTCGATAGTAATCCATAGATTCTAACCCTCGATCAATCCCATCAATAACAGAAGAAACATCTACAGATTCAGTAAGATACTCAGAACCATCATCGCAAAGAAGATTGTCATATCTGACTTGGCGGGTCTGTTTCTGACAGGATATGACTACCCCAGAATGCCAGGACCCTTGAAATCCATCTTCAATGCTCCTAACCTGTAAATTTTTACAATCACATTCAAGACAAAATGAAGGGCTATACAAAAGTCAAACATTCTGATGTAGCAATCTAATATGATTTAGAGAAAGATCACATATTTGATTCATTTAATAGGTAATAAATAACCCAAAATCACGGCAACAAGACTAATGAAAACATAATGCATTGACCTTAAACTTAACTTCACCAAGCAAAGTACGAACATCAAACGGGGAATTTCGGATAGTTATATAACAAATGCGTAACCAAGGAAGTGATTTAAAAAGGAAAGGGAAATCAAGCAGATAGCGGATGCCGATAACGGAAGAAAGCTAAGTTCGGCAAATTTTTCCTTCAATAAATTACATATTAGTACTTTGAGGTTTAGTGTAATACTTTCTTAGTCCATAAAACTTTGTGAAATAATATTTTAAGCCAAAAATTACATGTATTTAATAAAATAGTTCAAATGACGGTGTGAAAGAGTGTGAAACTTGCCGTTATTTGTTAGTAAATCCACCATCTTCTAGCTATTCCCACTATCTCACATATTAACCGCAATGTTACAACACTACTAATGAAGGAAAGTCAGGAGAGAAGTCTATTTTGTGCCCTTACACACCAACGCCTAGACTGTTTAATTAAACAAATGTAACTTTTGGACTAAAATATTATTTCATAAAGTTTACGGACTAAAAAATTAATAAATCAAATCTCGGTGTACTAATATCTAATTTACTCTTTTTCCTTTTTCTTTTTTCTCTTTTGGCGCAACGATTAAAGGAAAACTCGGTGATACTTCTCCACTTCTAGTCATCATTACTCCGCAACACCGGAGAAAAAAAATTCAAAGAACTTGTTAATCTACGGAACCCTAATTCGAAAAAAGAGCTCCACAAACAAAACCTAAAGACACATTGATACAATGTGCTCCAAATTGAACAATGCATGTAGAATCAAAAAACAAATTAACATCCATAATCATCAAAGTACCAGCATCAAAGCAAATCCACGAACATTGACCATCAAATTCAAGCAATGCGTGACAATTTAATCCAAAATTCACTACACAAAAGGATCAAATCATTAAACAAAGTAAATCAAACAAAATCAAAACTGATAAAGACGAGAAAACAAGCAAGAATCAAACCAAACGAAAATCAAAGCCAAAAAACATCAATAACAGCGGAATTTGATGAATGTGAGAACTATACCTCAACTCAAATTATTAACCGAAACAAAATCGAAACCGCTAATGACGAGAAACCATAAATTAATCGGAGAAAACAAGCAAGAACAAGAAAAATAAAAATCAAAACCTAAAACAGATCAAAAACATCAAAATTTGATGAATGTGAGAATTATACTTCAACTTTTTCGCCGGCGACAATCCGAACACCGAAACGAAATCGAAACCGATAATGACGAGAAATCAGCAACCGAGAACAACGATCAAGCGGAGAAAACAAGCAAGAATCAAACAAAACAACAATCAAAGCCTAAAAACGATCAAAAACAACAAAATTTCATGAATGTGCGAACTCTACTTCAATTTCAATAATTAACCGCAACGAAATCGACACCGATAATGATGAGAAATCATCAACAAAAAACAACAAAATCAAGCCGATAAAACAAGCAAGAATCAAAAAAACCAAAAATCAAAAAAGAACATTAAAAACAACGAAATTCGATGAATGTGAGAAAGAACTATACTTCAACTTTTTCGCCGACGATAAGCTTCTTCTTCGCCTTAACCGCTCTCCTCCGCCGCTTCCTCGGCCGTCCGTAATCCGCCATCGCCAACAGAAGAGAGAGAAAGCTAGAGAGAGAGAGTGTTGCAGTGCACGGTTACAGTCAGCGGTGGTGGTGTGGTGAAGGAGAGGAGAGAGAATCGGAAGAAATTCACAGAAAAAATATATTTTTGCGATATGCGTACTGGCCAAGGACTAATTTTTGTATAAATTTTGAAAAACCCCCCAAAAATATTATTAAACCCCAATAAAATTCACTTTGAAAAAAAAATTCTTTTTAGATATTTAGGTTTTGACTGTAGTTGTTAGCTATTAATGTTAATATTTAGCGTTTAGCTGTTAGCTGATTGATTAGCTGTTATTCGATGGGTAATATGTTTGGTAAAATTAGATGTTGAAGTCGATAAATTATTATAAAATGATGAATAGATTTTGATTACATAGCGTTTAAAAAGCTAAAAGTTAAAATATTTAGCTTTTAAAAAGTTGCTTTCAAATGCCCAACGCTATGAAAAACGCTAACAATATTTTTTTTACCAAACAGTGCTATTAACTGTTTAAATAGTCAAAATATTAAACATTATGAAAAGCTGCTTAATAAACATGACCTTAGAGCATTTGCTCTAGAAAAAAAAAAGTATTTTAAGTAGCAATAAAAGTTTTTTTTTTCTCAATTCTCTTTTAAAATGAGAGTGGAAGCAAAAACCGATAATAATTTTTTAAACAAAAATGTTCATATTGAAGCTAAAGATTCGTGCTTGGAGGGAATTCCAGCCATATAATTACTGAGAAATAAAAAGGGATAAAGGAGAGGAAGGAGGAAAACGAGAGCACGGGCTTACAGATAGGATGTAGGAAAATAAGATTCTTTCATTGATATCGAGTTTTTATAGTGATTCTTTTTTCTTCGCTATTGGATAGAAGCAAGTTCTGTAATAAGTAAAAATTATTAATTTTTTTATTAGGGGGGAATTTCTACTGAAAGATACTTCAAGTAACACAATTAATGAAAATAAACAGAGGGGAAGGACAGCAAGGGGAAACAAGACCAGAGATGGCAATGGGGTGCCTCCTTTATACCTGTATCTGCCACCTAAATCTGTACCTGCCACTTGTCCCATTACTCGTGATAGATACGAAGTGGGTACACATAATTGCCCTAATACGTACAAACGTATACTCATAGCAACTCTACCATCTATGATTATCCAATGGTTCCTTAATACCGATAACGTACCCACCCTAAGTTGGGTACCAAACTCTTGTTGGGAAAGTTCACACAATCAAGCACAATGGGAGCGTAAAATCAACAAATACAACACACCGATATTTTAACGTGGAAACCTTCTCTCAACTAGAGGGAAAAAACTACGGGACCCAACAGGTACTACAATCCACTATAAAACTAAGGATTACAATCTCTAATTATAACCACCAACCGCATGCAATCATCATCGACATCAATCATCAATGGTATTGTGACTATTGCAAGATAAGTCACCAACCCTCTCCAAAGTGTAACTGCTGCACGGCGAGTCACCAACCCTTCTTAATGTAGCTTCTGCATAGTAAGCCACCAACCATCTCAAAGTGTAACTATTGCATGGCAAGTCACCAACCCTCCTCAACATAGCTACTACACGGCGAGCCACTAACCCTCTCAGAGTGTAACTATTGCAAGGCGAGTCACTAACTCTCTTCAATGTGTAGCGTTTTCATGGCAAGCCACCAACCTTCTTCAATGTAGCTTCGGATAGGGGAAGCTACAAACTCTCATCAATGCTTCTCAACGAAGATACCTCTTAACATCAATCTCTCCCCCCTGCTCGGGTAACCCCCAAGGTACCTTTTACAAGTCACTTAAACCCTTCACATCTTTCCTCTCTTTCTTCCATCCCTCTCAAATAACAGTCCTCAATCCCTATTTATAATTGAGTTACCTAATCATAATAGCAATCAAATCTCAATTAGATTAGGTAACTAAATTATATTAAATATTCTCCCAAATCATATATAAATCAAATCAGATTAATATTAATTTTAAGATAAATAATATCCTAACAAATGATTATCGATACCCATTTATATTAGTTCTTTAATATCCTTTTAGAAACTATTTTTATTTTGCTAATATTTAACGCAAAAATGAGTAATTGAATCGAGTACATTTTTTAACTAATAAAATACATAAAAAGTTAGATAGGAATAGGATGCAGCAAAACCGACCAGATACAATATTATACCCCATATTTGTCCCATATCCGCGGCGGGTATTGTCATGTATACCCAACATGTCTCACTTGCACTTATATCCTCTCCAAACGAAATGGGTACTCGTGGTAACGGGTTTTTCTCTCCCTATTACCCTCGATAAACAAGAGCAAGGAAACTAGAAACACGAGAAAGGCAATGGGGGGGAATAGCAGAGGCGAAACGGGTTTCAATTGACTTCTTCCTCTAACATAAATTTATACTGATTCATGTATATCTTTTTTCATTTGTTAAAGGAAATTATGGTTGATTGCGTGGTTATAATTGTACCATACACTAGAGTATTATAGAAACAAATTTATTCTAACAATAATAATTCATGAGTGAATATATTAGACAAAGAATAAAATTCGACTATGCATGACATAAGGAATGACTAGTAAGTTCGAAAGAAAAAGAAAAACCATAAGTCACGCTCTAATAGCATGTTAAACACTATGAAGTTATGTGCCTGGAGTATTAGGAGTGCCGAAGTTACAAGAAATAAACCATTCTTAGAAATCTCGGGTTGATGGGATGAGTTATAGTATGGTGGGTTCATGTTCCGACACCGGGAGTTTTCGGGAAGACTAATTATTGGGGTGGAATTATGCTATCTTCGTGGATTGTTATCCTTTGAATCACTGTTTGAGGTGGCTGGTGGTGTTTGATTGGTAGGCAACTTTGGTGATGAGCGTTTTGTTTTATTTTTTATTACACATATTGTTGTAACAGATATAGATGCGTATTCTGAGATGTTCTTTCTTTATTAATAATTTTTCTTTTTCTATAAAAAAAAATGACTAATCTGAGATGTGAGCACAGGTAGATCTTGCATTTTTTTTGGCTTTTATTCTGCTTTTGCCTTGGTCTCGAGTTCTGCCCTCGTGAGAAGTCGGTTTTGTACCACAATTATTTCGCTAATTATCCAAAAAAGGGAATGACTAATATTTGAAACACTTAAAAGTGAAAATCCTAATTGAAAAATAACTCTAATTATTAGACTTCTATTACGAAAATAACTCAATTAAATTCCTAATTGTTTTGAAATTATAAAGTTCGATCCACAATTAATCACAATTTTATCTCCTACATTAGTTTTTTTAGCTCACTTTCTTTTTTCTATAATCTCGATCGAGGTGCTTTTTTGGCAGCCTAAACAATACAACAGTATAAAACTAAGTGCTCGATGTGTCTGAAAAGTCACTGAAACTTTTTATCAACTAAGCAGCTTAAAAACCCACCTTCGTTCCTTAAAAATTCATTGATATATATTTGTCCCTAGTGTTTTATATTTTAGTCTGGATTTTTTTTTTACTGAAAATCACCTGCATTTTAGATAGGACGGTCCCGACATTCTTGGGGCCTCAAGCAAAATTTTTAACTGGGGCTCTTCATATATATATTAATATTTCTCTTATAACCTATTAATATTAATAATTGCTATTTTAAAAACCACAACTTCGAAAATTTGGGGCCCCAAGCGGTTGCTTGGGGTTATGTCCAGCCTAATTTTAGGCGAAATATCAGAAAATCACTTAACTTTTCTAATTTTTCAAAGTCACACCTAAACTTTTCAAAAAAATTTCAATGTAACATCTAATACTGGCACCGTTAACTTTTCATCAAATAAAACGCTGTGTTTTGGGGTACAAATGTATCAAAACACCGAATTTAACTTGATTTGATTAGATTGTATTAAGTAATGTATTTTACAAATGATGAAATTGCCCTTCACCTTTGAATTTTAAAATAGTTAAGGGTTCGTCACGCTGCTATAGGCTTTTGCCAACAAAAAAATTTAGAAGTGTTTTTTATTTGTAAACTTTTTTTTTTTATAATTAGTGACATAATTGCGAACAAAACAGGTCACTCGACCAAGCGAGACCTGAGTCCACCCGTGAAAGAACGGGGACCAAAGAGATACAGAAATGACAAAAACAGGAAAGCAAAACAAAACAAGCAAAACAGGCACCTCAAAACACGACTAACGCACGACAACGACTACAAAATCTACCAAACAATAGGAATTTGAAGCATTGGAGCACTGAAACTGGCGAAACATGGGACTCAGCGAAGGATCAAAGGCAATGGCTTCAAACAAACCACGACACCTCGCGACACACCACTGGGTACCTAAAGATCAGTGTAGGTTCCTCACATCCTTCTATGGAGCATAGAACTTACCTTAGGCGGATCGAAGCCATCAAAATTCAGACCAATCTTTTTCCCATCTCGATTACTCGCCTAGCCTTCTTGATCTTCTTGGCATCAATAACGTTGTCATCCCGCTTCACCCTACTCCTCTTTTTCTTTTTGCCAGAGACCTTAGCCGGATTCTGCGCACTATTCCTGGGCGACATTTCCTTCAAGAACTCTTGTAACTCCCGCTTCTCCTTTTCTTTCATCTTGTGCTTCAATGCACGCCTACCCTTTTTTGTCATCTGCACTTTATCCTTTTTCCTTCAAGTTGTGCTGGGCCCTTCCATAAACGGGCCTGGCACCTGGTATTTTCCTTGTCTGCTAACCTCTGTATGCTGGTGATTGAGCAAAACATTTGGTTCAAATCCTGGTGGGAACTCCGGGCCAGAGGCCGCGAAGTCATTGTCACTAGCGGTATCGCGCACTTCGTTTTCCTGAGGCGATATTTGAGCATGGGGTTGTATTGCTCCAACTTTATCACTACTTGCCCACGGGAGATGTAGGGGGAGATGCTGATTTTCTCGAGTCTCCAAGAACGACATTTGAGCCACAGGCTGGGCTGCGGTAGGGAGTATTAAGTCACGCGGGCAAATGTAGTCTAAGGCCCACCTCCTAATGTACTGTCCATCGATATGGATAGAGATATGTCCGAACGATTGCCCTAAGACACTCACACCGTCATTCATAGGCCTTGAAAGAAGAGTTCCAGTTTCCTCACAATCGTCGAAGTCATCTGTCATTTGCACTGGAAGAGGTTGGACCCTTGGAAAAATCCGTGCCACCGTGGTGCAGTAGTTGTCTCGATAGGGCTGTGAGGAGAAAGAGGCCTGTTCCCTTGCCAATCTGGTCGAGACTGCCATAGCAACAACTCTAGGCGAATAGTCTGGGATCATCTCAGACTTGCCTTCTTTGACAAGCACCAAACGCGATCCCCCGCTAAACTGGACATGGATCATCTGGTGAATACATGTTGTGGAGCAAGTATCAATAAGGATCTTGGCAACATCAACACATCTCATAGCAGACGTCCTTGAGTCCGCCTTAACAAAACTTTCCCCATATTTTTGCGATGTCAGTAAAGCAGTCCTTTGACCAATATTGGACAGGCAGTTTAATAAACCTCAATCCACACTCGCCTGTTCAGAGAGCCTAGTATCTCACCAGTGTATTTATAAACCTCTTTAAATTTCCGAAGTAGAGTCTCCTTGCGGGGCCGAGGTAAGAGTCTCGCCATTATTTATAAGTCATTGATAAAAACAAGTTTTATTGAAGATTGTTTGGTAATTTCATATTTATTTTAACGAAAAGTTAGGTATGACATTGAAATTATTTGAAAAGTTTAAGTGTGACTTTGAAAAATTAGAAAAATTATGTAATTTTCTGATAGAGTTATTTACATTTTCATACCCTGACGCTTTTAGAAATAACAAAGAGAATTCTGACATTTTTGAATTATTAAAAAGGTCCATTAGTTTTTGCCGTATTAATGAAAAGGCCCCTAAGTTTTTGTCGCATTAATAAAAAGGCTTCTCTTTGATTTGATGATGTCATTTTTAGTCGAAAGAGTCGATGTGACAGCTATATTTTTATTAATGCTACAATAAAAGGATAAAAATACCCTTTAAAAATTATATTTTGAAACAAATTAAACTAAAATAGATAGCTTCCACATAACACAACGTATTGAATTTTGTGCCTATAAAGTACTAATAAGGGCGTTAAAGCGTACTTTAGGTCATTTTATTGTAGCATTAATAAAAAGCAATTGCTAGATCAGCTCTATCGATGGAAAATGATGCCATCATGCTTGAGAATGGCCTTTTTATTGATACGATAAAAACTTATGGGCTTTTTTAATAATTCAAAAAGATCAGGGTCCTTTTTATTATTTTCAAAAATATCGAGGTACTAAAATATAAATAACTCTTTTTGATACCTCATATAAAATGTCGGTAATTTTCAGTAAAAAAATATCTTTTAATTATAATTAAGGAACATACCCAGTGCCTTAAGGGCTCCCGCCTACGCAGGGTCTGGGGGGAATGTACGCAGCCTTCCCCCTTCAGGGTGTTAACCTGAAGAGAGGATGTTTCCCAGTACCCTCAACCTGAGGGTGAGGACTTCCCAGGAGGTCACCCATCCTTGTACTACTCTCGCCCAAGCATGCTTAACTTTGGAGTTCTAATGGGATCAGGTGACGGCGTGTTGGTGCCATCTTTGGTTTTTTTAATTATAATCCTTATTGTATAACTGTGATGTGATCTTGTAACAGCCTAATCTTATCATTTTGGTCCTTGAATACCTGATCAATGCTAATTAAGTGTGAAAACCTCTTTATTCATGTATAATACGTTTCTTCACGTGCGATGCAAGGGTGGTATTTATTTTGTACTGTATTTTATAGTTGTGAAATTTGCACTTATCAAATTAAATTAATTTTAAGCTGCCGAACCTAATGTTCAATCATTCACATTGTAATAAATTACGAAACATCTAATCTAAAATAGGGTCTTTCTAACATGTGCTCAAAGGGCACGTGTTAAGGTGTATTAACTGCACTTCATTTATTGTTGTATAATTATTTTTTCTTATACTCTGTTGGTTAATGTAAGAGTGACAATTAAGGAATATTATTCATTCCAATTATAATAGGTAATACTGCAGCAAAAAGAACACTAATGTCGGGACAATTTTTAGAGCTATGTGGAGGACTAGGATAGGCGTACCCGATGTAGCGGTGTAGGAGCATCTGTCCACTCGTAAGCTCGATCTAGTGCCACAACTCTACGGTATGCAATTCCATAGCTTGAGCATATGGACTTGCGGTACCAGGGGCAGCCATCAGATATGTCGTATGTGGCATAGTGGGGCGTGACGTAGATAAAAGATAGAATATAAAATGAAGAAGCTGTGTTTGAAGTGGTTCAGGCACGCCAGGAGGAGACCATCCACTGCTCGAGTCAGGTATTGCAATCCGCTTCGTACCACGCTAGGAAGAAGAGGACGAAACAGGCCAAAAGAGGGACGACTGCAGTCTTACGAAAGGACCTCACCCACCTAAACCAACGGAAGGGGATAGCCTTAGATAGAGCTAGAGCTTCGAGGGAGGACTAGCATAGGAGTAGCAGAGGTAGCGGCCTCACACCGCTGCTTATTCTACTATTTATGTGTTCATAGGCTTATTAGGCTGTACCTATCTACTTATACGCCTATCTGTCTACTATCGGCCTATTTGCTTATTTGTTTATTTGGCCTATTTGCTTATACTAGCTGCCTTGTAGGGAAGGTTTTGCCTCGTAGTCTCTTCTATGGCATTTTTATGCTATGGCTTACTCTTTTGCTTTAATGCCCTATTGCTCACAGCTCATTGTTCACAGGTCATGATGATGCGATGAAAACATATCTCTCAGGTTGTGGGCCATCGGAAACAACCTCTTTTCAGGTTGACATCCTGAAGGGGGGAAGTCTGCATACATCTACCTCCTAGACCCTGCTTTTACGGGAGCCCTTGAGGCACTGGAATTGTTGTTGTTGTTGTAGATGTTATTTTTATAAATACTCTGACAATAATATTTTTATCCTAACAGTGTAAATTCCCTGTGTTATATATAGAGTTACATGTAGGAACCTCAATTTACTTACCATTGTATTTCCGATTGCTTATATCGTAACCTTTTGTCTGGAATAAAATTGCTAATTATAAAAAAGGATTATTTATGTCAAAGATTTCTGTACTTCATCTATTATGTCAATTAGTCTTTGTATTTTTAATTGTATTAATTTAGTCCTTATACAATTCAAAATGTGTCAATTTAATCATTCAAAAAAAAATTATGTTAAATTTTTTATAAAATTTTAATAGTTTGGCCACAAATTGGGTTAAATTGAGGAAAATGATTAATTTATAATAAGTTACTTGCATCTATTATAATTTTACCTTTCAAAATTACATTATTAACTCAACTCAAATTTGACCAAATGGCTAAATTGACATATTTTGAATTGTTCAAGGACTAAATTGGCATAATTAAAGGTACAAAAGAACAAATTAATTAGGGGTGGCAAATGTGTCGTGTCGTGTCGTTTTGTGTTCGTGTTCATGCTATGCGCAGGGTCTTAAGAATGGGGTCAACCAGAACTCGAACCGTTTATTAAATGGGTTAGGAACTCTCAACCCTTACCCAACCCAATTATTAAACAGATAATCCGTGGGTTACCCATTTAATTATATCGGTGACTTTTTTTTTCAATTAAATGCTAATATTTCAACTTATAAACATGTTAATAATGCACTTGATGATTGATAATACTAATAAATACTTGTTATATTTATAACTATTAAAATAAACTATCAAATTAATATTACTAAATATATTTTAAATTTATCTTAACTCAAAAAATATATATATAATAACAATAATATATTACTTAAATGTCCAATATAACTATATAAACGGATCAATCGTATCGAAAACAGGATACACGGGTCAAATCCAAATTCAACCCAATTACCTAAACGGGTTAAACGGGTCAACCCAAATTCAACCCGGTTTCAAAACCCCGACCCGAACCCGCTATCTTCATGTCATGTCCGTGCTGTGTTACATGTCTTGTCAGATTTTACTAAATTAATATAATGGACAAAGTATAAGAACCTTTTGTATAAATAAACCAAAAAAAAAAAGAAAAGAAAAGGAACCTCAATTTACTTTTACTGCAGTAGAAAGTAAGCTTAAAAGGTGTTCAAAAGCATGCTTTTGTTATGCCTATATTCCTTACTTACGGGTAGGTCCTGACATTATCTGGGTTATAAATAAATATTTTAAATATAACTCTTTATATATAATAAAATTTCTCTTAAAAGTATAATATCAATACAATAGATTATAAAAATTTGAATAATAAAACTTATTAATATTAACAATTAAGAATTTAAAAGCACAACACTTAAAATTCAGGGTCCCAAATTGAACTCATAACCTAGCAGAGTTTGCTAGTCAAGCTCGTTAGTTGTCACCAAAATGAGCTATTTGAGTTACTATATCGAGCTATTATCAAACTATTTTCGATCTAATATTAATTGTTATAAAGCTCTAAACGAGCCATTATTAAACTGGTTATACATTAATGAGTCGAGCACCCTCTATTCGAACTCTACATCTCAAACTTCCATCCCCCATAGTGAATAGTCACACAAAGGAACCGTAATCGATTTAAAATATGAATAGTTAATCAAATGTTCGGTTTATTTACGCCCCATTTAGGACCTATGGAAAAAGAAAAGTTATGTAGTTGTTGATTTGTTGGGCTATGCTGAGCCCGGCCCAACTCAAGGCCCAATACTGGATTCCCCACGCATACAAGCACCGTGCACACCGGTGAAGCAAATAACGTGTTAATCCTATTTGAAAATTATCGCTTAGATACCATAAGATTTGAGTATTTATTATCTAAAAATTTTGTTACTTTGATATATATATATGTATATGTATATATTTATTTATTTATTTATATTTATATGACGCTAATGTTTGGGTTATTTTTAGTACCCAATAATAAAAAGGATAATCACCTTTTAAATTATTAAAAAAGGTTTTAAGTTTTTCTTGTATTAATAAAAAGACCCTTATCAAGCGTGATGACGTCGTTTTTTATCAACAGAGGCATCATGACAACTGTATTTTATTAATGCTACCATAAAATGACATAAAGTACGCTTCAACATCCTCATCCTTACTTTATAAAGTATGGAATTTGAGATGTTGTATTATCTAGAAGCCATTTATTTTCGCTTAATTTGTTTAAAACAATGGTTTGAAAGGGTTTTTATTTTTATTTTACTGTAACATTAATAAAAAAGTAGCTGTCACATCAGCTTTGTTGACTAAAAATAACATTATCAGGTCAGAGATAAGCTTTTTTACTAATGTGACAAAAACTTAGGTGCCTTTTTATTAATATAATAAAAAATTAGAAGCCTTTTTAATAATTTAGAAAAAGGTTATGACCCTTTTTATTATTTTTAAAAATGTCGGGATACTAAAATATAAATTATCGTTAATGTTTTTAGCCAACATTAAGCAAATTACAGCAAAGTTCACCGAACTTTGTTGTGAACTAAATATATATTGCCAAAATTACGTGCCATATTACTTTTTTGGGGAAAGAACCTGAAGCCCTGATAAAAATACCTGTATATTGTAATAATAATGTTGCACTTAATCATTTTCCAACGAAAATACATTGGATTTAGACAAAAGGGTACCTAATTGATAAAATTTTCAAACTTCAGGGTATCTAAGTGATAAAATTGATAAACCTTAAGGTACCCCCATCGTATTTATTTTACATATACTAATATAAACATCATTGGGTCCCGAGGGTGAAAGCCACATTGCCCCTTTAATTATTTGCTCATCTTGCACTTCAATTCAATCACTGATTGGCTCGCTAAACTCAAATTCTCTCTCTAGTGTTACCCTCTCCGACTCTGCATTTTGGTGGTGCAGAAAATTAGATGATTATGGCAGCCCTCTCGGTTATTTAGCACCGTTTCTGAAGGCGATTTATAGAATGCTCTAAGATCTATCTCGATCCAATTCCAAATCGAGATATATCTAAAATCGCGTTTAGTATATCTATATTTCACAATACTACTTATTCGTACAAATAAAACCATAGAAATGTGACGGAAAAACTTTCCTATCAAAGCAAACCGAGCCAAATATAATTTTAGAAAAAGATGTAAAGCATGTCTGTCAATATCCACAAACAGCTCAGAGTTTCTTGGTGCTTAAGCTCTAAAACGATCAAGGCCGACTTTGTAGCCAAGCGTTTTAACATCCTCCTGAACTATTGCTCGAAATTCACTGTACGTGAAAGGCTTATATTTAGAGCTTTTTATCACTTTGTTCTCCTCGGGGAACACAAAGTAACATATCGAAATACGTTCTTTGTGCTTGTTCAACGTCACTCTGTGCTTCACGCTCTTGTACTTGTCGTTACTTATTGCCTACATTAATATCACAAGAGCTATGTCAGTAAAAATGCCTATAATATGCATATTCAGTAGGTACATATATTTTCTTGTTTAAAAAAGGGTGCTTACATATAATTACCAATAATACGGTAAAATGATCATTCTCTTGATATTATTTGTACGATACATGTATTATAACACATATTTGAATTTTTTTTTCATTTAAAAAATAAATATGAATTGAAAATAATTAATACTTACACTTAAAATAAGTATCTATATTCATTAATTTGCAAAATTTGCTACTGTAATGCTCAAATTATTAATTGTATCATATCATTTACTACGTGTTATATTATTGTCTATTAGTATTGTGATGAGCATTAAGTTTTTGACTGAAATATAAATGTGCATAGCACAATAATACTTTTTTCTAACCTTCTTTTTTTCCCCCATGAAGGGACATGGACTGTCAATTATTATTTTGTTTTAATGTTCAACAAATCTTGGCTTCTATTGTAATGAAGGGCTATGATTCACCCCTCTCACGCTTGTTTTTTTTAATACTCAACAAATCTTGGCTGTAAATTATTTTTTTGTTAATATCCAACAAATCTTGCCCATCCATTATAATGGAAGGTCAGGATTCGCCTCTTTCACGCTCTCACCCTTTCACAATAATGCCACTATATATATATACTCAATAAAAATAAATTGTTAATATAACTGATTTTCAAAAAACACCCTTAACAAATGGAGGTCGTGCTAGGTGTAATTTCTCGACTTCATATTATAATGCCACTAATATGTAATCATGTATTTTATATATGTAAACATGCATATATATATCCTTATTTCTCTACTTACGAAGGATGATATGCACGGTATAATCAAACTAATAACAATTAATTTTTAAAATAGACTCTTAATAATTTAAGGGTACAGACAACCATTTAAGTTACTAGGAATCGTGACCAACTCTGATCATACCTGCATCATATCTCCAAGATTGACGATCAAAGTGTCAGGGATCGGTTTGACATGAACCCAAGCACCATCCTTGAGGAATTCGAGCCCACCCACTTCATCTTGGCTAAGTATTGAGACAACTGAGCTGTCTGTGTGGACATGCATGCCTCTCATATGCCCCTTTTGACCCGTGTACTCATATTTTGGGTACCGATAAACACGAATCAGACCAGTTGACTCATCGAGATACCCGTTAACGAAATTCAGATTCAATTGTAGACTTTTTGCCATGGCTTCAAATATGGCTTTTGCCACCCTAGATAGGTGACCCCCATATTCTTCCATTAATTTTCTAGACAATGAAAAAAGTCAAAGTCAACGTAAAAAGTCAAAGTAATAATGTAATTGAACTATTCATCAAAAGGGATGTGAGGAGCGATAAAGACACAATTTTTAATAGCATATTTTCTCGGGTTATTTATATTTTAGTATTTAATATTTTTAAAAATAATAAAATGACCTTGATCTTTGTAAATTATTAAAAATGCTCCTAAATTTTTATTGTATTAATAAAAAGGCCCATAAATATTTGTCGTAGTAATAAAAAACCCTCTCCCTGGCATGATGCCGTTGTTTTCTGTCAACAAAGCTGACGTGTCAGCTATTTTCTTATTAATGCTACAATAAAATCATAAAATATCTTTCAATAATTACATTTTTAAACAGACTAAATGGAAACAGTTAATTTTTGTATAATACAATATCTCAAATTTCTTACTTTTAAAGTAACAATAAGAACGTTAAAGGATACTTTTGTCATTTTACTGCAGCATTATTAAAAAACAGTTGCTACGTCAGCTTTGTTGACAGAAAATGATGTTATTAAGCTAGGGAGAGACCTTTTGATTAATTGTATAAAAACTTAGAGGCATTTCTAATAATTCAAAAAGGTAAGGATCCTTTTTATTATTTTCAAAAACGTCGAGGTACTAAAATGTAAATAGTCCCTTTTTTCCTTAATATTTTTAGATGTCATCGTATGTTAGCATGTGAAAAATTAAAGGGCTTGTTTGATATCATTTCTGTTTCCAATTTTTAATTATCAAAAAAATGATCAAAATCGACATAATATTTGTTATATATATAAGGATGACAATATATTTTGAAGAAGGATCGAGATAGGTGGCACGTTTTAGAAAAAGATGGTATCATTACATCACAGCCTATCAAAAAGATGATGTGACATGGCCGGTCCTGACATTTTTGGGGTCTCAAGCGAAATTATTAAAGGGGGCACATTATATACAATAAATTATAATAATTTTGACTATAATATTTACTAATACTAAAAATTGATACTTTAAAAACCACAATTTCAAAAATTTGGGGGCTCTTAAAATTCGGGGGCCCCAAGCGAGTGCTTGGGGTTATGTCCGGCCTTGCGTGACAGCGAAACAGATGATATGTAACAGGAAATATGATGTGGTAAATAACATGGCAGTCAGAATGTCGATGTGAAAACTATTGATAAAGTGAATATCCTCTTTGATATCTTTCCAGAATATACGGCCTTCTTACTCATTTTCCAAAACATTTGTATATAATAATAAATAGGGTTATTTACGTTTTAATACCCTGACATTTTTAGAAATAATAAAAAGGACCCTGACCATTTTGAATTATTAAAAAGGCTCATAAGTTTTTGTCGTATTAATAAAAGGCCCTTCTCAAGCGTGACGACATCATTTTCCTCCAACAGAGCTGACGTGGTAATTGCTTTTTATTAATGCTACAATAAAATGACCTAAAATACGTTTAAACTCTCTTATTATTACTTTGTAAGCACAAAATTCGAGATGTTGTGTTATGTCGAAACTATCTATTTTTCGCTTAATTTGTTTTAAAATATAGTTATTAAAAGGTATTTTTGTCATTTGACTGTAGCATTAATAAAAACACAACTGTCACATTAGCTCTGTCGACTAAAAATGACAGCATCACGTCAGAGAGAAGCCTTTTTATTAATGCGATAAAAACTTAGGGGTTTTTTTTATTAATACAACAAAAGTTTAGGGGCCTTTTTAATAATTCAAAAAGGTTAGAGTTCTTTTTATTATTTTCAAAAAGATCGGGGTACTAAAATGTAAATAATCCTAATAAATATTATATCATTCTTACATTTTTTCAGAACATGATACCCTTTTCAGATATTTTATTGATTATATGATGTGTAAGACAACAGAAGAGACAAATAATTAGAATATCCGTACCTGAACTCACTAACCAAAGGATCTTCCGCTTGGTCCTGACCGTGCAGGTGTGCAAGGGGCACGTTTACTCCTTCGACCCAATCAACATTTTGGGGACCTCTAGAAAGGGCGGCCCCAGATGAGGTTAAGGCTGGGGTACCCCAGAAGTACGCCATAGGGGTGCCCTTAAAAAGGGCATGTTTGGATTCGAACCCTAATTCAAATACCCTTTTGGCATGTTCTTGAATTTGGGTTAAGAGCTCTATTGGCACCCCATGATTGACCAGACGAAATATGCCCCAGTCTTTACAGGCTTTATCTAGACTTTCAAGATCCAAACTATTCATATCGAGCACTGGTAAAGTGTCTGAGCAGTGAGCTGGGTCGGTTAGATTATGATCTGGGTTTAACGGGTTTTGAGTCAGGTCAGATGGGTCGGGGCGGAAAAGAGGTGGGTAGGAGCCAAAATTGAATTTTGACATGATTTTCATGTGACAATTGGTTTGCAACTTTGATTGTGTGTATGTGTTTGGTGAGTGATTGATTGAAGCTCAAGAGTATCAAAGTTTTTGCTTATATATATAGAGAGAGAAAATGGTGTGAGGGTAGGGTAAGGAATATAATACAAGACAAAGTAATCGGTATTAATCGAATATATCGAATATTAATATAGATACCGAATTAAGATAACTAATAATAATATTAATACAGATATGTCAACTACTGAAGTTATTTTGGTATTAAACTATTGATTTTTTTAGGTAAATGGTATTATTAATCATGCGGGTCCAAATCAAAATACGCCAAAAAAGAATATTCGGTATAATACTTTATTTGACTTGCATTTTGCAGATATTGTTCTTTTTTTCAAAGGATTGGGGTCATTCGAAAATAGCCTCTCCACATGTTAACACTCTATAGAAGTACGATTGCATACATCTCACCCTTTCAGACCCAGTCTTGACAGGAATCTTTTGAAACACTGAGTTATTATATTAAAAAAAATTATTATACTATTAAATAAATAGAAAAATACCAACTTAAACGGATATATTCGGTACTTTATTTTTTCGTTATTTCAATAGTGATGAAACCAAGTGTAGGACAAAATACCGGATACGTCATCCTATTGTTAATATTATTATTATTATTATTTTATTTAGAATTATTTAAGTCAAAATTTCTGTATTTTACTAATTGTGTCAATTTAATCACTGAATAAAAAATATATCAATTTAGTCATTTAATCAAATTTAAGTTAAGTTAATTTTGCAAGCAACTTATTATAAATTCATCTGTTTATTCAATTTAACCCAATTCGTGACCGAATAATCAAATATTTCATTAAAAACTTAATATAAATTTTCTCTAAGGATCCAATCGACACATTTTGAATTATATAGGGACTAAGTTAACACAATTAAAAGTATAAGAACTAAATTGATACAGTGAATAAAGTATAAAAACTTTCAGCGTAAATAATTTATTTATTTAAAAAAATATCAGTAAACAAACGTCTAGATTGTACAATCTAAATAAAAGAAAGGGTCCTAACATAAAATAAAGGGTTATTTATATTTTTATGCCTGAATATTTGTAAAAGTAATAAAAATGCTTTTGATTTTTTGAATTTTCTTTTAAGTATCTTAAATTTTCTTCATATTAATAAATAGAACCCTTTTCGATGTAATAACGTCACATTTTCTAGAGAAAGCTGAAGTGATAGGTCATTTTAAATATCTACTACAACATATAGATAAAAATACCTCTTTTAACCCTTTTAGAAAAACGAAAAACCCAACTTCCAACCATTAATACCGCTTTATTTTAGTGGGTGTTTTGGGTTTTTTTTTTATTTGCATTCAAATTTTATCCTGTATTTTTTTCCTTTTTCGAGTTTATATTCAAATTATTAAAAGTAATAAATTAAAAATTATATATAATTGCTTGAATTACTTGAAATCTTGGCCAATCCCGTGAGGCAAAGCCCATGGGCCACGTGGAAAGAGCAAGTGGCCCAATTTTCCAAAAGAAATGGAGTACGAATATTAAAAAGCAAAGGCTTAAAATAGACTACACATACCCTCCCACGTGTTAATTTTCATCGATTAGGGGTGCAAACGATCCGAGCCGCTCATGCTTAGCTCGTGAGTAGCTTAAATAAAACTCAACTCGAATTCAAATTAGCCGAGTTTGAGTTCAAGTATCAAAAGATACTCAATTAATAAACGAGTACGAGTCGAGGAGTGAACTACTCGGCTTGATACTCGATTAAGTACTCGACTCGATAATCAATTAAATACTCGACTCGATGCTTGAATTGGTACTCGACTCGTATAAAGTAGGTATGTGTATTACTTTCTTTTGAAATGGATGGCTTGTGATATTAATAAAAGCAACATTCTCAATGCCCCAAAGACTCCCGCCTAAGGGGGGCCTGAGGGAGGTGGATCTACGTAACCTTCCCCTTTCAAGGTACCATGAAGTGAGGTTGTTTCCGAGAACCCCCAACTTGAGGGGTGCAACACGAGGACTTACCAGGAGGTCACCCATCTTGGTACTACTCTCGCCTATGCATGCTTAACTTTAGAGTTCTAATAGGATCTAGTGCTTATGTGTTGGTACGTTCTTAGATTGATAGCTTGTCATATTAATAATATAATGAAAGAAGAAAGATTGAATTCCTTTTAAAAAATGACATGTTACATTTGTGATGGAGTGAAAGAACTTGTATTTGTTTTGCTTGTATTTTTTGAAACTTAGGTTTTGATGCATATTTTCTATTAATATATTGGTGATTTATGGTTGTATATATTAAAATATAGCATGGGCAATAATTAAGTATCCAAATTGAGTATAACTAATGTTCTAGTATATGGAATAATATTATAATGGAGCTAATTTGTTGAATGTTTATATGCAAAATAAACGATATTCGAGTCGAGTACTTGAATAGTTAATCGAGTTCGAGTTCGAGCAAAATTAACTACTTGAATCGACTTCGAGTGCCCAAATAGTTAATCGAGTTCGAGTCGAGTACTGAGATACTCGGCTCGGCTCGACTTGATAACACTCCTATCATCGACTCTCAGATCCGACTCATAGAGTTGACAATTATTAGATCTACATATAAGTATAAGTGGGGTTTTACTCTTAAACCAATTGGCATGAGGTAGAGCAGCTGATTAGACTTATATGTCGATCTCTTCTCTCTTATAACTTTAATGTGAGATTCTTATTAGATCACATATGAGTCCTTTACAGTTTGTAAATCTCATTCACAATAACCAAAAAAACCTGGAGAAAGAAAATACATGATTGAGGCAGGGCCGACCCCCAAGATATGATGGACTCAAAACACGTTTGATTAGTGGGCCTTCTTTTGGTAGCCGATGTATTCAGGCTTGCTGAAGCACACTTTGAACATCCACTTATATTTTAATATCATCTAATATGTACGTTTTATTATATTATTTATGTAAATATACATCTATAAAGTATCTTAACTAGGTCATTAGTTTTCTAATTATTGACAGTGATAAGTAGTAAAAGCAAACTGATAATATAATTGGGAGTATACATGAGCTGAGCCGGCTCACGATCCCTTGTGAGCTAGCTCATCATAAAGCTTGAAAAGCTCGGCTCGTTTTGAGCTTTAGCCGAGCTGAGCCGAGCCGACTCGTTTAGCTTATCAAGCCAAGCCCGAACCTAAGCGAGGTTTTTTTAGCATAATATATTTGCCTAAAAATATTGCCCAATGAAGCCATATTGGAGCCTAAATGAGCTGAGCCCGAGCTTAAACGAGCCTAAAAGAACTTATATTAAGCTTAAATGAGCCAAAATATTGGAAGCCTAATTCAAACCTTGCTGAGCTTAGAACGAGCCAAGCTAAGCCCGAGCTTTTGACATGCCGAACCTCGAGCTTGGCAGGCTTGGGTTCCGCTCGGCTCAAATACACCCCTAAATATAACTTGTGCGGAAATAAACAATTCTCTCGGATCACAATCGAATCAAATACCACGACAATAATGAGAAATAAATGGACTAAAAGAGAAACGAAACAATCGACACAATGATTTACATGAAGAAAACCACATGCGAAGATTGGAGCTTTTATTATTGAATCAAAAGAAGAATTAAAATATTCTCTCTCACTCTCAATTTATTTGTGGCAGTGCCGTTGGGAAAACCTCACTTTGAATATTGGATCGCTATTATGATGTAACCCTGCGTCCTAATTTATAGGCGCAAATCTAGGGGGCCCCGATCGATCGGCCCTCTAACTGCCTAAAATACCCAAAATTTCCTTAAATCACCCGATCGATCGGGCTTCCCTCCCGATCAATCGGTGACCCTACGGCAACCCCATAAACCTAAAACAAGTAATTTGAGACATAAACCTAACAAATCTCCACCTTGGCTCAAATTACATACATAAAAGAATTTCTTTTACCTTCTCCACTAAACCCCCACACACGGGGTTAACTCAACATAACTGAAGTGAAAATATCTGAGAGGTTATCAGCAACGCCAATTTTCTTCTCTGAATTGGCTCTTGACACATCTTTTGAAACAGCTACCTGCTGCTGAACTGTGTTACTCAACTGAACTCCCTCTAGCTTACACACCAGACCTGAATCACAAACAACTGACGACATCTTCTGTGGAGGTAGCAATGAAGACTCACCAAACGTGACACGTCTACTCGTTAGGAATTGCTTGAAGCGAAAACATTTCTGCTTCCCATAAAGCCCTTGTTCACAAACTAAATCTCCCTTTTATTGTACTTTTGTCAAATTCTTTGGATTCTTCTCTTTCCCATTTAAAGCTTTCTTCAAGCCACTTTGAGTCAAGAGGCCCTTAACGCGAACCTGCCATAAAATGAAGCTCCCTTGACTACCAAATTACTCAACTTCGGTCTTAATTGCGGACGTCATATTACCAAATCGAAGTAAACAGAGCTCTGATACAAATTCCACCCAAGGCTCTGAACCTTGGCTGTAATACCAATATGTGTGGAAACTTAACAAATCTGATATGCTCAGATACTAATTTGTTGGGGAAAACTTAATACGGAAGCGTGAACCCTGATAGCTTGATTCTATTCAAATAATATGATTCACGCAAAAGAGAAGTAAAGAAATATATGGAGAAAGAAAGAATAAACACGAACACACAATATTTAAGTGGAAACCCCTCTACAATCGAGAGGGGAGACAACCACGGGCGGAGATGGAGATTCTTTATTGATATTGAACGGAAGAATTACAACGTCCCTTCCTTTGAACGAGATCTATGAAAGAATTACAAATCACTTTCTCTAAACTCTCGTAGCACTCGAATATCTTGGAGGAATTACAAAATCACCTCTTTTCTTAATGGCGGCGCCTCACTCTTAATTGGGTCGCAATTAACAATTCTCCTAAACCTGGCTCTGATACCAATTTGTGCGGAAATAAACAATTCTCCCGGATCACAATCGAATCAAATACCACGACAATAATGAGAAATAAATGGACTAAAAGAGAAACGAAACAATCGACACAATGATTTACGTGGAAACCCGTTTACAATCGAAAGGGGAGAAAACTACGGGCGAAGATTGGAGCTTTTATTATTGAATCAAAAGAAGAATTACAATATTCTCTCTCACTCTCAATTTATTTGTGGCGGCGCCGCTAGGAAAACCTCACTTTGAATATTGGATCACTATTATGACGTAACCCTGCGTCCTAATTTATAGGCGCAGGTTTGAAAGGGCCCGATCGATCGGGAAACACCCGATCGATAGGAATAGGCCGATCGATCGGCCCTCTAACTGCCTAAAAATACCCAAAATTTTCTTAAATCACCCGATCGATTGGGCTTCCCTCCCGATTGATCGGTGACCCTACGGCAACCCCATAAACCTAAAACAAGTAATTTAAGGCATAAACCTAACATAACTAACTTTTAAGAAAGAGCTTTAATAAATTGGGAGTTCAAAGCAACTGCTTATCTTGTCTAGTGTCTTAACACGGGATCGAATTCGAAGCGTAGGGAATAAAGTAGAATCAAAATGGTCCCGTACTATACAAGAAAATAAGAATCTAAAAGAACTTGACATGACATCTTGTCGTATTCTGTTTGTGTAAGAATATAAGGCTATTCTTATATCTTCACTCATTAATTTAAGTTTTTGGGACAGTTGATTACTCGGTGTAGTATCAAAGCCTTGTTAATTCAGAGGTTACAAACAACTATCTCAAAGCCTCTAATATTAATATATTTCAAGCACAAGAAATAGGTGAACATCTGTATCATCCATGCTTCAAGCCTAACGGACATTTGCTTCAAGGGGTATAGTACAGTATAAAATCCTTCTTCTACCTTCATCCATCAGTTGAAGCATTTAAGGTAGTTGGTTCATTGACATGATATCGAAGCCTTAGTGTTCATGCATTTGAATCCTAACAGCCCCCAGTCTAAATATCACTATATTTCAAGTACAAGATATGAATGAACATCTGTATTATCCTGCTGCAAGCCCAATGAATATTTGAGTGAGAGGGCATGTTAGAGTTCTTATACATTCAGCCACTAGCTTAAACTTTGGGTACAGTTCGTTCCCAAATTTTTGAGGAATGACTTTGTCCAACTGCAATGTTAAGTCTGCTTGGGCGAGAGTAGTACCAAGATGAGTAACTTCCTAGGAAGTCCTCACCCTCAAGTTGGGGGCACTTGAAAATAACATCTTGTCAGGGGTAATGCCCTGAAGGGAGAAGGCTGCGTACATTCGCTCTCCCAAACCCTACTTAGGCGGGAGCCCTTGGGACACTGGTTACGTACAATATTATTGTTGTTGACTGTGTCCAATTGCAATGTTCTGATTTCACTTTGCACGTGAATGCAAATAGATGTCTAGTACAACGTGAGGTGACTACACCATGCCCTAATAAAACAAGGATACATACAGGTAACAGTATTGTCGAGGCAAAATTATTACAGTTAGAGTAAGATTATAGTTTTTAAATAAATTTTATAGCTCTTATTGTTTATAAGTCATATTATTGCTCTAGTAATAATATTTTTTGTCTTTTCACTTAATCTCTAGATCAAATAATAGAGTGGCTCATGAGATAGTCGTAGCTCATACATTGGGTTCTTGTTGTCAAGGTACCAACTATCTCAAAAGCTTAAGCTGATGGGTGAAGGCTCAAGAATAGTTTTATACTCTAACATGCCCTCTTATGCATATGCCAATTGAGTTTGAAGCGTGGATAGTGCACAGGCCCACCTTATACCTTGTGCTTAAATTGTTTTAATGTTGAAATTAGGAGCTGTTGGGATTCAAACTCCTAAGCTCTTGGTCACAAGGCTCTGGTATCATATCAAGAAACCATCTTTCGCAAAAGCTTAACCTGATGGGTGAAGGCCTAAGAATAATTTTATACTCTAACACTTGTACTTATAATTGGGTTTCCTTCCCTCCCCGTTGTAAGAGACGCTTGTCTTTTGTATATGAATAGATAGTTTGCCTCCGGGCTTTCGATAAAAAAAAAAAAAGACTACTTATTTTTTACTTCTTTGGACCTGGGTGCACTGCACCCCTATATTCGGACTCGTATCCAATCACTAAAAAATAACACTAAATTTTATCAATGAAATATAATTATGCCTTATATTTCTTCCTTATTAACAAATAACTCAATAAATTATTACCATATATTAAAAATTTTTCGTAACATGTTCAGTAAAAGAGTAAAGAAGAGTAAAAAGGGGTAAAACTGATGAAGGTTATCC
The DNA here is from genome assembly GCA_018398585.1 of Simmondsia chinensis. Classification (NCBI taxonomy): domain Eukaryota; kingdom Viridiplantae; phylum Streptophyta; class Magnoliopsida; order Caryophyllales; family Simmondsiaceae; genus Simmondsia; species Simmondsia chinensis. The sequence goes on from JAGTTD010000020.1 coordinate 1,306,979, forward strand.
TTAACCGTGTTTATTGACGCGTAAATGGAGGGTAATTTGGGCCATTTATTAAACGACGCTAACTTCATTTGCCTTTACCCATTTGCCAAACAGTGCCTCGTAGCCTTGTATGTCGAGTCTTCTCGTGTTTATAAAAGTGAGTAGTATTATGGTTAGAAATGAAAATGATATGTCCAACGGTTAGTTCTTAATAGGTAACAACTTTTCATTTTCTATAACGGTGCATCAATGATGTAGTACGAGTAGCCCAAAAGTTTATGAAGAATTAAACTGCCATAAATCCAAACGGGTGGGTCAGAAACACTAATTTACTTTGCCAACTTTAAACGGTCATAACTTTTGATCTGCAAGGAGTTACGGGTCTAATTCTATGTCAAGTCAAAGCTATCAGTCCAAACTATGCAATGCTAGCAGCTTTGCCACTACCCAAGCTATTTTACATAGAAATTGCCTCTTCTAAACGTGTCCTTTTGCCACTTTTATGTTTGCGGATTGTATAATGGCAATTTTGTAATTTTGCATTTTAGGTTTTCTTTTGTTTGCCTATCAAATCCGGTTATTGAGTTGGAAGAAGCGGTTCGGTTATCGAACAGATAAAAAATTTCAGTTAATTTGGGCAGTTACGGTTCATGGGTTCTAATAAAACAGTTAACCGAATAAACCGATTAGTATATTTATGAGAGCGCTATAGTTGTACATTATAAGTTATCATCTAGTGGGTAAATACTTTTATTTAGTTTTATATGATTATAAGTTCAATTCAACTTAGTTTCAACCTTTTACATTTCTAACCTAAATCAGTTTAAATTAACATAACAATTGTGCAGATTTAGAAATATAATTGACAACCTAAACCTAAGTGGTTACTTGGTTTACCTGTTTTTTAGAGCATATGGCAGTAGCAAAATTTTAGGATTTAAATGAGTAAGAAAAATACTAGAATTTCTTTTTCAATAAGTAGTTAACCGATTAACATAACCGAACTAACCGATACCAAAATTCTGGTTAATTGATTTTAAACAGGTGGCAATGGTTATTAAAATTTTAAAATTTTTAAACAGTTACTAAATTGATAAGTTAAACGGTATGGTTAACCGGTAACCAATACCCTTATTCACAGCAAAAAACCAAAGGCACGTTTATGGGCCTCATGGGCCTATTGGGTTTGCTAAGGCCTATTCTTTATTGGGCTACAGGCCCATAGAACACGAACACCGCATCCTCCCCACCCCCCTCTTCTTCTCTCTCTCTCTCTCTCTCTCTCTCTCTCTCAGAGCTACGACAGACATCCTTCCGGCGACACTGAGGGCGGTTAAAGCAGTTACGGTAAATCTCTTTCATTTTTGTTATCTGATCGATCGAATATACATCTCGTCGCAGAAATTGTCAAAATCATGACAATTTTCTGCTCTGATTCAGAGGATTTTCCTTCATTATGTGTTTAATTTAGCTCGGAAACAACTTCTTTTCAAGGTAGCACTTTGGATGTTAGTCATATCAATCCAACTCTTAAACCACTCAATCGACTCAAAAATATTAGTATATTTGTATATAATTTGTATAATCTGTACAGAGGTATAGAGATTTACAAGTATATGGTAAGATTTGCACAATAAGAGAGAAGAGAGGGGAGATAATGAGACGGGGGAGGGAGAGACTGAGAGAGAGCGCTGAATTCAAGTCATCCATCGTTCTCCTATTTATAGAGTTAGGGGGATATATAATTGGAATAAAAGATTTAGCCTGTTTATTAATACATAAATTATCACTTACTTAATCACTATATTTTGGTTTGTGTCAAGTCTATAGGGATAAAACTGCATTCATCTCAATCCCTAGACCCTACCTTGGCGGGAGACTCTACGAGGCACTGGGTGGTTGTTGTCGTTGTCTGTGTTCGATTTTGCTTTGAATTGCCGCGGTTCAATTGATTTTAAGTTAAGGTTTCTTAGTCCTTTGTGTTCCCCTTCGGCCCCGTTTGTTTAGGAGGAAAAGTAGAAAAGTAGATTACAAGAGTTGGTTTTCCTTTGGAAAAGATTTTCTAAGGAAAATTAAATTTAATTGAGGTTTTCCAATTCTTTCAAAAGAAAACTTGTTTCTGCATTGTGATTTTTTCTTTTATGGTTTCAAAAGAAAATTTTTCACCAGTCATCTTATCATGGTTTCCAGGTTTCTAGGTTACCATGTTCTCATGGCGACTTGATCTTCAGGATGGGGGTCGTCGGAAACAGCCTCTCTTCCACCCGGAAGGGGGAAGGCTGCGTACATCCACCCCCCGACCCTACTTCGTGCGGGGGCCCCTGTGGCACTGGGACTGTTGTTGTTGTTGTTGTAGTTGTCTTACAGCTTATCATAGGACAATATGAGTAGTAATACAACATATATGAGAAATAATAGAAAAATAAAATTAACTATTAAAGTTATATAAAATAGGAAAACTATCTCTTAAGTACCTATATTTCGAACATTTATCACATAATTACTATGTCATTTTAATATATACATACCCCTTGATGAAATTTTATCACTTAGGTATACTCTATGTCAAAATTTGGTGAATTTTCATTAAAACTTTTAAACCTTTGGGTACCTCATTGTATAATATTAAAACATCAGGGTATATATGTAATAAATGTTTAAATTTTAGAGTACTAATTGATAACTTCCCTATATAATATTATAAAGCAATTCAATGAAAATTATTATGTTGAAATAATGACAAAGTAACAGCTGGCCTCCATTTGGTTATTCGGTCCAATTCTTATACAATGTTATGACGCCGGTTCATTTCGATTTGATCCTAATCTACATGATCATTATAGCGAAGGTTTTTGCTCCACTTGAAATCATGACTTCACCTTATAAGGGAAAGTCATTTTCCACCCAATGGGAGGAAAACTTTTATCGTTGGAAAGATTTTCAGCCAACGACTGTGCAACAAACAAATGATTAGCAGAAAACCTATTCCTAGAGTCTCCACTTCTCAGTTCTACCAAATGAAGCCTTAGTTTTGCGATTTTCATCTTGTGATTTGATTTCCTTATAAACGATATATAGTGGCATGTATTTTCACGAGTTTCCTCCTTGTTTTGATCTTGGTAGTGTCACATACCTAAAGCTAACTGAGCTAATTGAAATTAAAACTAAAATAAAACAAAGGTAGTGTTGTTGCCAAAGCCTTTTTTTTGTTAATGCTAAGGCAATTTCAATATAATAAGGCTCAAAAGTCTTCATTATTGCCTTGGCATTAACAAAAACTATCTTGACAACGACATTGGCCTGAAAGAAATGAATACTCCATTCGTTAATCATGAAAACTGATACATTCAGCCTTATCTATACGTATACGATCTAATAAATCAAATCCTAAAGATAAGATAACATAAGAAAGTGAACTACCAAATCAGCTAAAATATTCACTAAGATCAAATCTTGGGGAAAATTATCTGGTAAAATATTCCAATAAATCTAAGATTTAGCAATTCGGCAACGTAACAAGTAGTTGTTGAACCGTTTAGAGTTTATGAATCTGTTGTTTTTTTATTTTGTGGCATGTTGTTCGTTTTGGATGGAACTTTATATTTTTAGGGAGCTTACCACTTTGGAACCTTGAGTTATGAGCATTTATCTCATGGGTTTCAACATTTTATCATCCGGGCACCCTCCACTTAAATTAGGTCAATATTTCTTAGAATCTGGTGAATTTTTGTGGAGAATACTTATGAGGCATATGAATAGTGCAATACACATGTGTAATGTTACATTTTTCGCAAAACAACTTGTTGAATTCTGACAAAAAGTCACCGAACTTGAGTGAAGGGTACCTATATTTTGTCAAAATTATGTTTTATGTTAGTATTTTCCAAAATAATCCATTGGATTTTGGCAAAATATACTCGTATATTGTTGGAATCATGTGTCAGATAATCATTTTCTAGCAAAAATTCCTTCTATTAGGGAATAAGGTACCAAGGTGATCAAATCTACATCTTTGGTACTTAAATGATAAAATTTTTAAACGTCACGGTATGTCATTGTATATTGAAACTTGAGGATACCTAGATGATAAAAGACTGAACCTCAAATACTTGAATGATAAATTCCCATTCCCTTACATATGAAATACATTGCCATCAGGGTTCTGTTATGATATATCCATTCAAGAATGTAAGTGTACAACTTCATATGGAGGATGAAAAATTTACCTGATTGGTTGGTTGTGGTTCATTCTGAGTCTCTTTTAGTTAATAATCGGTGAGGTAGATCACACTTATCTATTATTTGTCATATAGTTTTATATGTTTTCGTGTTTGCTTGGTGCATATGATTCTTGCTTAATCTGCTAGTATAGTAAGGGAGGGATGGTTGCGATTGAATTTAGGTGCGTAAATGAACCAAACTTTCATTGAACTACTTGCGTTCGCAATGGATTTGGGCTCATTCGTGTCCTATTTAGCCAAATTGGATCAAACTCGATAAGCTAAATGAGTCAAGATCTAACATGGATGGTCACTCGTTAAAGTTCTGGAGCAGTTTGAATTATGGTTTGTTAAGGGCTTATTAACGACTTGTTAATGGTCGGTAGTAGCTCAGAAATGGTTCAATAAGGGTTTGATTGTAACTCCAAGACCTTGTGACGTAGTACAGGAATAATGTAAAATACGGGATTCGTAATAATATTTGGATTACAAGGTTTTTAAGTATATTTGTAGCAAGCAAGCTCGATTGAATAATGAGCGCAACAGACTAGATAATGAGCTTGACTTAGCTCAATTAGGCTAACTAGCCGAGTATCAAATATATTAAGATCTTGTTGAAACGAGTTCGAACATACTCAAGCTTGATAACCCTTATCAAGCTTGAGTTTGAACAAGGGGATGTTTGGCTTGACCGAACTCATTGACACCCCTAATTGAATTGCATGCTAGTGAGCCTTTCATTGAAGCTTTGGGGCTTTGGATGGTTGGAACCTAGAGGTGAAGATTAGTGAACCTTTTTTTAGTGGAATGATTAGTTCTGATTTTAAGGGTTTTGAGGCACAGAGGATGTAATGATGCCTATGTCTACAGTAAGCAAAGTCGGTTTTGATGTTTTAGGGGGAGGTGGCGTTTGGTATTTTCTCTTACTTACCGCTTGATGTTTTATTCTGTGTTAAGCCATTGCCGTTGCTCTGTCCTCTAGGGAATAACATGATGAACCTATTTGGTCAAGCTGTGAAAACAATTTTTGCTTTTGATATTTTCTTTTCATGCTCTTCTCATAAGCGCTTTTTAAGGATGGGGGAACTCGGATGCAACCTCGCTTTAGGGTTACACTCTAAAAGGGTAAGGCTGCGTACATCTCACTCCCCCAAACTCTACTTCGGTGGGAGCCCCTGTGGCATTGGGATAAACTTTGAAAGCAAAACCTCATGCTTAGGATGGATAGCCTAACCAGTACATGAAACCCAAACTTGCTATACCTTTGCCAGATGCAAAAGTTATGCAGTCTTATCATCTGATGATTGCCAACATATATCTTGAGGCTGAAATGTGCATATTTCTGCTGCTAAATGTGAGCCATAATTTGCCGGGGCAAATCAGAGAGGGGGCAAGCTTGATTTGACTCGTTTATTTTGCCAATAAGGTCTCAATCTAATGGTAAAATACTACTAATGTTGAGACTCCAGACCTAGAGATCTTAAGTTGACCAACTCTCCCCATCCCTGCTTACTTACCAAAATAGACTCGTTGATTTCTTGTTGTGATCTTTGATCATCTTTATGTGTTACTACTTAAGCTGTTGTGAGGTGCATGATTCTAGCATCGTAGACTGTGGGTAGGGGTGTAACGAGCTGGGCCGACCCCTTGTTCAAACTTGAGCCCAATAAGACATGTCGAGCTCGAGTTTGAGCCGAGCTCCTATCGAGCTTTGAAACCCATGTTAACGTGGTTTGATAAGGTTTTAGCGGGCTCCATACTTGGCTATGCTCTACTCATTAGCTTAATCGATCCGATTTGAGCTCATTATTGAGTCAAGTATAACTCGTTATCTAACTGAATCAAGCTCATGATCGAGTAAGCTTCTTATCGAGCCGAGCTCGCTTTCGAACTGACCGTTTTGAGTTATTATCAAGCCATTATCAAACCATTTTCAAGCTAATACCAACTGTTAGTAAGCTGTTATTGAGACCTTAACGAGTCGTTATGAAATTGTTTGCAAACGTTAACGAGCCGACCACGCACTTGTTCGAACTCTCGCTCTTTAAGCTCATCTGGCTTGCAGGAACTCAACCAAGCTCATAAAACAAATACAAACAAGCCCTAATCAATTTTAAACACAAATAGTTTATCAAATGTTTAGTTTATCTACATTCTTAACTATAGCCACATGTTCTCCCCTTGCAGTATTACTCTAGAACGTAACATCTTTGAGAAGAGATGGCCAAGCATCACCCGGATCTAATCATGTGCCGTAAGCAACCAGGCATCGCGATTGGACGACTATGCGAGAAGTGTGATGGAAAGTGTGTCATATGCGACTCATATGTCCGTCCCTGCACACTGGTACGAGTATGCGACGAGTGCAACTATGGGTCATTCCAAGGCCGGTGTGTCATCTGTGGAGGTCTCGGAATCTCAGACGCCTACTACTGCAAAGAGTGTACTCAGCAGGAGAAAGACAGAGACGGGTGTCCGAAAATTGTGAATCTTGGTAGTGCAAAGACCGATCTCTTTTACGAACGTAAGAAATACGGGTTTAAGAAACGATGATGAATCGGTACATTCTGCACTTAAAACTGTTCTATTAGGTTCTCTATGGTATCGTTTTTTGTTTGCAGTTTTTGGTGAACTAAGAACTGGGTTTTGGGATCGGTTCTTTCCGGTTTTTTATTTCTTGGTACAACAACTGAAAATCAGAAACCAGAAAATACGAACAAAATCGTTTGCGGAATGTGGTTTTTGGTTTCTAAAAAGTAAAACCTATAAATAGAAAACGATATCAAACCGACCATTAGTGTGTCACCTTGTTCCATGCTTGCCATCACTGCAATGGATTTGTAGCTTTAGTTGTACTGTCAGATAAAAAGACGGATCTTCTTTATTAGAACTTAGCGAAGATGTGGTTCATCATAGAGCGATATATTGCAGATTCTGTGTAATGGGAAAAAAGTTTAGATTGTTGTTCGATGTAACCAGCCTTATTAGAGTCGATTTGATGTCGTTTTTTGTTTGCAGTTTTTTAGAAACTAAGAGCTAGGGCCTGGGAACGGTTCTTGCAGATTTTTGTTTTTCTCTTTGCTAAAAGACCTAAAAACAAGAAACTAAAAGCCGAACATAATCGTTTCCAAAACGTGGTTTTTAAGTTTATAAAAGAATCCGAACACTGCAATCAGAAAACGATATCAAACAAGCCCTTTGTATCCTGTTGTTCCATTCTTGCTATCGCTGCAACAAATTTGTAGCCTTGGTCGTACTATTAGACAAAGACGAATCTTCTTTATTGAAGCTTAACGAAGATATGATTTCATGATACAACGATACATAGTGGATTTCTACGTAATGGGAAAAAAGTTTAGATTGTTGTTCGATGTAACCGACCTTATTAATTTTTGATATTGGTTGATTTTGTGGTGTTGGATATTGAGATTAAGGAATATAAAAGTGGATTAGTGGTTGAGAATGAACCAAATTTAGACATGAGATGAGATTGTTTTGATATTCAAAGTTGGGATGACTTCATGTCTAACCCCCACTTTCATTTCTTTAATATCAATAGCCATAATATAATACCAACAATATCGTATGGTTTTCTGTTTGCTGTTTTTGGTTTTTGAGAAACATAAAGTTGGGTTTTTGGAAACAACTGTTCCCGTTTTTAGCTTTTTGTTTTCAGGTTTTCCGAGTTTTGAGTGAAACATAAAAACAGAAATGAAAAATAAGAAGAATTGTTTTGAAAATATAGTTTTTATTGTTTTGAATGCTGGATAAGGCTTATCGAGCTTGAGTTCCGACAAGGGGGTGCTTGGCTCGCTTGCACCCCTAGTTTTACAATGTAATCAAAGCTTTCGAATTGAGGTTGGGTCTGATTATTGATGAAATAGATGTAATGAAGGCAAATCTAACCAAATCTTAATGTGGGAAAGATTTTTCCATTGTCTTAATTTTTAGTAGGCCTAGACCCGACCCAAGTAATTAGCATATATGATGTCCGCATGTATATCCAATTGAGATTTCATTCTAAAATCAATAGACATCATGTGAGAAGCTCACCAGGATTACATATATCGATTTATTTTCTCTCACAACTCCAATATAAGATTCTTACTAGACTCACATATCAAGTGCTTAACACAAGAACAATCAATAAGACGATAAATTCTCATATGGTCCAATAAAATCAAAGATGTGTTAGTCTAATCATACTATAACTAGCACAAAATAACACGGGAAAATACGAAAAATAATTGCCTTCTAATAATAATAATACATTACTTTAGGCCGAAAGATCTGGAGTTCAACCCCCCCCCCCCCCCCCCCCCCCCAAAAAACCCCTCTCTAAGGAATCCTTAAGTTAACTGACTTCTGTAAAATGTGGGTCGCTGCATGAATCGAGATTTATTGAGTAACCGGATACATCAAAGTCATAAAATAGTTGCATAATTTTAGCCAATTATTAATGTTTTAGGTCCAAACATAAACAAAAGAATTCAAAGAAGATGTAAATGCATGCATGGGGTCCCATAATTATGAAGTAATGTGGGGTTCAAACTGGTCAATTTTGTTGGGATTTGAAGAGTCCTAACCCTACTACACTACACATACAGGTTAGGTTACCTGCTCTTTTCTAAACAGGGATGACTCATAATGAGTACGAATCAAGTCCGGTGGAGACCTATCGGGTCGGTTTCGAGATTTTAGGGGTTTAAAGTGAGCTTCAATTGGTGGGTCTTTTTTCGGAGATAGAGGAATCCTGATCAGCTTAAATAGACCTTGAAAGCCAGTTTCAAGATTTTAGGGGTTTAAAGTGAGCTTCAATTTGTGGGTCTTTTTTCGAGATAGAGGAATCCTGATCAGCTTAAATAGACCTTGAAAGTCGGTTTCGAGATTTTATGGGTTTAAAGTGAGTTTCAAGTTGTGGGTCTTTTTTCGAGATAGAGGAATCCTAAAAAAAGAACATAAAGGAACATACCCAGTGCCACAAGTGCTCCCGCCTACGCAGGGTCTGGGGGGGCGGATGTACGCAGCCTTCCCCCTTCAGGGTGTTAACCTGAAGAGAAGCTGTTTTCCAGTGCCCCCAACCTGAGGGTGAGGACTTCCCAGGAGGTCACCCATCCTGGTACTACTCTCGCCCAAGCACGCTTAACTTCGGAGTTCTCATGGGATCCGGTGACAACGTATTGGAGCCCTCTTTGGTATAGAGGAATCCTAACAGCTTAAATAGATCTTGAAAGTCGGTTTCGAGATTTTAGGGGTTTAAAGTGAGCTTTAATTATGGGTCCTTTTTTGGGAGAAAAAGGAATCCTGATCAACTTAAATAGACCTTGAAAGTCGGTTTCGAGATTTTACGGGTTTAAAGTGAGCTTCAATTTGTGGGTCTGTTTTCGGAGATAGAGGAATCCTGATCAGCTTAAATAGACCCTGAATATCAGTTTCGAGATTTTATGGGGTTTAAAGTAAGTTTCAATTTGTGGGTCCTTTTTTCTTTTATTTTTCAGTGAAAGTCGGTTTCCCCTATATGAGAGAGGTAAATGTTTTCCTTCAAGCCGAGCGGAAGTCGTACAACATAATGAGAAAATAGAAGATGAGTAGAAAAAATCAATGGATAGTGATGCATCAAAGCTGAAGCACAAAGACACTATTTACACTACAGTTAAAGCACATTCTCTGTCTCTCTCTCTCCACTAGGCTGCATGCATTACTTGTTTTTTCCGAGTTGTTATTCAAATAGTTTTATCGGGGTAACGATGTCACTTAAAAACGATGATAGTCGTAAAATTGTTGTCTATCTTGTTAGTAATATTGCTTTTTTTTGTATGACGCTCCATACAGGATAAGGGGGAAAAAGGATAAGTTCTGTTAAAAACCGAGATAATATTTAAAAAGAGAGTATAAAATGGGGGAAATCTAAAATAAGCTAGGAAGTAGGGAATCGGGACATCTAAACACTTGGGAGTTAAAACTCGAAAACATCTTGATTGTTCTAATTAACAGCTGCACCAACGATTCCTCACTTATGTGACAGGCGCTGAAGTCGCTAACCCAAGCACCCTTTTAGTGGATAGGACTGGTACTGAGATGGAACTGAGTTCTGGATTTTTTTGGCGTATACAGTGTAAGGACGTTAAGTACTGTTCCTATTTAGTTTGAGTTTTAGCGTATACGATACTCAATATAAATAGTAGGCATATTACACGTAGGGTCCTTTTTTGGAGGATCTTAAACTTGAAACTCAGAGCATAGGATCAGTATTCGAACCCAGATAAGCGAATAAAGTTAATGGCTCTGGGGAGAGTAGATAGTCTCCTGTATGCATTGTCACTTAGTCTCCAGCTTTGAGATAATAAGTGCGAATTGACCATGAGAAGCTGCTGAAGTGAATAAAAGTGCTTTTTTCGATAGTTACCGATACAAAAAGAGGAGCACTTGCAAAAATAAGGCCAGAACCAGCCCACATAACAACGCAAATCAAAAAGAGACAAAATAAAACAGTAATACAACCCGAGAAAACAAAGATACCAACCCATACCAACTCAGATATCAACTTACTAATATTTTTATCAACAGATAATTTCATCACAAAACTCATACATCGAATCTTTAACAAAAATAAATAATAAAATTTAACAAAAATGTAACTATCAAAGAAAGAAAAAAAAAGAACAAAAATGGGTAAAAAGGGAAGTAGTGGGTGATTTCCACTAACAAAGCATTAAGAATAAAAGAAAAAGAAAGGAGCTTTTTAAAGCTAAGTTAGTTAGTGCTCGATGATCATAAAGATTGTGATGTAAAAGTTGCATTTTTTTTATTTATTAAAAAACTCGTCAAAGATGAGCTCGAAAGACTCGGTTCGCTTTGAGTTTGAGTCGAGCCCGAGCTTACCAAAGCTCGAGTTTGTAGACTCGCGAGTCTAAACAAGCCTGAACGAGCCTTTTTTAGTATCATATATTTGCTAAAATATGTCCAACAAAGCCAGATTTGATCATAAGAAATTGTAGTGTAAAAGGCACATTTTATATATATATATAAAGAGGTGCTACATCAACCTTAGACTAAGACAATTGGCACAATAAAGTTGCCATATTTTTTTCGATAATTAGTGACAAAGTCACGGTACAAAGTAGGCAACTCGAACAAAAGAGCCGTGAGCTTACCCGTATAAGAACCGGGATCAAAATAACAAAACAGAACAGACAAGAAACGGGATAAAACCAAAAGATGGGAAAAAAAGGACAGTCGAGCCCCTAATCTATCGAAGCATAGCACTCAGTATAAGTGGATTATAACCGTCCAAACCCAACCCTAGTCTTTTCCCCATCTCCAACGTGCGCTCCGCAGCAAGGATCTTACCGGCATCGTTAACAATATCGCCCCTTTTCTCTATATTCTTCTTTTTTTATTTGCTAGAGGCGTTCGCTAATCTCTTCGCACTGTTTCTAGGCAACATGTCCTTAAGAAAATCTTGTAGCTCCCATATAAATAACTAAACCACCATATACAACAACAACAACAAGAAGAAGAAGAATAAAAATAAACCCCGTGCCTCAAGGGCTCTCGCCAAAGCAAGGTCTGGAGATGAGATGTACGCAGCTTGACCCCTTCAGGGTAATACCCTAAAGGAAGGTTGTATCAGATAACCCCAACCTAACAAGCATAAAAAACAATACCACGAATAGAGCATAAAGCAGCAATTGGTATTCATCTTATCTTATCCAATATTGTTTAGGGATTAACTCTTTCTATAATATAATTTTGTAATTCATTATTTTGAGTTCTAAAAAAATATTACGGAATTTTGTTCTTGGGTAACAAGTTGCGCTATATCATATCTTTGTTTCTTTGTTGTAAAACCACCCATATATTATGTTAAATTTCGTCAAGTCTTTAGGCCAGATCCACAGAGTTGACACATATAAGGTCAAGTAGGATTTTATTGTAAAACCAGTTGATAGCAAGTTGAGTAATCTATTAGTCGTATATATTGATCTCTTCTCTCTCAGAACTTTTATATACGATTCTTACTAGACTCACATGTGGAGTCCTTAACATATTGAGTGCTTGCTTGTTTTTCTTTTCACTTTTTTAGATTATCAAATGACATATGCCTAGATCTCAATGGATCGTGGTGGTAAGGCTACTTTGCCACTTCTTTCTTTTTACTAAGCAGGATACAGGCTTAAAAAGGCTCGAACGTACAAGATAGTGCCAAAGATAAGTAATACTGAGACAATTGAACTGACGCCCAAAATCCAACAAAAAGATAAATCCAAAACCCAAACACACAGAAATCAAAAGATAGATGCAGTCACACATCGAAACAACCAAAGTCAATGCCAAAACGACAGAAAAAGACCAAACAAAACCAGTCAATCCAACAAAAATGAAAACCCCCAAAAAAACACCAATAGCGAATCCCTTGAAGAGAACACACACCTAATGACAAACAAAGAAGGCCTTACCACCTTCAGCTTATGTTGCTGATAGTTGTTGATTTCCTTAGCAGCTTACCTCGGCCTATCATATCTTGAAGGCTACTAATACTTGCCGTATATGTGAATCATCTACAAAAGATTCAACCCATCGCTCGATAACAATTATACTTCAAGGTGGTTGTTTTTTATTGGTGTAGTCTTTTGTTTGTAATTCTATTTCTCAGGGAAACTAAAAACTTAATTTTAAAAACTAGTTTTCTTTTTAAAACTTTTGTTTCCAGTTTCTTCTTTTCTTAATATTCTTTTCTTATATTAGTAAGGAGATCGCGGATTTCCTTTAAAGAGAGAAAACAACGACATGAACTGATGAACTTCAAACTTAGGAAGCAGTCGAAAAGAACACGAGAATTGCTTGTATTAAAACGTGATAATAGTATAATGAGTAGTTATTGTCAAGCCAAAAATTATAATTTCAAAGCAATAATAGAATATACAAACAATAAAAGTCATAAAATTACCTTAAAAATAACAATTTTTCTCTGACATAAACAAATTTACTCTGTTAATAACATTATTTATAATATAATAACATACTAATTTAAATTTATTATTGCTAGAAACCAGCAGATTATGTCAAATTCATAAGTCATTATCAAAATCATATTTTATGATGTTCATGTCTGTAAAAGTCTCATGTCTGTGTTAGGTTTCTGGCCTTACTTTCCAGCTTTCAAGAACAGAAAATTTTTGCAAAATAAAAAAGGTTTTAAAACTTGTTAAACCTCGGTTTTAGATCCGACCCACAAATTTACTATATATAAAGTTTGCATATAATTTCAACTGGAGTCTTATCCTAAAAATTAATTAATATTAGGTAGAATAACTTATTAAATTTATATATTAACTTTTTCACTCTCATGACTTTAATGTGTGATTCAATTTAACTTGACTCTTATGGGAAATCTTTCCTAAAAATCCTCTGCTAGAGGAAAGCAACATCGGGATCTGTTTAGATAAGTTGTGGAATAACTTTTTTCTTTTGTACACACCTTTTTGTAAAATCATTTTTGTAAAACTACTTTCATTAGAGGTACTTTTAACTAAAAGGTTTTTAATTGAAGCACTATGCTCCAGTTTCCGCTTCTAAGCAGAAAAATAACTCAATACTTTAATCCAAACCCCTCTTTTTAGGCAAAACACGCCTTTTATCCAAAAAAGAAACATGACTAAACAAGGCCCAAGACAATTTAGGTTGGAAAAGGGATGATGAGATTCGAATCAGTGTACCCGCAAGTTATAACATAGTTAAATCTGAGGTACCCGTGAGTTAGAACAGAGTTTACCACTATCCCAGTGTTCAAGATTCCATAGAAATCATCTATTAGAATTATCTGAGAGAAGAGATAATATACAAGCCTAATAAATTATCCCACCTACTCTCAACTGCTTTTTGAATGAAACCATTCTTTAGCTTACATGTGAATCTTACAAACCCGAGAACTGCTCTTATACAACAACAGACATCCATTGATCACAAACACTAAGGGGCACATAAGACATAAAATTTGAAAATACAAACTACTTTATTACATTAACAAAAGTGTATATATATATATATTTTTTTTTTATCATACAATAAGAAAAATTATCATTTGATACAATTAGACATAAGGGTATTCCAAATATAATCAAAGTTTAACTAGCAGAAAGTAATGGATACAATCCCAAGAACAAAATATATGGAAAATCAAATAATTGGTTTCTCAACATCACAACACCGGGACACTTGAAACCGATTCTAACTTCTTGTTTTCAGTCCCTCTGTGTTCGTAACTTCATCTTTCACGATCCAATTACTAAAGAAGAAAACAATACAAGGAGCTTCGACAAAGAATATCCTAACGGGTATGATCGCGAGATTCATACCCTTTTCGGTTTTATGAAATTTTTGTTCAGAGTTTTGAACCTATAATTGTGGTTAAGTACTAAAGTTTTGCAAATGAAGATAAATTTTGTTTAAAAATGAGAAATAATTTTGATGCAGATAGTGTTTTTGCTTGCCTTTCAAGCCACCATCTGTTCTTGTTCCATGTACATCTGCTCGACCCACAATGGGATCTTCTCAGCGCTTCCGCTGTTGAGATGATACGGTTGTCGTTTTGCACTTGGACCGTCCTTTACGATAGACTGAACCCATGAAATATCGGCCTCGTCAGTGACGGTGGTAGGAGTTTCAGAGACTTTGTTGTTACTGTTGTTGTTGTGGTTTCTGTAACCGAAAGATGCAGATTTACGAAGTTTATTGAGCTCTTCACCTTGGATTCCCCAGTCGAGTTTACCGCTAGGCGAGCCCCAATCAGAAAGATGGGATGGCATTGGAATCCCAGAGCGATCAATGAAGCTCTGGCTCCTTTTTGCAAAGGCGGCTGCCCGTGAATTCGGGATGGGAGACCCGGGTGGATCAACTGCAAAATACGAGGGTCGAGCTGGGGAGGACGAGAGGCCAGACGAGTAACTGGGTCGGAGCTGTTGGTTCAAGCTTTGACGCATCTGCATGTTGGTTGGAGACTGTAACTGGTTCGAGCTCATTAACGGGTCCATGGATCCAAAAACGTTATCCAGATTAGTCATGTTACGGTTACCGAGCCTGCTAAATTCTCCAGACTGATCAACCGATGACGCAAAAACTGATCCATTGGGGAAGGAACTCTTCCAGCTTGACGGAGAAGCGAGACCAGCTAATTCATCGAACAAGTGTTGTCGGCGAAGTTCAGTCTCGAGGTCCATGTCTCGGGCACGAAGCCCGGATTTCAACCTGCTTCGAGGGAGTTGCAATGTTGGGGGTGTTGCATTAAGCTGGGTCTGCCACATAGGCGAGGAGGCACCAGTTGGTGTCATAGGCGGTGTTGATGTCGAGGGCATCAATGCCAAGGGACCACTGAGCGAAAGAGGGCTCATCAATGCCATGTCAAAGGAAGCAGAACCGGGTGAGTATGATCTAGGTGAAGGAACAGCTGACCCTGTCGATGCATATAACGGGCGCAGCTCCTCAGGCTTGTGCGCGAAGAAACAAACCCGTCTTGTACAGTTCGTCTCGTCTTTACATAGTCGAGTCCGATACTGAGCCGGGTGTAGCCAACACTCGAAAATCCCATGTGCATACTCGCAAGCGTCCCCTTTCGGGCAGGACCCTTTTCGGAACTCGGGGCACGGGACACAACTATAATGGTACTTTCTTGGATCCCGACGCCTAGCGTTCTCCCCGGGATGAACGAAGGGACACTCGGTCCAATCGTGAGAATATGCCCTACAACAAGGCTTGATCTTGAACGTGAACATTCGGAACTCGTCGGTTGAGTAAATCCCATTCTTTATATCCGGGAGCGACGGATCAACCGGATACTCTCTCTTCTCTGACCCACTTCCGTCACTCGACGCCTTCGGGGATAGGCCCTCGTGCTCGTGCCTCTCTACGCTGATATCTCCATCAGATACAACACATACTTCTTCAACGTCGCCCCCTTTTAGCATCTTCTCCAACATCTTTCTCTTCGACTTGGATAAAAAACTCGGGCAATGAGCAATTACATCAACCGGGCGATTCCCATTAGAATCAACACGGTATACATTGGCGAATGAATCAATCAAGAGCTTAACGACCTCAATGGAACGTGGGGAACCACCGAAAACAGCACAGTGCAGAGCAGTGGCGCGATCTGACCCAGAAGCCCAATTGATATCAACGCTACCCGTTTCAAGGATGTAACTCACCACATCCTTGGACCCAAACATGGAAGCGATCATAAGCGGCGTCCGCTCTTCAAACCCCATCTTCTTAGACCCGATTTTCCTCCCATACCACGAACCCGGTTCATCCAAATCATGACCCTCTATTTCCACGGCGTTCTTGAAGTTGCCCACATCATTAGTAGCCGACAATTCGAGCAAAAGTGAGAACTTTCGGTAAGGTCCAACTGAGTCATTCTTCGGAGTTCCACCCTCCATGACAACCCCAGCAGCTGAAACTTTCCTCTTGGAACCACTGCACATAGAATATGTTCTCTTGGGTCCTCCTCTTATCTACAAGATAAGACAATCTAAGTATCAGAATTGCCAACTTGTCATACATATAACACAATATACAGATAAAACACATAACATAAAGCCGTAGACCGAGTAGGACTATTTTAGAAGAGTTTGTATCCGATAATACAAAACCGAAAACGAGACACATCTACAAAACAAGACACAAAAGGTCCTTTTCAAACATTCTTCCACAGATCACAAAAACATAGGAAAAATTCAAATAGAGCACATGCCAAGAACAATTCATACAATAGACTATATCTTTGACATTCGAACATGACGTAATCAATACTCTCGCGCATGCAAATATGCAGCAAATAGGTCTACATATAAGTCCAATTGAGATTTCATCTTAAAACGAGTTGGTATCGGGTGAAATAGCACACTATTCTTCCATGTTCATATCTTATCGTTCCCAACTCCTACGTCGAATACATGTAAGTCCAATTGGGGTTTCATTTTAAAACCAATTGGTATCAAGTGAAATAGCCCACTATTCTTCCATGTTCGTCTCTTATTGTTCCCAACTCCTATGTCGAATTTCGGACTGAACTCGCATGTGGCAACCTTAGGACCATAGATGGGTGACCATCCAGTTCCTTATAGCACCAATTCAACAAAAAGTTTCAGCATCTGAACCTTTATAAGAACCTCAATACTCAAAAGTTTTAACCTTAAAACAATCAAATATCAAACCCTTAACATAAAGAACCCAATTCCCAGAAACAACAGCAGCAGCAGCAGCCTCAGTGCCTCAAGGGCTCCCGCATAAGCAGGGTCTGGGGGGTAGAATGTACGCAGCCTTACCCCTTTAGCGTGAGACCCTAAAGGGATGCTGTTTCCGAGGACCCCAAATTCCCAGAAAGAATTGAACAATACTACATGCAAAAAAGACCATACACCAGTACCCAGAAGAAATAATCTCCATACCCAATTCATCACAATATTAACCCTCACTGCAAACAAGCAAAAAACGTCCCTTCAGGATAACACACTGTAAAGATAAGACTATGTACATCAAACCCTCAGACCCTCCTGTATCGGGAGCCTATACGAGGCCAGGGGGTTTGGGGATGCTTGCAAGCAAGTACAAGGCCTAAACATTTAATCACTTTTCTCAACAACCCAGAAAAATTAGAGCTTGTTTAGCTTTTTGTTTTTGTTCAAAGTTTTCGGTTTTTCGCTCAAATTAGGAAGAAACCGAAAACAAAATAGTCAAAGCAAGAAGCACTCGGTTCAAAAATATTAATTAGTAGTTTCTATAACGCTAAACCAAAAGTTATAAACAGAAAACGATATCAAACAAGTTATTAAACCAAAACATACCAAACCCTCACTCAAGCAAGCACAAGAAGACCCAGACATCTGTTTTCAGTTTTCACTCAAACGTCAATATACTCGATACCCAAAACCCAACACCAACAAGAAATCATTTCCAAAACACGATCTTTATGTTCTAAACCCGACAACTACAAACAAAACACGATACCAAACAAACCCGAATGCTAAGAAAGAGCAGCAAAAACATACCTTAAAAAACAAATACTTAAGTTAGAAGAAAAATTGGGGAATTTGAGAAAAAAGGCCCCTTTAACTGATTCACCAACCTAGAGAGTTCCTCCCCTTCTATATAGACCCCTCCTCATTTGACAGCGACATTTTATACAATTTTAATTATTTAAATTAAAATATTAAAGGATCATTACATTACTGTCTAATTATATTAATTTAGTCATTATATTTTTAAATATATTAATTTAATTTTTATATAATTTATATTGTAGCTATTTGATCATTAAAGTAAAATTTATATTAAGTTATTAATAAAATTGTTAATAATTTCGCACGTGTTAAGTTAAATTAAGTCAACTGATGGATTTGTAATTGGATTACTTGAATCTAACATGATTGCTCTGGATCCCAGACATTAAGGCACGGCATCTCATTAGAACTCCGAAGTTAAGTGTGCTTTGACGAAAGTAATACCAATATGGGTGACCTCTTGGGAAGTCCTCGTATTGCCAATCCTATAAGGTTGGGATCCTCGGAAACAGCCTCTTGACAGGGTTATATCCTGAACGGGTAAGGCTGCGTATATCCACCCCTCCAAGGCCCAGCTTATGCAGGAGCCCTTGAGGCACTGAGTCTGTTGTTGTTGTAATGTGACTGTTTCGTTAAAAATTATGTCAATAGCTTAACTTAACTTTGAAGAAATGACTAAATTACAACAACAGCAGTCTTAATACAATATAAATTATAGAGAACCTAAATTAAAAAAAACTTAAGTACAATGATTGAATTGACATGACAATTAAAGTTCGGACTTTTGATATAAATAATTCAAAAATTAAAATATTAAATAATTAAAAAAAATATAAAAAAAGGAAAAGACTTGTCTTTGCCCTTCTCCTTCCCCACTTTTGCTCTGGTCAAAAAGCTCGAGCTGCTCCTCTCATACTATCTGCATTTTTCCTTTTTTTTTTTAAATTATTATGAAATGCAAATGAAATGAAACTCAAATTCAAATGCAAATACAAATGTAAATGCAAATGCAAACCCAAATGAAATGTAAATTGAAATTCAGTTTTCAAATTATGTTTTTTTATTGAAAACCATCTAAATTTTAGATGCATTTTTTTAAAAATTATCTAAAATTTTTAAAAAATCATCTAAAGTTTATTAGAAATTTTAATACCATACTTCAATGTTAATGATACTAATATTTGTTAGTTTTTACTGCCTTAACTTTTAAAAATAATAATAATTTTAAAAAATTTGAATTTATATGTAACAATAACAATAATAACATACCCAGTATCTCAATGACTCCTGTATAAACAGGGTCGGGGTGGGAAGGGTGAGATATACGTAGCCTTATTTCTTCACTGTGATATCCTAAAAAAACTATTTTCAAGGACTCCTAACCTGAAACAATTGATGAATACATGTAAAATAATTTTAAATACATAAGAAACAAAATTTTATATTATTAAAAAATTAATTTTTACATACCACTTTCACAAAAATTAAGGAATATTAATATCCTTAAAATTATAAAATTTAGATAATTTTTTAAAATTATAGTCAAAATTTAAATGATTAAAAAAAGCTTTTTAAATTTACCGCGGGACCCACTCCGTGTTAATATCTAGCCGCCCCTCGGTGGAAAACTGACACGTGTCGGTTTCACCCTTATAAAGTAACCGGCTTTTGTTTCTAACGCCTTTCGCATTTCCGCATTTTTGGATGACGTGGAGGGATCGTATCCGTTGGTGGCATTCAACGTGGGGGAGACGGTAGAGATGCAAGAGTTGAATGTCTGTTACTTAAGAAAGTGTGACAGGCGGTTAGGTTATCAGAGTTAGGGGTGCGTAATGCGCACTGAGAGAAACGTCGACGATATGGACATGTTTGGGCCGCAAACTGAGCCCACCATGCATTCTCTAGAAACTCCCTCCTTTTTTTCCTTTTTTAAAAAAAAAAATAATAATATTACTGTCACAAAATTAAAAAAAAAAGGAATTTAGCATGTAGGTATTCTAAAGTTTGAATATTTATTATTTAGATATCTGATGTTTTATTATATATACAATAAAGTACTATAAGGTTTGAATATTTTATTATCTAGGTATTTTATGTTAAAATTTGATAAATTTTTGCAAAAGTATGAGAAATTTTATACAAAATATTGATGAACAACATGATTATGTAATAAAGCAAATTTTTATAGCGTTTTACATCGATTTTAACTTTTTGACTTGTCAAACAACTAATATCGTTGTTTAGTAAATCTTTTGTTGTTAGCGTTTAGCTTTTGAAAAATAACTTTTTAGAAGCTAAATAATTTAGCTTTTAGCTTTATAAATGTTATGTAATAAAATTCTATTTATCATTTTTCACCAACTTTGATATAGACAGAGTATCCCCTGAACCCTAATCCTACCCGCTAATCCGGGTCCAGACCCGAGATCCATACCCGCCACATCTGATAACCGCCACCTCAGCCCTAGTTTATTCTATAAATAGAGGATAGATAGTTAGGATGAAAGCATGCCAATATATGATGTATTGTGTGTGTTTCTTCTTCTTCTTCCCTAAACTCTGAATCTATGTCTTCTCCCTTTTTTTTATGTAAAACCTCAATTATTGGAGTTTATCTATCAATATATATCTATTTATGCTGAGATTCCGATTGATTAAAACTATATTATATTTGGTTTGTATCAAACTTTAACAACTAATTTTATCAAATTCATTATTCATCACCTAACCGCTAATCAATCAACTAATAACTAACAGCTAACAGGTACATCTAAACGTAGCCGTAATGAGATTAATTTTGAAAAAATAATGAATAAAAGAAGTCATAATCAATCACAAAGCATGGCCAATGCCTACGCTCAAACGGTATTATAAATATAACTAACCCTCTTACTATTTCTCTCTCTTTGCTGACATACAAATTCTGCCCAAAATCAAAGAAAACAAATGATATTTGTCTATTGTGTCAATTTAGTTCTCATATTTTTAACCGTTATTTATATCGAAGGTCTCTATACCTTTTTCATTATATCAATTTAGTCCTTATACTTTTAATTGTATCAATTTGGTCCTTCTATTATTTGCTTTCTGTCAATTTTGTCTAATGATTAAATTTAAATTAAGTTAATGATGATCCACTCATTGACTCAATTTAACTCAACTTATTGCCAAACCATTAAAGTTTTCATCAATAACTTAACATAAGTTTTACCTTAAGGATTAAATTGACACAATTAAAAGGTTAAGGACTAAATTGACGCAGTTGGCAAAGTACAGAAACCATTAACATATATAACCTTGTTTTCAATTATGTCAATTTAATCATACTATAAATATTGAAGATAAACTAATGTCGTGACTTTTAACTGCATGATCATAGGGTACAAGGAACCCACTACATACCCAATCATTGATCCAGTTTGGAACCCATTCGTGACCCGGATGCCAAAAATTATGTCATTGGCTTAACTTAAACTTCACCATAAGACTAAATTGACATAATAAATAAAGTATAAAAACATGTACGCTTCAGAAAAAGAACTAAATAGAACAATATACTTTGAAAAAATATCTACATTCTTGTTCTTTTTTCATTAAGGATAGGATCAGGAACGACGTTATAAGAGGCAAGTTGGGCGTGGCCTTGATCGAGGATAAATTAAGGGAGCAACGTTTGAGGTAGTTTGGATATATTAGGAGGAGATCGACCACTGCTCCAGTCAGGAGATGCGACCAGCCCCAGACTACGCTAGGTAGGAGAGAGAGAGGCGGGCCAAAAAAGATATGCTTGGAGATTATCTGACAAGACCTCCCCCACCTAAATATACGGGAGGAGATGGCCTTAGATAGAGCTCCGCGGAGGGCTAACATTGGAGTAGCCAATGGAGCGGCTTAGAGTAAAGGAGCTTATTAGCGCCAACACTAGTGTTTCTAGGCGTATATATCTCCATCTTTGGTGCACTTATTTGCTTATTTGCCTTGCAATTGCCTTTCATTGAGTTTTGCTTCATAATGCTTGCCTTGTGCTATGTTTTGCTCTTATACTTTGCTGCTTTCATGCTTCCATGCTACCATGCCTCTTAGGTTTGGGATCCTTGAACACAGCCTCCCCAAACCCTGTTTATGTGGGAGCATTTGAGGCACTGAGACTGTTGTAATTCTTATATTATCTGTCATGTAATTGTTATATCAAAATAATATCAATAGAATATATCCTAATAATATATAAATAAAATATTGTACCACTTTTTTTAATTTTGCCAAACAGTAGGGCCATTCATAGTTATTTTATACACATATATTGTATATCAAGTTCAAATATTTATTTAAGATTATTTTGAATAATTTTATGATACTTTAATATATGTATTATATAGTATATGCTTTGAATTCAGAACGTGAAATATTTACTAATTAAGTATGTATCCCCAATCTTTCCCTCTACATTTGTATGCATACATTAATGTCAACATACTCAATGCCTCAAGGGCTCCCGCCTACGCAGGATCTGGGGGGACGGATGTACGCAGCCTTCCCACTTCGGGGTGTTAACATGAAGAGAGGTTGTTTCTCAGTGCTCCCAACCTAAGGGTGAGGACTTCCCAGGAGGTCACCCATCCTGGTACTACTCTTGCCCAAGCACCCTTAACTTCGGAGTTCTAATGAGATCCGGTTACGGCGTGTTGGTGCCCTCTTTGGTTAAGATTAATGTATTTTCTAATTTTGATTGATTAAGATTTCCCAACAATGACAATATTCTAAGGTTACTTAATGTTTTTTTTTTTGATAATCAGCCACACGACCGCAGTACAAAACGAGCAGTTTGAACAAACGAGGCCACATTCAACCCACATAAAATTGAAGATTTGGGAACAAATACAAAAGTATCCTAGAAAAAAAGGAAAACATGACACAAACAAAAACAAAAATAATCAGGCAAAAAAAAAAAAAAAAATTCAACAAGCACTACATGCTGAGACGGGCCATGGATGGGGGAAAAACGGCCAACCGAACCAAAACTGGAGATAGGGATGGCAATAAAGCGGATAAAACCCATTGCTCGTGGGTACCCACACCTTTTGGAGCACGTGCGGGTATAAGTGGGGTGGGTAGTGGGTATGGGTTAGGTGTACCTGCCCCATACCTGTCACGGGTATGTGGCGGGTATAGGTATAGTTTTGTACCGGCTCCATACCCGCCCTGCCCCACTTCATACCTACCATACCCGCTTCATTTTGTACATAGTTAATTTTTAAATTAAAATATGTGTTTAAATTTAATAACCCAAATTGTTTATCATTGTTATAAAAAAATATAATTGGTATAGAAAAATAGTATTAAATAACTAATATGAGCGGGTATAGATAATTATTTCTATGCATGTTAGGGAGGGTACGGGTAATGGGGCGAGTATGGGTATAGATTTGTACCCGCCGAGGTGGGTACGGGTAACCACTTCACACCCGTGATGGGTAATGAAGCGGGTACGGGTATGGAAGAGGCACCCCCCGTACCCACCCCGCCCCGCCCCGCCCCATTGCCATACCTAACTGGAGATGAGATGGACATGGGATTAGAATATCTAAAATACTATTCCATCCTTGCAAAAAACTCAATCATGTTCGATTTATCACTATCATAAGTCAAACCAAGTTTTTTTTCCCCCATATTCTAAGGTTATTTGCGTATATATAACTACCGTATAAAATAATTAATTTTCACTTGATCACCACAACTTATCATTTTGTAGACAATACATTATTTGTAATCTAAATTTTTTCATGTCAATCACCTTTAGTTGACATAATTACAAGAAACCGATTGTCCTAGAACGGTTTTATAATCTAACATGTCTCTGGACGCAAACGCTTATTGTACTTGAAGCATGAATAGTACGAAGGCACACCTGATACCTTGTACTTAAATTTTGTTAATATTAAAAATGGCAGCTATTGAGTTTCGAACTTACCATATCAAGAAACTATACATTCCAAAAGCTGAAGTTGATGGGTCAAGACCCTAGAATAATTTTTATACTTTACACACGTAATTAGCATTTCATTCAAATCGAGTAGTCACTCGATCGCTCAACTCGAGCAGCGATCCGCATATACAACCCCATTTCTCAGTTATTTTGGTTATCTATTCATCCACCTCAAGTTCTATCTTTTATTTTAAGTTCCATCGCTCTCGAATGCACAAAATATAATTCTTTTTTTAACGAAATATTCAAGGCATAGACAAAAGGCGGTTGTTTGAAACAAACTTGATTATAACAATTAAATTCAAAAAATCATAAATATTACAATTATTAAACGAAAGAAAGCTGCTATTATCATGGATTAAATTGTTATTGTCAAAGTAACGATATAACATATAAAAAATGAGAGCCACAAATTTGTATTACAAAATAATAATTTTGCTCTGGTAATAATAATTTGTCCTAATACCCAAATGAAATTATTACTTTTGAAGATAATTTAAAAAAAGCAAAAAATTATATTTATGAAATATAATATAAAATAAGAAGAAATATAATTTTTGGTCAACAAGGTAAGCTAAAGATAAACATTAGACAAAAGAAAGTCTTAAATCTGAATTAGTCGATCGCTTGTTTGATCGGATTGAAGATTTTGTCTTCTTATTTTATTTATTTTATATTCTATTAAAATAAATAAATAAAGTTTATTATTTAAAATAAATTTTCCATTTAGATATTTCGATGTCGAGAGTTTATCATCTTGGCATTCAAATATTTTGATATATACTTTAAGTCGGTATTTCATTTTTGAAAATGTTATCGTTTTTGCTTAAATCTATCAACAATAACATTAACAAATCTAATACCTGAAAGGCTTCGGCCAAGAAAAAAGATACATATATCATATATATACAGTAAAAATCATGCATTATGTTAGTATGATGTATTGTAAAAAGCATATTCTATACTTGTAGGGCCAATCATGACATTTTTCGGTTCAAAAAACGAACATTTCAATAGCCTTTGTGGGGGCCTAAGCGATTGCTATGGTTGTTGGGGCTTATGTCCATCCATGTAAATTAGTAGCTTCGATGAAAATTAACCAGATTATGAGTACAAATATTTAAGTGATAAAATTTTTAAATATTATAATATATATATATATAGGATGGCATTTTTAAGAGAGCGTGAGAGCGTGAAAGGGGCAAAACCTGGCCCTCCGTTGCAATGGATGGCCAAAATTTGTTAAACATTAAAAAAAAAATAATTTACAGTCCATACCCTTTCATGGGGCGGAAAGAAAGAAAGGATAAAAGAAGGAAATTATTTTTTTTTAATACTCAATAAATCTTAACCGTAAATTATTATTTTTTTAATGCCCACCAAATCTTGGCCGTCCATTGCAATGGAGGGCCGTGATTTGACACTCTCACCCTCTCATAAGAGCGCCACCCTATATATACACACACACACACACACGCACATACGTATGTACCAACACGCCGTTACCGGATCTCATTAGAACTCCGAAGTTAAGTGCGCTTGGGCGAGAATAGTACCAGAATGGGTGATCTCCTGGGACATCCTCACCCTCAGGTTGGGGGCACTCGGAAACAGCCTTTCTTCAGGGGTAATACCCTGAAGGGGGAAGGCTGCGTACATCCGTCCCCCGACCCTGTTTAGGCGGGAGTCCTTAAAGCACTGGGTATGTATGTTGCTTTTTTTTTTTTTTTTGGAACATCAGCTTAAAACTTTTAGAATATTGGCTTCTTAACATCGTATTAAAGTCTTCTTAGTTAAGAGGTCACGAGTTCAAAACTCAACCTCTTTCAATATTAACACAATTTATGCACAAGTAGATGAATGCATAAGAGAGCACGTTAGTATTTAAAACCAATCTTAATTCTTCATCTATCGGCTTAAATTTTTGAATATTGATTCTTTCACAACAGTAATAAAATATCAACCAGAACATAACCTAAAGTGAAATTCCCGTATTTAAAATATAAAGCAGTTTATAATATAATATGGTTTATGCAGCAGGAAAACATTAAACATTATAATATAAACTTTGTGGTTAAATAATGGGATAATGTCATCATTAGTTATTATAATATGAAATTAAAAATGTTTTTGCTTACAATTGCAAGCCGCAAAATACATGACCTTCTGTAGCAGACACAGCTGCTCATTTTAATGTGAAAATTATTACATTTAATTTATTATTTATAATTTATAAATATTACAGTTATTTACTCCAAAAATTCATGTACTTTATTTATTATATTAATTTGATTCTTATATTTTTAATTATATCAATTTACTCCCTGAACAATTTAACATATGTCAGTTTTAGTCATTTGGTCAAATTTAAGTTAAGTTAATGACGAATTTTAAACGGTAAAATTATGTTAGAGGCAAGTAACTTATTATAAATTCATCAGTTTACTTAATTTAACACAATTTGTGGTCGAACCATTAAAAATTTTATTAAAAACTTAGCATATATTTTTATTTAAGGACTAAATTGACACATTTTGAATTGAATAGGGACTAAATTGACACAATTAAAAGTAAAGCAACATTTTTAGTGCCCCAAGGGCTCCCGCCTAAGTAGGATCTGGAGGGTTGGATGACGTAGTCTTCCCCCTTCAGGGTGCTAGAGGCTGTTTCCGAGAACTCCCAACCTAAGGGGAGCACGAGGACTTTTCCGGGAGGTCACTCATCTTGATACTACTCTCACCCAAGCACGCTTAACTTCTAAGTTCTAATGAGATCCGGTACTTGCGTGTTGGCACCCTCTTAGGTTAAATTGACACAATTACAAATATAAAGACTAAATTGACATAATAAACAAAGTACGGGGATCTTTGTCGTAAATAATCTTAAATATTATATTCCTTTTCTCATGTGAAAAAATATATATTATTATATTCTTTTAATAGACTTATCTGTTTGGCGTCGGATGCGAGACAAAGGCCAATTGTTGGACTTTTTTTTTCTATAACCAGCGACAAGGTCGTAGTATAAAGCAAGTAATTTGTGCAAATGAGGTTATAATTAATTCGCGTAAAAGCGAAAATTGAAAAACAATGACAAAAGTAGCTTATCAAAAAGGAAAACAGGAAAAATAAAAAGAAACAGACAAAAAAAAAAATCAATCAGGTACTACATAGATACACCACCACAAGTAGTCAAGAAAAGGGGAGTTAAATGTTTAATTTTGTTTTTAGAAAGGAATTTTATATTATTAGAAAAAAAAATAGAAATTTTATGTTTTTAACAAAAGAATTAAGGAAATTTTTTATATTTATAAAAATATAATATTTTAATTAATTATAGTAATGATACTACAAGTTCAACAAAAAAAAATAATTTAAAAAAGATAAAATATACTTTTTTGTTGATGTTATAATATCATTACTATAATTAATTAAAATAATAATTTTTATAAATACAGAAAACCTTCCATTTTAAAAATATAAAAAAAATTCTTATTTTTCTTCAAAATATAAAAGCTCTTCCTCAAAAAAAAAATCAAACACTTAACTATTTTATTTTAAAGGGCAAAACGATCGAAAAAGGTTATTTGGAGGCAAAGTGATAAATTTTCAAAAGTGAGGGAATTTAGCGAGTGATTTTATTTGTGAGGGAGATTTTCTGTTATTGAAGCAAAAGTTAGGAAATTTTCTATAATTTATCCTTTTTTTTGTTGACTCGTTCAAATTAAAAACTATTTAATCTAAAAGAGAATTATTAAGAAAAAAATTTGTGTTTTATTGACTTGTTCAAATTAAAAAGTATTTAATCTAATTGTAAACGTCAGCAATTGTCTCTTAATTCTCTTTTATTTTTAGATCAATATAAAAGACCAAGCAATTTTTCATTAAAAAAGAAGAAAATTCTAAAATCTACCTCGAAAATATATCCAATTATGTAACCGAGGTGTTCAAACTAAAACCACACCGTCCAAGTCTATATTCCATGTCAAAGACTCAAAATTTCCGTTCGAAAAAAGGCGCCTGTAAATGTTGGCAACATTTTTTTGATAATTAGCGTGAGAAGACACAATTGCAAAAACGAGGCCTGAGCTAACATATAGGGCATGTAGCCCAAAAGTTAAACAAAGTAAAATAAAAGTATCCAATAGAAGCACACCTTCTAAAAAATAGGCATCGGTAACGAGATACGAAGCTCATTTATGACAGCAGTCATACTCGCATTACAACTTCCAACAACCAAAAAACGCCTAATAATAACGGGTTACGACACTCCTACCATGTCCATCTCCACGTACATCATCTCACCTTCCCATTTGATAGGCGTTGACATCTTTTATATGTACGCCAAGGAAGTCGGTCGACACATTCCTTGAGAATATGGATACAACTATCCCCAATTTGTCTCGAATCTGTCTTGAAGCTAACCCCCCGTATTTTCGCTTAAACTTATCTTTTGTTTCTTCGGTCTTTTTCCCCTCAAAATACATGTCTTCTAACAGACTTTCAATTATATAATCCGGTCCGTCAAACTCCAAGTCAATTGTTGGCAGCAAGTTCTGTGTCAGCATTTTCTGATAAAATTTTATCAATTTTCGACTAAGGTACTCAAGTCCTACAGAATTCTTTTTTTTTTTTTTTTTTTTTTTTCGATTTCACCTTTGCAAAGATTCCAGTTAATGGAATCTTTAGATTGTGGCTGAATCCAGTTGAATTTTTCTTAACGTCAGGCTGCTTCGCCTCAAATAACATTCTTCATTATTCTTTTTAAAAGTAATTTCATAAGTATTTAAATAAAAGATATTTACGGCTAGTCAAGATTCCAAGTAGTACGACACCCAAATGGGAGCAGGGAGAAGCTGTACTCCGTAAAATCCCTTTTATGAGTACAGTTGGTCTAGAAGGCCTTACCTTTGTAATATTGATAATCTGTTTCTCTGTACTAGAAAATATTGATAAAGAGTACAACATCTTTTATAAAAAGGAATACCAACCCTGGCGGAGGGAAGTGATAAAGCTTTGAAACCCAGATCTCTTGCTCGGAAGGTTGGAAGACAAACAACACCACCAACACCTTTTATAGCTCGTCCCTAAAAACATGGTGCGGGATGATACCCGGGTCAATTACTGAATTCTTGAATCTACTTTATAGTATGTAAGAGGGAATTCTAAAACATGTTAAGGACTTCACATGCGAGTCTATTGAAAATACACATAAGACAATGGATCAATATATAAGTATAGTGGGTGGACTCTACCTAACGTCAGTTGGTTTTAGTTAAGATAGAACATCACTTGAGTTTGTATATGAATCTCATTTATGTCAACTCTGTAGGTCAAGTCTAAAGACCTAGTAAAATTGTTGTACTCTGATTTTCGTAGTTATCTGGGTGGTGTGATGCAAGAGAAATGATATTATATGGAGTTCATCTATGCAATTGCTAGTTGGGAATCGGGTGAACTCCTGGTGCAACGACTTCGAGTACAAGCCTGAGAAGTAAGTTAGATATCAGTGCCAGAAAATGTGGTCGAACCACCCATCGGACGACATCAATGACTATGACGGGGGCGATTGATTGTTTTTTTGTATTCTTTTCATATTCGTATCAATGTAGTTTTTTAGATACTAGTGATGCCGCTTTTTATTCGTTTATTTGGTGCCCGATAGCTTTGGGCATATTGTTCGTGTAGAAGAAAATTCTGATAATATATTGGTATTTTCAAAGTTGTTGTACTTCATTTGATGGTTGAGTAATGAATTTGCACTTGTTTTTATGCAAAAAAATATATTATCGCAATCGCATTCCATATTAGGATTTTTTTTAGTAAAAATAGTGAATTCTAACAAAAATTCTCGAATTATAGAGGAAGGTACTCCAATAATATATCGAAACTTTTAAATCTTAAAATATATGAATATATATTAAAGAGTTATTTACATTAAAAGTTCTTGTATTTTGCTCATTGTTTCAATTTAGTCCCTCTACAATTGATATTGTATTAATTTGGTCCTTAAAGTAAAATTATTCCTAAGTTTTTAATAAAATTTTAAATGATTTAGCTACGAGTTGGATTAAATAGAGTCCACCGATCCATTTATAGTGAATTACTTATATTTAACATTATCGTATCGCTAAAAATTACATCAATAACTCGACTTGAATTTGACCAAATGACTAAATTAACACAATTTAAATTGTAGAAGGATTAAATTGAAACAATTAAAAGTACAGGGACAAAATTGACACGATGAGAAAAGTATAGCGACCTTTGATGTAAATAATCCTATATTAAAATATTTAAAACTTATCAGGACCTTGCCTCAGTGGTAGAAGGCAAGTGAGGTGATAGAGTGTTGCTTTAAAGTAAAAGATCTGGAGTTCAATTCCCTTGAACCTCTCCCTGAGGAACCCTTGACTTAGCTAGCTCCTGTGATGCGTGGGTCACTGTATAAACTGGGATTTATCAAGTAATCGAGTTCCTTATTAGCATAATATATTAAAATATTTAAATACATAAATAATAAATATTTAAATATTAAACTACCGAAGTCTAAAGAAATTAGAATATATTGTGTTAGGTTTATGTTTCAAATTACTTGTTTTAAGTTTATGGGGTTGCCGTGGGGTCATCAATCAGGTGATTTAAGAAAATTTTCGGATTTTTGGGTCGTAAGAGGGCCAATTGATAGGCCGGTTCTGATCGATCGGGTGTTTCCTGATCGATCGGGTCCTCCTAGACCTGCGCCTATAAATTAGGACGTAGGGTTTACATCAATTGTATCCAATCAAAAAGCGTGAGGCGCCGCCATTTAGTAAAAGATGTGATTTTGTAATTCTTCCAAGATATTCGAGTGCTACGAGAGTTAAGAGAAAGTGATTGTAATTCTTTCATAGATCTTGTTCAGAGGAAGTGTCATTGTAATTCTTTCGTTCAGTATCAATAAAAAATCTCCATCTCCACCCGTGGTTTTCTCCTCTCTCGATTGTAGAGGGGTTTCCACGTAAACATTGTGTGTTCGTGTTTGTTCTTTCGTTCTTCATATATTTGTTTACTTCTCGTTTGTGTGAGTCATATTATTTGAATCGAATCAAGCTATTAGGGTTTCCGCTTCTGTATTAAGATTTTTCTAACAAATTAATATTATAATATATCAGTTTATTACAGATTTTTACGCATATATTGGTATCAAATGTCAAATAAAAATAAAATTCACAATCAACAGGAGAAAAGTCGCCGATTAGACCCCCCACCAATATTCGGGATATTTTTCATCTTATCTTCTATCGTCACGTTAAATTGAATTTCCGTAAAAAGTTATTTTTTTTTTTGTGAATATAATTTTTGTTTTAATTTTTTATAAAGTAGGTACAAAGTATTTGTTTGTTAAAATAGAAAATATAACTTCTTTAGGGATATTATTTAGAAATAAAGGAATTAAAACTTACTTGAGAGACTAAATAAGTTATTTCCTGTATTTAGAAAAAATTCATAATTTGTATGAATTTTTACTTCTCAGGTTTACTTCTTGCATACCAAATGAGACCTAAATTTTCACATATATATATATGTTCTTATGAGAGGGTGAGAGCATTAGAGAGGCGAATCCTAACCCTCCATTGTAATAAATAGCGAAGATTTGTTAGACATTAAAAAAATAACAATTTATGGCCAATATTTTTTGAGTATTGAAAAAAAAAACAATTTTATTTCCTTACCCCTTCTTTCTTTCTGCCCCACGAAGGGGTACGTGTTGTAAATTATTAATTTTTTTGAACGTTCGACAAGTCTTAACCGTCCATTGTAATGATTCACCCCTCTCACTCTCCCACCCTCTCATAAAAATAATATATATATATATATATATATGAAATTAACCCTCAGTATGGTTTGATAATTAAGTAAGTAGTAGGAAATTCTAATACATCTAATTAGTTATTTTGAAGCTTGAATATTTAACCATATACGTTTTTATTTCAAAATTTGATAAATTTTTGTAAAACAATAACTAATATAACACAGAAAACATTGATGTATATACTATATGATTACAATAAATATAATAAAAGTACTTATATATTGTCATAGTTATGTTTCACTTTAGTCATTTTAAATTAAATCTACAAAATTTAATGATACTTAATAGTTTTTTTTTTTTGATAAATTGCGACAACGTCGCTAAGCAAACAGACCACAGCTAGGCGAGACCTGAGTCTGACAGTAACAAAACGGGGACCAAAATGATACTTAATAGATCAAATTTAACATCCGGAGTACCTAAGCGATAAAAATGTAGACCTCAATGTGACTCATTATATATGTTGAAATATCAGAATATTTTTTATACTATATATATATATATATATATGAATATTAACTATAAACTTTTACAAGTTCAATTATTTAAAACTCTATGATTTTATATAATTTAATATTATTCAGGGTGTCTAAGTAATAGATATGCATTATTTATACAACAACAACAGACTCAGTGCCTCAAGGGCTCCCGTCTAAGCGGGGTCTGAGGGGGTGGATGTACGCATTTTGGGAGACATCCATGAGATGGGTGTAGTCTTCAAACTACAATTTACATGTTTGTTCTAAGTGGTTTATGAGACTAAGCCACAGATATACTTGGAACAAATGGTATGGATTGATGTTTGAAAGACTCGTAGTTGAAGACAAGTTTGGACCACTTGTATGTTAAGACTATAACATGACACTTTAGATGACTTGTCTTGGTCATGTAGATGAAGATCCAAAAGTGTTAAGTTAGTGTGTTTAATAATATTGACACACTAAGTTGGACCATGTGGATTACTTATTTCTAGACTACTATAGGAAATAAGTGATTCACGTTGTACCGTTTGAACAACGACTCTAAATCCTGAGGGTATTCTGGACTTGTGTATGGAGCGTTAGTTACTTTGGTGTACTATAAGTAAGGTGTAAACGAATGACAGAAATCCCACGTACACTGGGTAGCGGCGTGAAGTGTGACAAGGATCAGGTATTCAACAGAGAATCTACAGTCTCTTATGAGATACAGGTGTCCCATTAATTGATTCGCAAATATTTGAATAGTTTGAAAACTTTGGTAAAAGTATTCCAAGTGTTTGACATTTGAAATTTATACTGTGAATATATTCAAGTATAAATGAATTATTCAGTGAATGGCGAGTCGGTAACTAATGGAGAAGCTGTGAAAAAGCTAATGCTAGTGGTTATATTTATCCTTTGTCATGAACATCTAGTGGAGGGGTTGTTGTCATCATTACAGCCTATTAGGGAGATATCGAATAAATAATTTAAGTCTGTAGTGCAATGAGATTTATTTAGTGGAATGAAGTCTCATTATGTGGTAATTAAATTATTTCATGAGATGATTAATTTAACCCATTTGGAGCTAGATTTAAATTGTCCCTGAGGTCCCTACGCAAGCCTCTGTGTTTTATTGCCATAGAAAAAATATTAAAGAATTCAAAAGATAAATTATTTATCCATAAGATGGGTAAATTAATTTTGCCAAACATTATTCATGACATGAATAAAAGTTAAAAATTAAAATTCTTAATATGAATTTTTACACGTGGGAAACAAAGTACACAAAAAAAAAAAGCAAAAAATCACAAAACAGCTTGAGATCCACGTTTATTGAATCGGACGAACCAGCGGGCTGGGACGTCCACCAAAGGTATCCGCGTCCCCAGGCGGGGACGAATCACATGATGACACGTGTTACGCTCTGGTTGGACCCGTGGAGATCCGCGTGAGCGCGCGGCGCCCAATTAGGGGCCGCCACGTGTCAGCGATATTATTTAAAGATAAACACGATTTTGCAAATAAGTAAAACGCTGCGTTTTGCTCTTTGCCTCAACCGAAACGATGTGTTTTGATTTTAACTGGGCTGTTCCCACGTCAAAAATTAGATTTTTTCGCTTCGGTATATTCCTATAAATAGAGGTGCTTATTTCGAGGTTTGGTATTCAAGTTGAAATATTTCTTTAGGGTTTCTAGAATTGTTTCGGAGACCCAATTGGAAAGAAAAATTTTCATTGAAATTTTTCTTTCCTTATTTTAAATATTTTTCGGAGCCTACCCTCCGGGCAGTTCGAGGTCATTGCGTAGTGGGTCTCGGAGTCTCGATTTTGAAGAATATTATTGTTTTTTTTTTGATAAATTACCACAAAATCGCAAAACAAGCTGGCCCCTCGCTAGGCGAGGCCGAAGTCCGACCACAACAGCACGGGGACCAAAAAGAAGCCAACATAAAACAAGAAGAAAGTCACAAAGCACGACACAGCAAACAACGAAAACAGGACCAGAAAAGACTCGGGGACAAGACACAAATGCGCGCGCAGAAACAACACAAACAGGGAACGAAACTGAAGAGGAGCCAGAAAGCCGACACAAGAACCGTGCAAGAACCTGAAGACCCAACCTCCCACTTTACCTAAATCAATGGGCAAGAATGTCTGCCACCCTAACCGGGTCGAAACCATCAAAGTTGATGCCCACCTTTTCACCTATCTCTATAACCCGCTCCGCACTCAGGATTCTCTCATCATATTCTTCTTCCGTGATCTTCTGGATTCGATTACCCCTATTTCGTTTTTTCCTCTTTCCGGCTGACTTAGATGATTTTCTAACATTACTTGTAGAAGACATATCCTTGAGGAAGTCTTGCAGCTCCCGCTTCTCTCTATCCTTCGTCTTGCGCTTGATCGCTTTTCTCTGTCTTCTTGTTGTGTGTAATTTTTCCTTCATTCTCAAGCCCGAGCTAGGCCCTCCCATGGAGGATCTGATTCTTGCTGACTCCACGGCATACTATCCTCAGCTTGAAAGTTACCCATTGCTGCTGTGGGCTCGAATCCTGGAGGGAACTCAGGCCCAGATATTGTTGACTTATCATCACTGTTACTTTCCCGAGTATCGGTATCAGGTGCGGTTATCTGGGCATGATGTTGAATAGCTGGATCTTCACCATTCTCAACCCATGGCAATAGAAGAGGAGGATGCGCCACCTGCTGTGAAGCGTAAGGCCTGGCACGCAAGATCAATGGCTGCATGGCCCATCTTCCAATGATTTGGCCGTTGCGGTGGAGGGAAACCTGTCCAAACGGCTGCCAAGCAACTTTCGTCCCTTCATTTGCCAACAGCGGGGTAGGAATTCTAATCTCCTCAGTAATAATTGAGCGTTCAAGTACCAGATGCAGAGAAGGTTGAAACTGCGAAGAATGCCTTATCACGATCGTGCATTCGTTTCCTTGGGGGGGGATGTGATGTGATATAGCCCTGCTCCCTCGCCAATCTAGCAGATGCAGCTCTGGACACAACATTGGGAGAGTAGTCTGGTATCAATACAGAGCTTCCTTCTTTAACGAAAATCAAACGGGTTCCCCCGCTGTGGTGCACCTGGACTATCTGGTGGATACATGTTGGGTGGCGAGTGTCAACCAGAATCCTTGCAACGTCAACGCACCTCATAGTGGATGTTCTGGGATTGACCCTAGTGAACTTCCCCCAGAGTTTGGCGATATTGGCAAAGCATTCATTTGACCAACATTGGATAGGCAATCCGTGGATCTCAAGCCAAACCCTACTGTTAAGGGACCCAAGAGTCTCTCCCGAGTACTTATATACTTCTACGAACATTCGTAGGAGGATCTTCTTGCGGGGGCCGAGGTAGGCATCCATAGTGTCAATCGACTCACAAGCCAGGATAAAGGAATTGTTACTTAAGCCTTTAGGTGTAAGCCCGTAAAGGTCATTATCGGTGATAAATGTATGAACATCATCAAGACTGACCTCAACAATGGACCGGACAATTATTGGCCGCTTAAGCCATGCCTCAACACTCTTGTTAGAATTTGACACTGTAATTCTCGGAATATCTGTGCTAGCATGTACCCCACTTCGATTAGTTGATTCGTTCCCCCTGTCTTGGGTCGTACTTGTGGTTCTGTCCTGCTGGGCCGTGCTCTGCTGTGGTTGGCCTCGAGTGGATGTAGGTATTGCACTTTTGACTGGAGTTGCCCATTGCACCCTGAGTTTCACAACCGCAACCCATCTCCCGTTCATGGACTTGACAACCCTTATAACTTCATTCAATTCACGAAACTGAACAAAGCCATACGACTCTGTGGTTCTCAGCCTTCTTTTCACATGGACAAATGTGTCATAAATAGATTTGAATGCGCGGAAAACAGCCCTAAGCCACGAATTTGTCGTTCTTTCAGGTAAAGCATCAACGAAGATAGATGCCCCTGTACCAGCGTGCGGCATTTGCGATGGTTGAAGAGGTACTTTGGATTACCGCACCAAAAGTCGCCCAGCCCATCCCCAGTTAAACTCAGCAGAGAACGAAAAGCTTCGTTGGAGATAGTGGTGGGTTCTGCTGCTGGAGATGGTGGATGCCCCTGTACCAGCCGTGCTTTGCTGCCATCGGTTTTGGATTATGTTGCTGGAGTTGGTGGTGGTGGTGATCGGCGATGAAATTGGAGGTTTGGTGGAGGTTTTGGTGGGTGTTTGGGGAAATCGAAGATGCGCTGATGGTTGATGGATGTGGTGGTAGATGGTAGAAATTGGAGGTGTCGCATGTTGGAGTAGGTTCGTGGGAAAGGTGGAGAGAGAATACCGGAAGGTTGAGGCGCGGTGGTGACGCACCAGGTTGTTGAGGAGGGAGGTGGAGATCCCTCGATGGCCACCCGATTGTTGACGGACTGCGGCGAGAGTTGTACGATTGGGTAGGCAGGACGACGTCGAGTCCTTGGCTGTGACTCCGGCACCCGAGACGCAACCCACGCGCCCACACGTGCCGGGAATGGGTGACATATGTGAGGCCTTTTTGACCATTGGGGTCTTTATTTTAGGAGAGAGAAGACAGCGTGTCAACATGGATGCTATACAATGGTATGCAGATCATGTCAATATAAGAATATTATTGTCTTTCTGGTTTTTCTTTTATTGGAGCAATTTCAGGTACGTTCTTCTTTCTTTATTCTTTTTCGCTTTTCTATTTAGTTACAGTATTCGTTATTATACCTGTTTAGGTTTACGTATTGTTATGAATGTATTAGAGTGAAAGGCTGTAGATCTAAATTAAAAATTTAGATCTGTTGATTTAAATTATAAATTTAAGTTACTAGATTTAAAATTAAGAATTTTAAATCGACCATATGTTTAGAGTTATGAATTCTAAACCTGTTTCGCTGCGTAAACTTTTGGGAGAATTTTTGAAATTCATTTCAACAACCAGTATTAGGGCAAAGGGTTTATAGAGATAAACCTATTCCCGGGAACTCTCACACGTGAGGTGTCACGAAGCGTGACTCTCCGACCGGGGGCTTAGGTAGAGAGAAGAGTCTCCTACTCTAAGTGCTCTAATATGTGCATATTGTTGTGACCATAGTTGAGAACTGTGAACCCAATAGTCGGCATCATAGTTTATTTTTTAACAAAATTCATATCTTTTCCCAACATTCAGGCTATAACTTTGCCGATAGGCTATTTTCGAGGACCTCCAATTTTATAAGGTTCATAACACGAGAACTTCCCAGGAGATCACCCACCATCCTGGTACTACTCTCGTTCATGCACGTTTAACTTTAAAGTTTTAATAAGATTCGGTGTATTAATATCTAGTAAATAAATCCTAAATATTGTATTATTTATATTTTTATAAGTAATTTAATACTACAATTATATTATATATTTGTGGGTCCTTGGTGTCATTAAAGCAAAAATTGTAGGAGGGAAGAAAGCATTTAATGTAGGAAGAATAGCTTTCCTTTTCATTTCTCTCTCTTTCTACCCTTATGTCTCTTTTTGATGTTATAATTTTCCTAAACACAGATAACAATTAGAAAAAGCGATCGATAAATTTCAATTCGAATCTAATCGAAAGAAGATAAGACCGAGTCAGGGTCTTATTTTAATGGTAGAATATAAGTAAGGGGATAAAGTGTTGCTTTAAGTCAAAAGGTCTGAAGTTCGATTTCCGTCTTAAACCTTTCCCTCAGACTTAGCTAACTCCTGTGTTTTGTGGGTTGCTGCATGAGTTAGGTTTTACTGGGTAACAAGGCTTCTGTTATCCAAA
This sequence comes from Simmondsia chinensis, assembly GCA_018398585.1. Lineage (NCBI taxonomy): Eukaryota > Viridiplantae > Streptophyta > Magnoliopsida > Caryophyllales > Simmondsiaceae > Simmondsia > Simmondsia chinensis. The sequence continues at coordinate 1,345,315 of JAGTTD010000020.1, forward strand.
AAAAAAAAATTGAATTATAAGATTTTTACATTTATTACCTAATTATTTTGATATTTTAATATATAATAAGATAGCTTAAAATTTGAGTGTTTTATCACCTAAGTAACATATCTTGAAATTCAGTAAATTTATGTAAATATTTGACTAATTTTATATACTGATGTTTTCAATTTTAATATATAATAAGATAGCTCAATGTTTTCATAAAATTTTTACAAATTGGGATAAAGTTCATCAATTTTGACAAAGCTAAAAGCAACATTTCTAGCGCCAAAAGGGCTCTCGCTTAAGTAAAGTCCGGGGGTGGATGTATGCAGCCTTCCCCCTTCAGGGTACCTTAAAGGAAGGATGCTTTTAAAACCCCCCGACCTGAACGGTGCAACAAAAAGTACTTCACTGTATCATTTTCCAACAAATATCTACCAAATTTCAGTAAAAGAGTACCTGATTCATATTATCAGGACACGTAAATTACAAAATTTTATAAACTTTAAGATATCTTATTATATTATATTAAAATATTAGATATTATAATAAATAGTCAAATCTTAAAGTATTCGGATTATTATTTATACAAAGAATAAACAATGAGACAAAAAAAGGGGCTATAATAGGCTAGACACATTTTTTCCTTCGTCCTCACTTTTAAGACATTTCTTTGATGTGGACTTTTATGTCATCCAGTATAATTCGGCCTTGTTTGGTTATTATATAAATTAAATTTTTAATAAAAAGTTTATTTTTTAGGAATTGAATTTATGTATTAACATTTTAGAAACGGTATCATATACAGAAGTTGAAGCTAGTGGGGATGAGGATGTTGCAATGAATGTGTGAATACACAAGAAAGGATGCGATCAGAAATAAAGTCATAAGAGGCAAATTCAGCATGGTCCCAATCAAAGATAAATTGAGGGAGCAACGTTTGGATGGTTTGGGCATGTTAGGAGGAAACCGATCACTGCCCCGGTCAGGAGATGTAAACAACTCCAAGCTACGCTCGGGAGGAGAGGGAGAGGCAGGTCGAAGAAGACATGGATGGCGACAATACGACACAACCTCACCCACCTAAACCTACACGAGGAGATGGTCTTAGATAGAGATCGGTGGGGGACTAGCATAAAGGTAGCCAATGTAGCGGCATAGAATAGAGGAGCATACTTTAGCTAGCACTAATGCCCCTAGGCTTATATGTCTGCCTGCTTACTTTGTATGTTTGGAAGCAGTTTTATTGTTTACTGCCTATTGTTGCTTCTTACTTCTTGCTTAGGCTAGCTCTGAGCCGTTGTTTTTATACTCTTATGCTCTAATGCTTCATATTTTATATTTGTAGGTTATCATGTTTTTATGCTTCTCAGGTCAAGGGTCCTCGGAAACAACATTCCTTTAGGGCAACATCCTGAAGGATAAGGCTGCGTACATCCCCTCCAACCCTGCTTATGCGAGAGCCCTTAAGATACTGAGTCAGTTGTTGTTGTTTATTAACTTTCTAGAGAGTAAGTATAAAGTATTTGATTGTTAGGATAGGAAATAAAACTTTTTTTATAAAGTATTTGATTGTTAGGATAGGAAATAAAACTTATTGGGAACGCTAGTTAAACACTAAGTAATTAGAAATTATATATCTAGGAGGTTAGACAGGTTACTTCTTGCGTTTTGAAAGAATTGAAAATTACTTCTTGTAATCTGTTATGTCAATTTCCGGCATCCAAACAAGGCCAAATGACCACTTCCCGTGAATTCATACTTCTCGCGTCTATTTCTTAGCAACCAAACATCACCTTAGTATATTTTCTTAAGAAGCTTATCATATCTGAAAAATAAAAAATAGAAAAATAATTTATGAAATTTAAAATTTTAATTTTAAAAACTCTAAAAATTATAACCGGAAGATTTTAACAAATGGTAATACATGTTAATTAGGATCCATTTCAATTTTTTTGGGATAGATGAAAGTAATTGTTGAGCGTAGCAACGAGGGTACCAACACGCAAGCACGGGATTCCATTAAAACCCCAAAGTTAAGCGTACTTGGGCAAGAGTAGTACCAAGATGGGTGACTTCCCGGGAAGTCCTCGTGTTGCACCCCTTAAGTTGGGGGTTCTCTAAAATAGCCTCTCTTCAAGATAGCACCCTGAAAGAGAAAGACTGCATACATCCACCTTCTCAAATCCTACTTAAGCGGGAGCCCTTGGGACACTGAGAATGTTGCTTTTACGAAAGTAATTCTTGAGTCTAGGTTATTTACAACATCAGTTTTTGTACTTTTATTCTAATATGGAGTTAATTACTAAATTTTTAATTGTATTAATTTAGTTTCTATATATTTAAAATTATTTTGATTAAGTTTGATTATTAAATTAATGTTAATTATGACTACTAACATTAAGATTTTTCTATTTTTTTAATACAAAAATAGAAAATTCCAATTTATAAAAAAAAAATAAAAAATTTTAACCCCTCCCATTTGAGGGAAAATTCTTAAACTGATTTAAATGGTCAACTTAACGAAGGAACATACCCAGTGCCTTAAGGGCTCCCGCCTACGCAGGGTCTAGAGGGGACGGATATACGCAGCCTTCCCCCTTCAGGGTGTTAACCTGAAGAGAGGCTGTTTCCCAGTGCCCCCAACCTGAGGGTGAGGACTTTCCAGGAGGTCACCCATCCTAATACTACCCTCGCCTAAGCAGGCTTAACTTCGGAGTTCTAATGGGATCCGGTGACGGCGTATTGGTGCCCTCTTTGGTAAATGGTCAACTTAATGAATTGGTCTAAAGCACTAGATTTTTTTAAAGATTAGTGGATAATATTTGGTTTTGTTTAGGGTTATTTATATTTTAATACTCCAACGTTTTTTGAAATCATAAAAAGAACCCTGTGATGCAGCACGTAAAAGTGGAAATTTGGGAACGAGAAGGCTCAATGGCCTTCTCTTTAATTTTATTACGAAAATAATAAAAACAAAGGAAAAAATCGTTTGATCTAATTCTCACACCCGAGAATAAAGAAAAAAAAACACATAAAAGGATAAATATCTCTAAAACAATTGAACTAATTAAAATCCCAAGTCTTCCTCTTACTTAAATAGAGAAGCTAATTCATCTAAACAAAAAGGCTTAAAAATTAAAAGATAAACACAAAAATAACTCTTAGTTATCTAAAACAACTAATAATTATCTAAAACAACTAGTAATTATATCATAGTCTAATAACTAAATAACCTAATAAATCTCAATCTCCTTAAGTATTTATCTAGCCGCTTTCCTATCAACTCGCCAAGTAGCCATCTCACCAAGAACCTGATCTGCCATGGTATGGGCTATATCGTTGTGACCTTTTTGAATTAATAAAAAAATTCCTAAATATTTGTTGTGTTAATAAAAAGGCTATTCTCAAGTGTGATAGTCATTTTTTATTGACAGAGCTGACGTGGCAACTATTTTTTATTAATACTACAATAAGATGACCTAAAATATGCTTCAATACCCTTGTTCTTACTTTGTAAGTATGAAATTTAAGATATTATATTATGTAAAAGCTATTTGTTTTTTCTGAATTTGTTTCAAAATATGGTTATAAAAAATACTTTTGTCATTTTACTGTAGCATTAATAAAAACACAACTGTCATGTCAGCTCTGTCGACTAAAAATTACAACACCACCTCGGAGATGGGCCTTTTTTAATAATGCAAAACTTAGGGCATTTTTATTAATATGATAAAAACTTATGAGTCTTTTTAATAATTCAAAAAGGTTAATGTCCTTTTTATTATTTTTAAAAAGGTAAGGGTACTAATATGTAAATAACCCTTTTGTTTATGATGGGTTTTCCGTTTTTAAGGCAAAAGATTGGAGATTTTCTGTAATTTACCCTTTTCCTAAAGACTGAATTAAGTGGCACGAAGAAAGGTTTAGTTATAATCCAAGTCCAAAGTTTCTTTATTTTACAGAATTACGGAGCCGAAGTTAAGCTAGATGTTACAACAACAACAACAACAACAACAGATCAAGTGCCTCAAACGCTTCCGCATAAGCGGGTTCTGGGAAGGGTGGATGTACGCAGCCTTACCCCTTCAGGGTGTACCTCTGCCGAGAGGCTGTTTTCGATGACCCCCAACTTTATAGGGTTAGCAACACGAGGACTTCCCAGGAGGTCACCCATCCTGATGCTACTCTCGCCAAAGCACGCTTAACATCAGAGTTCTAATGGAATTCAATTATATTAGTGCCTAGTAAATGAACCATGAAGTTAAGCTAGATATTATCTGATACAATATTAAGAAATCAAGTATACCAAAAGTTTAAGAGAATATGTAAAACTTGAAAAATAATATTATGCTAACAAATTGGTTTTTGGGCCAAGGGCAGTTGGGCCAGAAAATTTTTGGTCAAAGTATTGGGCCTCGTGGGCCATTTTGGGCTTTTCCAGTGACAATGGGCCCATGATGAGTGCTTGTGCTTCTTGTTCATAGCCTATGGATTTCATTTATATGAAATACATCAACGGCTATTAATGTTTTGGAAAAAGGGTCAACAACCAAAAGAAAACATCAAACCGGACCCAAACAGGATCGGACAGAAGATTAAACTATCTCAAATCACTAGACTATAGATCGAATTAACTAAAATCAGGTTGGTCGAGTCCAAGATGATGCAAATAGGGATCGGAATAACCTAATCGAGATGACAAAAGAAGTTTTAATTATCGTATAATTAGGATTTTATTTATTAATCTTTAATTTTTATTAATTTATGTAATTAGATTTAGGGTTTTAGAGTTATATTATTATCAGTAGTAGAGTTTGATTTAAAGTATGATTAGTTCTTAGAATTAGATTATTATTATTATTATTATGAGTAGGGTTTTGTATGTTTATAAATATGTCATTAATTTATAGTTTTTGGAAGCTTTTAATGAATTGAATAATTTTTTGAGTTGATCTTTGTAGTTTTTATTTTGAAATAGTTTGACAAAAATTACATAGCTCTTCTTTTAGGTTATTGCTCAGGTATTTACAGAATCAATAAGTTTTAACCGATCCCTCTTAATCCGACATCATTTGGTACGATCAACGGGTTAGAGGCTCTTAATACTGAGAATCCCATTCACGCTGAGAAACCTGACCGGATTGGACTCAACTGTGTTGGGTTGCTTTTCCATCTAGTAAGAATAATTACAAGAAAAAAAAGAAGATTTTAAGCCGAATCTAGAAATATATAAATAATAATAATAATAATATTATAACATTGCTCAATTTATATATAAATATATATATTAAATAATAAAAATATATTTAGTTATTTGAGATTTAATATTTTTTTTAAATGTAGTGCTTAAATATATATTAAAATTATGAATTACGATGGTTTTTTGGTATAGTATTTGGAATTTTTAGTATTGCACTAAATCGGACTGAAGACCAATTAGGTCCCATCTGGTTGTAGACCGAAATGGTCGGTCTGGTCCGATACGCTAGTCCTAGCCGATATTCTTGCACCTATCAAACAAGCAAAATATTGTTATGTACATGAGAAGAGAAACGGATTCTAAAGAACAAGAAGGGCATCAGCTACATCATATGAACATGGCAATCGGAAAGATGACATGACTATACGGGGAAGATGATATGATAGATATCACAAATGACAAGACAACTACTGATAAAATCAATATCCTTAGTCTTTTTTACAATATGCTATTCTATTTAATTCTTTTTAGAACTGTTGTTCTTGTATATATAATAAATATTATGTTCCTTTCAGTCTTTTTTTCTAATCAAAATTTAATTTAGAAGATTCTCAAATGAGATGAATAAATTCTAAAATTAAATATGATTACTTGGATTAGCCATTTGTGAATTTTGGAGTACAAAATTCAAGTATATAATATATGCAATATTATCTTTGTAACGATATATATTCATAAATATTTTTTTTTATAAAAGTATAAATTTTTTAATAGGTCTAAAAGAGTATAAAAATTTAAAATATTTTGAATGTTGATAACACTGATTTTAATCTAATACGATAACAAACTATTGAATAGTATAATATTCAAAATAAAAAACAATACCGTACAAACCCTTAATTTTTCAATACTAAAACGAATATTCAAGGCCAAAGCAGTTTTTTCTTTTTTGAGAAGGTAAGGAAAAGCCTTATAGATTCTTACCAAGGCCTGAACCTCGAGCGATTCTCAAGAAATTTTGCGTATAATTGGGAAGTATGCAGAAAAAACTTGGACCGTCTCTACGTCTGATTCTCCACGACCTCGATCGCCTGAATATGAGTCAGGTTTTCTTTATGGACTTTGGTTTTATTCTATAATAAGTCATGTCTATGATTGAGCAATGTCGAGGTTTTGGGGATTGAGTTGGGCTCGAGTGCAATTGTGTTTTTAGGATCATTAAAAATCTGTGCAACTATATCTACTATTCAAGGACCTATGAGGTGTTAAGTAAGAAAAGAAGAATGCTCTTGATACCAAATCAAAGAGGGTACCAATACGTCGTCATCAGATCCCATTAGATCTCCGAAGTTAAGCGTGCTTGGGCGAGAGCATTACCAGGATGGGTGATCTCCTGGGAAGTCCTCACCCTCAGGTTGAGAGCATTCGGAAACAGCCTCTCTTCAGGAGGTAATACCCTGAAGGAGAAGGTTACGTACATCCGCCTTCCCATACCTTGCTTAGGCGGGAGTCCTTGGGGCACTGGGTATGTTGCTTTGAGGTGTTAAATAAGAAAAGAAGAATTCACTTGTATTCTTTCTCGTAAACACGGGTAGCCAATAAGTATACTTCATATCTTTTTCCCTTTTTCTCATTGAAATTTTTTTCCTGTTCTTTCGTTTCGTTTACCTAACATGTTTTTCACTCAACGTAATGGACTACATGGATCACAATATGTCGGTACGCTCTATCATGAATCATACTTTTGTTAACCTCTAACGAAAAGAGCTCGATCTTTATGTCTCCATAGCGATCATAAGTTTTAGGAACCCAAATCGGGTGAAAAGATTCGAGCAAACACACCGACGTAAGTGAACGTCGAGAGAATTGTATGCACCCTACCAATACACTAAGGACAGTTGTCTATCAATAGTGCACTTAGTACTCTCCTTACCTCCTAAAAAGATACACTAATTTAAAAAAGAAATAGAATCTTTTTATTAAAAACTACCTAAATTTTAACTGCAATATTAAACAATCATATAAATTTTTAATTTTTCAATAACACACCTTTATTAACACTGTTCGTTAGTTTTTACTGACATAGCACTGAAAAAATATTTTTTCAAATATAAATTATCGTTTAAAATATTTTAGAATTATTTTAAATGTAAATTAAATTTTTTTAAAGTTTTTTTTTTCTCTTTTTTTTTCAAAGGCTACCTCGGTAACAACTAAGGGATATTAACAATGTTAGCATTTAGGTGTGACATTAAAATTTTTTAAAAATTTAGATATAATATTAAAAAAATTAAAAATCTAGGTGATTTTTAGTACGCACCTAAAATTTACGTGATTTTCAGTAAAAAAAAAAAAGAATCCCATAGAAATATGAGAGAAGAATTAGAGTATACAAAAAACCTAGCAACTACCAAATCTTTACAATTTTCTAGCCATGATTAATCAATACATCACATTCACATACATTATATGCAACTAAGATCCAAACAAAAACTTGGGCATCTAAACAAAACCCCTTTAGTTTCTAATGACTGCATCATTCATACATACACTCGAAAAAAATCATCTGAGAATGACTCTCTTCGGAAGACACATGTCAGAATCCGGTTCTGACATTCGTGTACCTTCACAAGGGACTAATTTTACGACAGATTCGGTAGAAAGGGGGTACCTTTCGCGTGTTTCATTGAAGGTACTTCCGAGGACTTGCTCAATCCACTCTTCAACCTCGCCCTCTCTCTCTGAAGACCATGAAACTGCAAGAATCTGCAACATGATTTCATAATGGATCTCTAGCATTACGTTGGAAATCGTTTGAGCGAATTTTGAGCTTATTTTTGTTAGTAATTTATCTGCAAGGGCGTCGAAATCGAAAGGCTTGAACGTTACTTTGCCGTTAACCTGACTCAAGAAATCATCAAACCAAGATCTTGATTCGTCAGAGATGAATTCTGGGTTGTGGGTCCCGGCGTCCTCTTCAGTTTCTTTTATCGGCTGGTTCAGATCGAGGTAATTTCTTGATACTTTGTTGGGTCGGTCCGATACCTCGAGATTCGCATTCAGGTGGCAGATGTCAGAACGCTTTCTCTTATTTGTATACGCTACACGAGAACTGCCATTTTCCAACACGATTGATTCATTTTCAGTTTGATTTCCAACGACAACCTGCATCTGCCATTTTCTAGCTTTGAGTACTCGTTCCTCGGAAAAGCGTTTTTCATCATCACCAGCCCCACCAGATGCTGTTATAAAAACCGCATTTTTTATGCTAGTTTCTCTCTTATATGAGTCTAGGAATTTACCTGCCTGAATCGCGTTAAATAAGATAGTCTGTGCATAGACGTCAGCCTTATCAACATTTTCGAGGAAGACAACCGAATGTGGTTTCTTTCGCAGCTCCTCCGCTATATGATCGATAACTGTCTTCCCCCGAATATTTACATCACAATTATTCAATCCTTTACAAATGAACACAGAGCTCGGCTCACTGATCCCGTCTTGAGAATTCAAATCTGCGGCAATCAAGTTATCTCGGTTTCCAAACATCACGTCCGCAAGCGCTTCAGCGATTACCCACTTCCCGATCCGATCAGGCCCGAGAAAACCAAGCCAAACGGTTCCTTTGGTGTTTGACATCTTATTCACGCCAATCGATCTTCCACAACTTGAAAGAATTTGACTGATTTGGCTGATTGTGTCGCCTTGCCATCCAACCCTCTCGGTTAATTTCCTGTAAAGTAGTTTATAACCATCTGGGTCAAATTCCTCAGGGGATCGAACATTTTGGTTAAGACTCGTTTTGTCAGTTTTGTACAATGTTCCCAAACCCAGCTCGGTAATAACTGAATTAACAGACGAAGATGGAACTCGATCCGGCGGGAGGGTTGAACTATGTAAAGGGTGTGCTGAGGATTTGGAGTCAGCGTTATCCTGTGCCATAACAGCCAAGCAAGGGCTAGAATTCGAGGATACTTTCTCGTTGAAATGTGAGTTTCCGCTGCTGCTGGCTCGGTTTTGTGTAACTAATTGAATGCCTGGAGCATGAGGGAGCTCAAGTTTGAACTTGGAAGGTCCGTGATGAAATTGGTAGAAGTCATCCCATTTCCTTTGTAGTCCCAGAGTTGTCGGGTTTGATGTTGTCACATCTTTGGCCTGCACTGGATGGAGTACCGCATTCTTAAATGTCATCATCACTAAAGCCGGGATTGAAAATACACTATAAATATGAGATGATGGTATATTTCATTAAATGATTTCATCCAGCGGTGGATCTAGAATCTGGAACGATGGTGGGCTTGATAAACTACGTGCACTCCGATCTTAAACTAATATATACTATATATAAAACTTATAAAAAGATTTAAACTCAGAGGAGGGTAGAGAGGGGGGGGGGGGGGGGGGGGGGGGTTTGTTCTTGCGCCCACCCTCAACCCCCTGCATCCGCCGCTGATTTCATCACCTCCCCCCAATTAGGGATGGCAATGGGGCGGGTAAAACCCATTACCCATAGGTATCCGTCCCGTTTGGAGCGGGTATGGGTATAGATGATGCGGATAACGGGTACGGGTGGGGTACACATTTCAATACCCGTCACGGGTATGGGGCGGGTACGGGTATAGGATTGTACCCGCCCTACCCCGCCCCGACTCGACTTGTACCCGCATGTATCCGCCCCGCTCTTCCCCGTACCTGCATATCCCCGTTGTGTTATTTTATATAAAATAAATTTCTCAGGCAATTTATAATTATGAAGTCATGGTTATTATTGAAGGGAAAAAGAAAAGAATTTTATGTGTAATAAGTTGGACAATGGATAGGTAACAATGTGGGTACAACGAGCGGGTACAGGGTGGGTACGGGCGGGAAATGGGTACCCGTGGGTAATGGGGCGGGCAATGGGTATGGGTTTGTACCTGCCGGGGCGGGTACGGGTACCTACTTCATACCCGTGGCGGGTAATGGGGCGGGTACGGGTATAGAATTTGTGTGGCGGGTACGGGTATGGAGGAGGCGCCCCCCGTACCCGCCCCGCCCCATTGCCATCCCTACCCCCAATGCATTGCTATTCGTAAGAGTGTAAAACCATTTACCGACTTTCACTCATCAATTTAAACTTTTGGGATAATTGGTGCTTTTGACATGATATCAAAGCATTATTGACCAAGAGATCACAAGTATGATCCCAACACACCCCAATTTCAATATTAATATTGATATAATTTAAGCGTAGGATATGAGGCAGGCTTGTACACTATCCACATTTCAAATCTAATGGACGTTTGTTTGGGGACGGGGGACATGTTATAATATAAAACTATTCACGGGCTCCACTAGTCAACATAAACTTCTGAGATAGTTGATTCCTGAACGCTATCCATGTCACTAAAAAAGCATGCTTGAAACAGATGTTACACACCTGGGCCATCTCATCTCCTCCCTTGCTCGCATCATATCCCGGGACATGAAACCAGGAAGGTAAACTTGCAGAATACGGATTAGAAACTGAAGCAGACGATCCTCCCCTCGACATAACAGAAAGCTCTTGTTCACACTTGTCGTTGTGAAAGTTACAATTAGTAGTAGAAGGCGGGCTCATGATACTGAATGGATTTCGAAAGTCAGAAGTGGTAGGAAAGAAACCGCCAAATGGAACAAAGGACCCCATCAAGCTGTAAATATATCATGTACATGAAACAGTCAGATACAATAGACATGGAAATCATAGGCTTAAAAGCTGCGGGGCTGTTTGGTATCGTTTTCTGGTTTGCAATTTTTGGTTTTGTAAGAACTAAAACCTGGACTTTGAAAACAATTGTTCCTTGTTTCTTGCTTTCTTTTTTCAATTACAGCATAGGTATAAGGTGTGTCTGTGCACTATTCACGATTCACCAATCAACTTAAGCTCCTTGACAACAGTGATTCAAAAATGACTCAAATAAAATCTTGCAACTTAGTTATGCAGGCACCAATTACTGGGAAGAAGGAGAGAATATAAGCATATAAAATATAAAATTAAGCTTGGGTATTTTTCTTCATCTACATTATTTTATCAAATCTAGCTCATCCTGTATCCTCACATGTTGCATCAAGATTATTTTAATAGTTGACCAGCTATTTATATCACTGTCCCTCCTTTCACCCATTCAAACTTGACACAAATAAACCTTCAAATATATACCCTTGTCCATGCATAAGTTGTTAGATAAGACCCCTGAATGGTTTTATACTCTAATAAGCTCCCTCACGCTTTAGGGGTGAGAGCCCTCGGATACTACCTCCCTTTAGGATTGCACCTTGAAGAGGTAAGACCGCGTACATCTATCCCCCCCGCCCCCACCTAGACCCTGCTCTGGCAGGAGCCCTTCTTGTTGTCATTGTTGTTATTGTAAGCTCCATCACACAAACGCTAATTAGGCTTGAAGATAACCCACACACATATGACATACCCACTCGTGCCTTGTGCTTAAGATACATTAATATTTAGTGTAGGGGCCATTAGGATCTAAACTAGTGCCCATTTGGTCAATAGAACTCTGACACTATGTCAAACAACTAACTATTCTAAAAGTTTAAGCTATTAGATGAAGATCGAGAATGGTTTTACACTCTAACAAATAACATGAATAACCCAGCAAAATGATGTTATACTCTAACAAGTACAGTGAATAACCCGAAATTGTTTTATACTCTAATGAAGAGTATCATGAATGACCCGAAATTGTTCTATACTCAAACAATAAGTATCATGAATCATATTAGCAGAGGACAAGGTAGACCACCTAGACTTAGAGCAAAGTCCATCAACTGAAGTCCCAGATGAAGTAATAGGAAAAGGGTACAAATCCCAGTCTCTCTCCACCATCGGAAACCGCTCGAGAAACCTCCGGTAAATATCATCACTTGCAGCTGCACCCATTACCCACAGCCTCTTCCCATAAACCTTTATCAACTCACTCAACTTCAACACCAACCAATCAACCGCGTCACGACTAGCTAACCCACAGTCATCTTCCATTAACACCTTCAATTCTCCAACATTAACTATAGCTCCCGGCCCCGAATCCTCCATTTTAAAGCTCAATTCCTTCACCTTCATATCCAAAATCTCATCTTTCCCCTTACTAACAACAATCTCTGATATCTCCTTTTCAAAACAAACCAACTTCAACCCATGAATCTCACTAGGAAGAACCCTAATTTTCCCCATTTCAACACACTTTTTGAACCTAAAAAGCGCATCTTTAGCACAAACCCCAACCAACACCGGATTCCTCCCCTTTTCTCTCACCAAAACCTCCCCAATTCGCCGACAATATCCATCCCCTTCACCGGAATCCATCATGTTACAAAGAAATACCGGCGGCCACCGCGATTGAAAGTACTTTTCCGGCGCCGTCAACGGAGGACGAATTATTGCAATCTTAATATCACCACTTCGAAACCCTACTTCCCCAAAAACCCTACTAACAATCGGATCATCCAAAATTGACAACACGAAATGCTTCAATTCAACCTTAATCGAAGAAATCGACATCGAATTACCACAATTAACATGAAACTGATACATCTCCGGTTGACGCCGCTGGTTCGCTTGAGATCTTTTAATGGCGGCCATGAGAGAATTCGAAATCGGAGGAAGCTGATCATCATCTAGGGTTCTCGGCGCCGTAGCAAGTCGGTCAAGGGAGGCGTTGACCGAGATCTCAAGAGCGCGAAAATGGCGGCGAGAGGGGGAGGAGAGAGAGACAGCGGAGCGTAGGAGAGAGGAGGGAGGAGAGAGGAGGGCGGCGACGGCGTGGAGGGAGGTGGTTTGCTGATGGTTCCGGCGGCGGGCGACGGACACAGCGGCGTCGAGGGCTGCGGCTGCGGAGTCGGTCAGGCATTGGCGCGCGGCGGTTACCGGCGTCGGCATCGCCGGCGAGAGGAGAGAGAGAGATGTACTTATGTGGAGGAGAGAGAAAGAGAGAGAGAGAGAATAAAAAAATGGGGGGGAAATTATTTGAGTAGAATTTTTTAGAAAGTTGCTTTTCAAATTAATTTATTCATGGTGGGCTTCAGTTATTTAAATGATTTATTTGCACCAAATATCTCTGTAATTTTTTTATTGTATTAATTTATTTTTTATATTTTTAATTTTATTAATTTAATTCTTTTATAATTTAAATTATGTCAATTTAGTCTTACACTCAAATTTAAGTTAAGTTATTGATATAATTTTTTATAATATAATTATATTATATGCAAGTAATTTATTAAAAATTTATCCTTTAACTCAATTTAGCCCAACACATGGCTGAATTATTAAAAATTTAACATAAATTTTACTTCAATAACCAAATTGACACAATATCAGTTATAGAGAGACTAAATTGACACAATTAAAAGTACAAGGACTAAATTAACATAATGGACAGGGACTGTGTAAATAACTCTATTCAAATTTAGAGAAAATTTAGTTCATGTGTTTGATAATATATTTTTTAGGTATATTGAGGTTTTGAAATATTCTGAATTTTAGTAACTTTTTTAGGTACCATCTGCTTAACTCTATTAGTGTTCCGTTACTAGGGGTACATAAAAAAAAGTTACCAAACCTCAAAAATATTTCAAAATCTTAGGATACCTGAAAAGTATATTATCAAACCTCATGATACCTGAGCCAAATTTTCTCTAAATTCTACTCTTGTTATTTATTATGCTGATTCCTATTGTTATTGTAACAATAAAGTGGTTATGTGTCTTAAAAAAGCTCCCGCTAATACAGGTTATGGAGAGGGTAAGATGTACGCGATTTCGAAGATAGGGTGTTTTAGAACGTTTTATACCGTTTTTATATTTGTTAAGTAATTTTTTAATTTTTTATTTAAAATACTCTCTAATATTTGTAAGTAAATTTAAATTCTATTTTTCTTCATCTATTTACTTCTTTAAAAATACTTTATAATATTTTATTTTATTATAAAATAAGTCGTGTAGGCTCAAAGGGAGAGAGACTAATTTTTTAAAAATGCTAAATATAATCAACTTAATATTTATTTTATATATTTAAAAATAAAAAATAAAAAAATAAACTAAAATTAATAAAATTTTATTGTATATATGAAATGCTTACTTATATATTTTAGGGTAAATTACAAAAAATCTCTTGACTTTTGCTTCAAAAATAATAAACCCCCTTACAAATAAAACTACTCATTAAACCCCCTAACTTTTAAAAAATTTTCACTTTGCCCCCAAATAAGTTTTTTTTGACCATTTTGCCCCTCAACCAAAAAAAAAGTTATATTCTCTCTCATAATATTTTTTCCTAAAAATTTTAAAATAATTATATTTTTATAAATATAGAAAATTTTCTTAATTTTTTTTTGCTAAAAACATAAAATATTTAATTTTTTTTCTAATAATATAAAACCTTTTTCTGAAAATAAAATTAAACATTAGGGACAAAATGATCAAAAATAAGTTATATGGGGTTAAGTGATAAATTTTTTAAAAGTGAGGGAGTTTTGTGAGTGCTTTTATTTATGAGGCAGATTTTCTATTTTTAAAGCAAAAGACAGAGGAATTTTCTGTAATTTATTCGATATTTTAAACAGCAAATTATTATTATAAAAATAAAAATTATTATTATTAAAATAATTTACTTTAATAATAATAATATTATCAGTTAAATATTTGGAGTCCATCTTTTTGTTGATAACGATGGTGGGGTGGGAAAAGCTCAACTTTTGTCCACTCAGCTAGACACTTGGTGCTCCACAGATTCTCCTTTCTCTCTCTTCTACCATCTCTGTCCATTAAAAAAATACATATTTGTTAAAAATAATTATATTATATATTTTTTTATATAAATAATTTAAAAATTAGGATTAGTTACGCAAGAGGTCTTTGTATTTTTAATTATGTCAATTTGATCCTTTGATCAAATTTAAGTTAAATTCATGTCGTAATTTTAAATGACAAAATTATATTAGATGCAATAGCTTATTATAAATCATCCGTTTACTTAATTTAACATAATTTGTGATTAAATCATTAAAAATTTTATTAATTGTGTCAATTTGGAGTCCCTTCGTTGACTTAATTCTAGTGGTGGTATAATCATATGGCCTCTATAATTCTTTTGTAATCCTATTTTCTCGAGCTGTGGCTTTGTTGTCTTTTTGTTTCTTTTTTGTCTCTATTTTTTACACAGATTGATCAAAGTCTCGTTTTGTAGGAGTCGCCTATAATGTAGTGCGACTTTATTGCTAATTATCGAAATAAAAAATGGATCGTTGCCTTGTTAAGTTGACATAGTGGTGAAAATTTTCAACTCTTAAGCTATATATTTTGTGTTCAGAGTTCTTTACCGGTATAGGAAACTCTAGTTATTTTTAGACCCTATTCCGAAAAGCTTTACTATTTTCTTTGGATGCCTCATACGCCAACAACGAGCAAGAGTGATAGGTCAGGGCCGTAATCTGTTTAGTTTTTCAAGATAGTGCTCCTTGTGAACGATCTTTGGTTTGCTGCCTGCTGCAAAAAATTTCACCGTGCCTTAAACTCAAGCCACGTCTTTAGGATATGTAACGTCTACATAGAATCTCAAATGGAATTTCATATTAAAACCAATTGACATTAAGTGAAATAACCAACTACTCATAATTCTTAAACTTTATCATATCTTAATGATAAAATTCATAAACATCTTATCTTTTTTTCTCGATAATTTGTTTACAAGCACGAGAAAGCAAACTAGTGAAGGGCATTGGCCTAAACGCAAATAATAGATAACGTCCAAAACATTCAAGGCAGAAAGCGACCCACAACAAGAACTTCAAAACAAAGATTGCCTAATCAAGGATAGGGACAGTCCTATATATATATTGGATATATTAAAATGTTATGATACTATAATTATAAATGTTTAGATTAAAAGTATCTAAGTAATAAAATTTTAAAATATAGACATTAAATGTAATAAAGATGGGTGGAAATATTTGATGCAAACACACATGTTTCAAGTGGGGTAGGAGATGAAACAACGAATAGATGCCGTGTCCACTCAAACTCATCATCCATTGGCCCCCCCAAAAAAATAAAATAATATAATGATATATAATTTTAAATGTTATTTATATTTTATTATCCTAACTTTATAGTAATTATAAAAAAATTCTGATGTTTTAAAGTTATTAAAAAGAATTTCGAAATTTTATCGTATATTAATAAAAATGACCCTATACGGCAAAAAAAGAAAAATGACTTCCCTTTCAAAACGAGGAAAATCATGATACTGAGTGGTCCAAAAACATTTACAGTAATTATCATGCAAATTCAGATCGAATCAAAATAAACCAAATGGCCCAAAAACTTTTCAAAATAATGTCAGGCGGCATGATAGAGTCTTTTTTATTAATACAATAAAGTCTCGGGATTCTTTTTAATAATTTCAAAACGTCGGGTTCTTTTTATAATTACTAAAAGGTCAGAGTAGTAAAATGTAAATAACCCTAATTTTAACATAATATACACCGAAAGAGATGTAGAGATAGGCCACCTAAACCTTAATGACGAGATAGACTTAGATAGAGCTAAGTGACGATTGAAATACATGTGGTCGACATAGTTGTTGCGAGAGAGGAGCACGACGATGCTAGTTTACAGCGTCTCTAGGCTTGCCTGTCTACTATTATTGCTGCTTTATTATTGTCCACATGTTGACATGTTTGATATTGCTTTGTTTGATTTGGTTTTTATAAATATTGTTAGGTTTTTGCTTTTAGGGATGGGGCCCTTCGAAAACAGCCTTCCTACAAGATAGCATCTTATAAAAGTAAGAAGACCCTGCCTTGGTGGGAACCCCTTTGAGGCACTTAGTTTGACTTAAGTCTTATGGAAGCTCCCTATATATTACCTAAATTATGTGTCCTATAAATGTTTTCTTGCTAAAAAATATCAAAATATGACAACGAATACCAGTATATTTCCATTGTTTTTACTTCGCGGGTTTGATTCTGGCATAAATTATTGTTGTCAGAACAATATTACGACTTCCAAAAAATGAGAGCTGCAAAATTGCTTTGAATATTATGACCTTGCTCTTAACATTAGCCAATGCCGATACATGAGTTTTAGATTGTATATATATTAAGGCCTCGTTTGTTATGCGGGAAATTTCAATTTATGGGAAGTGTCGTTTTTTTTCTCTTGTTTGGTATTTGGGAAGTAAGCAGAATGTGGAAAGTTGAAATTGTTAAGTAATTTCCAATTACTTTAAAACGGAGAAAGTAACTTATCTAGCCCTCAAGGTAAGTTCTGCTTTATTAAAAGGAACAAACCTAGTGCCTCAAGGGCTCCCACCTACGCAGTGTCTGGGGGGACGGATGTACGCAGCCTTTCCCCTTCAGGGTGTTAACCTGAAGAGAGGCTGTTTCCGAGTGCCCCCGACCGGAGAGTGAGGACTTTCCAAGAGGTCACCCATCCTGGCATTACTCTTGCCCAAGCGCGCTTAACTTCGGAGTTCTAATGGGATCCGGTGACGACGTGTTGGTGCCCTCTTTGGTCAAGTTCTACTTTATTGATGACTTTTAATCCATACGACAATTCTACCCCCTCTAGTTTGTGTTAAATAAATACTGTTAGAAGATTAGACATAAGCATAATAGTCATTTTAATTATATGTTATGAAAAGTTGTTATATCAACCAAACAAATTATAGGAATTGAATTTTCAGGAAGTTCTATTTTTCATATGGGTAACTAAATACTTTTATACTACTTTCTGGGAAGTTGACAAAAGCAACATTCCCAGTGTACCAAGGGATCCTATCTAAGCAGGGTCGGGGGGACAAAACCCTAAAGGGAGGCTGTTTCCGATAATCCCTAACCAGAGGGGTGCAACACAAGGACTTTTTAAGAGACCACCTATCTTGATACTACTATAGCCCAAGCACGCTTAACTTCGAAATTTTAATTGGATCCGGTGCTTGGGTGTTGGTACCCTCTTAGTACTACTTTATGAGAAGTTGACAACAACAACAAACAACTCAGTGCTTGTAAGGGCTCCCGCAAAAACAGGGTCCAGGTGGTAGATATATGCAGCCTTCCCCTTCAGGGGACTACCCCGAAGAGAGGCTGTTTCTTGGACCGCCAATCTGAAAAGTTGGTCCACAGTATAGAGCAAGTGACCTGATTAGAAGTTGACAACGAAAGTAAATTTCTAAAAATTTAACTTTTTGTAGGAATTTAATTTATTTAGCAACCAAACAAGCCTAAAAATAGTGGGATAAATTCCAAAATATATGTTTAGAAAAATGCGCTGAAGTCGCTATCTTACTTTTAGATCATGCAAACCCCTTACTGCTTTTTCTATTTAAAGAAATATAAAAAGGGGAGAGTAATGAGGAAGAAATCAAACCAAAGCAAGTCAAAGTGCTATCTTTTTTTTTTTTTTTTTAAGTGTTTATCATAAATAAATATTTTAAAATTTATCATTTATATACCATAATATTTAAATATTTATCAGTTAAACTTTTTTATAGTTTTAATATATGTATATATTAAAGTAACTCGAGTTTTAAAAATTATATCCCTTAAATATCTCGAAATTTAAAAATCTTATCAATTGAGCACCCTTAATTCGATTGATTCTTATTAGAAATTATTGACATGGATAGAGTGTCGTTTTAGGTTAAAAGATCTAAATTTTAATTCATTACTTGAATCTCTCCATAAGAAATCTTTAATTTAATTGGCTCCTGTGTGTAGATTGTCACATGAGTTCGAATTTACCGAATAATCGGATTTTTTATTGGCAAAAAAGGGAAAAAAAAAGAGCAAATTGGCATTTAAGGACGCGCGGGGGGGCGGGGGGGGCGCGTGAGGGAAGAGTGAAGTAACAATCAAAGGTGTAAAGCAGGGAGTTGTATTGTCGTAAAGCAAGTGGTCACTCTAAGACAGCCGGATTGGTCCACCTGTTCTTCACGCGCCTTTCATTTGTTAAGTCACTATTTGGGTTTGTTCGATCGAACTGTGAAAAAATTACTTTCGTAAAAGAGTAGAGTTATTTGTATTTTAATATTTTAATATTTTTAAAAATAATAAAAAAACTTTGACCTTTTTTTTAATTATTAAAAAGGCCCATAAGTTTTTTTCGTATTAATATAAGGGCCTCTCACAAGTGTGATGACGTCATTTTTTATCGACAGAGCTGACGTGGCAATTACTTTTTATTGCTGCTAAAAAAAAGACCTTAGGTACGCTTCAACACCTTTATTTTTACTTTATAAACACAAAATTCGAGATATTATATTATGTAGAAGCTATCTATTGTCGCTTAATTTGTTTCAAAATATTGTTATTACAGAGTATTTTTGTTATTTTACTGTAGTATTAATAAAACCACAGCTGTTATGCCAGATACGTCGATTAAAAATGACATTATCATGTTGGAGATGGACCTTTTTATTAATACAATAAAAACTTAGGGGTCTTTTTATTAATATAAAAAAAATTATGAGCATTTTTAATAATTAAAAAAGGTTAGGGTCCTTTTATCATTTCTAAGAACGTAAAGGTATCAACATGTAAATAACCCTAAAAAGTATTATTTCAAAAAATAATTTGTTTTTGAAACAATCAGTTATACAATGCTGAGACTCTATTTCACAGTAATCTAGTGATGCAGGTTATAAAATAGGAGAAAAAATGGGAATCCTATATTGGTAGATTATAAGTGAAAATACTAATTTATATACCATAGGAGCTACTCCACCCATTTTCAATTGGTTTTGGAATGGAACCTCCTTTGGTATGTAACAATAGTATCAGAGCCGTCGATCCTCGAATCGATTCTAAGGAGCTCGGTTTAGTATGGGACAGACCCCGCTCTGGAATCGTGCTCAGTTTGGTATGGGACGGGCCGTGCTTCACAAGCCACCCGTGACGGGCCTTAGTTTCGGAAATGGCTACTTAGAGTAGAGTGAAGCAGTCCACAAGAAAAAAAGGGCTAGCTATTTAGAGTGAAGATATTTAGAGTGAAGCCGTCTAGGACGATGGTTGCGGAGTATGGTGGTTTGATACAAGCCAAAAATAGGAGAAAAATGGGAATCCCACATTGGTAGGTTAAAAGAGGGAATACCAGTTTATATACCATATGAGCTACTCCATCCATAATCAATTGATTTTGGAATAGAACCTTCTTTAATATGCAGCATCTAGTGCCACATAAAGAATTGCTATTCTAATTTTAATTACGGTCAAAGTGAAATTTTGATAGAATTAAAATTCAATAATTTAGATAATTAAATGAATTAGAGGGCGGAATTGCAGCTATGTAATGATTTGAGTCGTCCTGGGTTTTTAGATAATGGAGTTGGAGCATTTTGAGTTTTGAATAAGTTAGGGTAGGATTTTGGTCATGCCGAATCACTTTAAGTTCGAATTGTTCGAGATTCGAGTCAAATTAGGTTGAGTTTTAGTCGCATCTAGTCATTTTGTGTTCGAGTCATATCTAATTTTTAGTTAATCGGTTTATATCTTTTCAGGATTCAGGCTAAAACGAGTTGGGTTTGAGTTGATTTAAGTCACTTGTAGTTCGAGTTATCTTAGTTTTGGTCAAATACGTTGCATCATATCAAATTCAAGTTATCTCGAGTTAGGCCAAATTGATACTAAGGTTGAGATGGGTAATTTCATTTTGGGTTTTGGTCATATTAGATTTCGAGTCATTCTGGTCGGGCATTTCGACTATGTGCTCGACTTGGTTACGTCACCCCAAAGTCAAGTAATTTCATTTTTTTTTGTTTCTTAGTCATCTCGGGTTTTATGTCAATTAGATTGGATTACTTTGGACTTTGAGTTAAGTTAGTTCGAGTCATTTTAAGCTTCACGCCATTCGAATTAAGTGACTTCAATTTGTCGGTCAAATTTAGGTCGTGTCTAAGTCTTATTTTGAGTTTCAGGTCAATAAAATCAATAATAAATAGAAATTTCTAACCCACCGAGTCCTTACTTCAGTGATAGGAGGCAAGTGAGGAGATCAAATATTACTTTAAGCCAAAAGGTGTAGAGTTCGATTCCCCCGTTGAACCTTTCTCTAAATTTCTTACCCCTTTTCCAACAATTGAAATGTATGATTTTCAGCTAAAATTCAACTGCATATAATTGCACCGAAACAAATAATAGAAATGAAAATATGCACCTCGTTTTCAATTATAACTTTAATTTTAGGCTTTAATTTCATACACCGAACGGTACCAAATCGAGAATGGTGTCACCATAGATAGGGTAAGAGGTGTGTATGTGGGTGAGAGAATTTCCGTATCTCCGCATCTCATCCCATCCTCACCCCTTCCACAAAAGCCCTTTGATTTGACCTGCATTTTATCCTTTTTTGTATTATTTATACGAGTGTTATCCCGTGAAATATATAAAAATATTTGTATTTTTTATATTATTATATTATAATTATATTATATATAGATATTAGTGTATATAGTAAAAATTTTGATCAATTTTAAACTTTATGATTTTTACATATTAAAATTAAGAACATATATTAATTAATAGCAATCGTTGATTAACCATCGTTTATGAACACCGAAGAAATTTAATTTCTCCTTCTTAACAGTTTCATGTTCGTAAGTTTATATATTGTGGTAGACAAAGAACCAAAATGGTATTTATAAAGAAGAGGGATGACTTCTATCACAACACCAATAGTCGAGTTCTTTCGCTAATAGACACGTATTTTCAATAATAGATATATCTTTTCTTTAATAAATATGTCTCTTCATAAAAAGATATATATTTTTACTGAGAAATATATTAAAGATACATGCTTATTTATTAAAAGATATGTCATTTCATTAAGATATATGTATTTTCTTTAACGGAAGCTTTAAATATTTTTTTGTTTGACAAAGTCACTTTGTAATGAAATGACATAAAATTATAGAATTCTAAAAACGAAGAATTTTACGAGGGTTTTTAAAAAGTGGGGAGTTTTGTAATAATATAATAGATAGATTTATAATATAAAAATATTTTAAGTGATAAAATTTTCTTTTTATAAGATATTATTATTGTCATAGCTAGAATAATATTACTTTCACTGCAATATGTGACAATAACATTATTGTCGTATCTAGAATTATATTATAATTTTTAAGATAATTTTATAACTCTTATTATTTATGAGATATTAATACTATAGTAATAATAAAAATTTTCCAACAATAACAGCTTCTTGTATTTATTGTTTAAATGAAAAATCAAGTTTTATGTCTTCTTTTAATAAGTTATAAAATGATTTTTTTAATCTTTATATTAAAGTTGTAAAAAAGTATTAAAAAAAATTCTATACCAGTTAAATATAAGCTTTATAATTAATTAAATTTTTTTTTTATAATTTTAAACTGTTAAAAAATTAAATCGATAGCGCTGAACAAGAAATCTTTATGAGGATGCTTTCTCTGTCACCACCTTTCCTGGCGTGTAGTCTTCTTCGCCTGATATTTTTGTCATCCCCCAATTTGTCATTTTTTATTTTATAAATTTATTATATTTTTAATAATTAAAATAATTTGTAATTATACTTATTATATGATTAACCTCGTAGAGTATCAACACGCAAGCACCGAATTCAATTAAAATTTTAAAGTTAAGTGCGCTTGAGCAATAGTAGTACTAAGATAAGTAACCTCCTTGAAAGTCCTCGTATTACACCCCTCAGGTTAAGGGTTCTAGGAAACAGTCTCCCTTTAAGGTGTTACTCCGAATGGAGAAGGCTGCATATATCCACCCCCTCAAAACCTACTTACGCGGGAGTTATTGGGGCACTGAAAATATTGCTTGCTTATTTTATGATTAAATATAGATTAATTTTTTTTTTTTGTTAAATTCGTAAAGAAATTACAAATTTTTTAAATAGGAACGACTTAGAAAAAAACGGTTGATAACTTTGAACTCGGAAAATAATTGAAAGACGCAAGAATTTTAATATCAAACAGATCCAGTACACTTTAAAATTTTATTTAGAAATAACTATTTGGGAAAAAATAAAGAAGTTGGTCATATCACACGAGTGTTTTTTATTATTTTTAAAAATCACTTAATTGATTAAAATGATTTTTTATTTGATATTCAGTGATAAAATTTTGAAAGTACTTAGTAATTAAATGAGATTTTTATTAAAAGTTTAGTGATTAAATCTTTTGAAATTTAATTTAAGTAGTCAACTTGTCTATTTTTATTCACTTATAAGACTGAGAGATGACTTTAAATAGTTATTTAAATTAATAAGTGTTTTTTTTTTGCTTTTTTTAAAATTTTATTTCCAAAATCCATAATTAGATAAGAATGTGTGTCTCATGTTTATCTATAATTTGCTATTTTTGGAGTCATACTAAGATCGCTTTATCTTTCAAAAAGAATCCACTTTCTTCTCATCAATCATTTTTATTATTTCAATTATTTTAGTAGTCAAAATTATTTTAAAATAAATTATTATTTAGATATTCTGAAGTTTGAGTATTTATTACCTAGGTATTATTATATTTTAATACATACTATTAAAATACCATGTAGTTTTAAAATTTATTACTTATATAACTTATGCAAGAATTTGGTGGGTTTTTGTGAAAATTTGAACATTTTTTATTATAAAATGTTGATGCAATAAATGATTACAATAATATACATGAGTTATATTCGTTTTTTTCAACGAAAATTTAACGGATTATGAAAAAATTATTGAATTATGACAAAAGATATTGGAATATTAGTGAAATAATGTGATATGTTAGCATTAAATGATAAAAAATCTTAACATTATGATAGATGACACCTACATATTATGATAATTAATTATGTCCTATTTTAACAATTTTTAATAATAACCTTTATAATTTTGAAAAATAATACATAATTGATAAAATTTAAGTTTCAGGGTACCTAAGTGGTAAAATTCTAAATCTTAGAGTACCTCGTTGTACATATTAAAAAGTGATAAATTCTTAAACCTTAGGGTATCTAAGTAACAAATTACTTTTTTTAAAAGGGTATACTATTTAGGAGTTGTTATTATCAGGGCAAAAATTATTATTATCAGAACAACGATGGACTTTCAAACAATAAGAGCTACAAACTACAATTTTGCTCTGCCAATAGCAATTTTGCTCTGTGGAAAAATTAGTAATAAAACAGTAAAATAAAACAAGTCACAGCTACCGGATTTGGTGTTTAATTCACGTGAAATCGCAGCGAAGAATTTTTGGGAAAATACTGTTAAATTGCAGTAAAACAGTAATAAAATCACCAGCTAAGAAAAACGCAGCAAGAACTCTGTAATTTCAACAAGTAAAATGACAGTTAACCGTTAAGTTTTTCTGCAGAAGAATTGTAATAAGATTCCAATAATGTGAACTATAATTCTGCAGCAAACCTAACTGAAACGAGCAGCACAAAACACTGAAACACAGTTAAAATTATAGCAAGAAAATCTCTTTAAAATGCAGTAAAATACTGCAATAAAAATACTGCAAAAAATATGCAGGTTAAGATTCTGCAGTAAAATTCCAGAAACGCCGCAGTGCGGAATTGACGCAAATTATCTAAACACAGTAATCAAATGATACCAAGAGTTGAGAGATTGAATATAATACCGAAGATACCGCGTCGTAGGAAATACCACTGTCCTAAAAGACGATTTCGCCGCTGCTCCAGTGCAAACAGTGTTACAGGCAGCCGTCCTCCAGGATTAACGCGATCCGACTCTTAACGTGCACTCGTTAATTGCCGGGTAGGAACGCATCGAACTTTGCCCAATGTGAAGAAGGGAGAGAAGTATGGACCGAGAGAGAAAGAGATTAGGAAGATAACTATTGGTCTATATTTATACACTATGTTAGCTGCGTTTTTATACTGAAATGTTGGAGAATTATCAGTACTAATCCCAATAGTTAAGGGATAGCAGTTAAATACAATCCCAACAGCCATAAATGTATGTAATTAATTACAACGATAAAATAACGAACGTAATAAATTACAATGGCTATATTATTTAACTAGTCATGAATATCAACAGTCATATTTTAGTGACATTAAACGGCTACAGGTAAACCGCTAGTAACGGGTTATGAAAAAATTATGTTCTCATTGTACTTAAGATTAGCTTGTATCATTTTTTCAACAATCCCCCACAAATGATACAAGCGAAGAAGAGAGAAAGGAATAGACTGGGCAAAGGGAGTTCGGTTTTTCAGTGCCGATGTCTTGTGACTTGAATTGTCACCTAGTGTAACCCAAGTTTATGACCAACATCTTGCAAGGTGACTTTCGTCTTGAACCTCACAAGAGGTTGTATAGTCTTCCACTTGGACACATACCGAACTCCAGATTTCGGCAACTCCTGCAGTTTGGTGCGTTTAATCGGCCATGCGCTCGTCCTGGATATTCATAGGAGCTCTAGAAGGCAAGTCTCAAATCCTTCATAGGGAGCGGCCAGACTCCCACACCTATATAGATGGATCACATCAAGTGTGTGTTACCGCACACCACCAAACATATGAATATGGGTCCATTAAGAGCTAAAGCTCAACCTTACCCCTGGTAACATACAGACAGTGTCCGTCATGTGTAAGTCGTGCTTACACCGCCAACATACGGCATTGGACCCGTTTCCGCACTGTCACACCATAGGGAGGGACAACATAAAACATAGTGCATATCTTGAATGAAACTATGACTTCTCACATTGAACCTGTTAAAACCAGGTTGGATACATCATAGTTTATTCATGTATAGACTTTAATCCCATTCCCCTCGATGTTTCTACAATCATTTTACGACAAATGCCTTTTGTCAACGGATCCGCAAGATTCTTTTCAGACTTTACATAGTCTAGTGATATCACTCCACTTTCTAGTAGATTTTTCATGATCTTATGCCTTAGACGAATGTGTCTCCTCTTGCCATTATAAGCATTGTTCTTAGCCACAGCAATTGCAGCTTGACTATCACAGTGAAGCGACACTGACGGAGCTGGAAGCCCCCACAATGGGACGTCTCCCAGTAGACTCCTTTGCCACTCGGCTTCATGACCTGCCAACTCAAGAGCAATAAACTCAGATTCCATAGTAGACGTGGCAGTACAAAATTGCTTAGATGATTTCCAGGATATAGCACCTTCAACTAGTGTGAACACATATCTACTAGTGGAATTAATTTCATCATTATTAGACACCCAATTGGCGTCGCAATACCCTTCTAATACAGCGGGAAACTTTCTATAATGAAGTCCCCAAGCCATGGTTCCTTTCAAATATTTAAGCAATCTTTTTAACACATTCCAACGCTCTTGATTAGGATTATGTGTGTATTTACTGAGTCTACTTACAACATATGCAATGTCAGGTCTAGTGTAATTCATTAGAAACATAACACTACCAATTATCTTGTTATACTCAGATTGGCACATAGCAACACCTTTATGTTTAGTTAAATGTACACTGGGATCATTAGGTGTTCTAACAGGATCAGTATTGATCATATTGAACTTTTTAAGTATCTTCTCAACATAGTGAGACTGGTTTAAGCTTATGCCTTCTAGATTTTTCACAATTTTAACTCCTAAAATCACATCTGACTCACCCATATCTTTCATTTCAAATTTAGAGCAGAGAAAATTCTTCGTCTTACTAACAACATTCAAGTCTGTGCCAAATATTAGCATATCATCAACATATAGACAAATTATTACACATCCGTTTGAATCAAACTTAAAATACACACATGAATCACCATTGTTTACAAGAAAATTATTAGCTACTAGCATGCTGTTAAATTTCTCGTGCCACTGTTTAGGTGCCTGTTTGAGACTATATAGAGATTTTACAAGTTTACAAACTTTGTTTTCATTACCAGGAACCACAAAACCCTTAGGTTGCTTCATGTAAATCTCTTCGTCTAGGTCACCATTAAGGAATGCTGTTTTAACATCCATTTGATGCACTAATAAATCATGGATGGACGCAAGGGCGATCAAAGCTCTAATCATGGTAATTTTAGCAACAGATGAATAAGTATTAAAATAATCTAACCCCTATTTCTGGATATAACCCTTAGCCACTAACCTCGCCTTAAACTTGTCTATTGTCCCATCAGCCTTCATTTTCTTTCTAAGGACCCACTTACAACCTATTGGCTTACAACCTGTAGGAAGGTTTACCAATTCCCAGGCATGGTTACCTAGAATTGATTCTAGTTCGCTATTAATGGCTTCTTTCAAAAAGGTAGAGTAAACTGACCTTATGGCCTCATCGTAGGTTTTAGGGTCTTCTTCTAACATATAGACATTTGTAATTTCTTCATTTATGAAATTATCTTCTGATAGGAAAGTGGTTACAAAGTCAGGTCCAAAGTTGGTTTCTTTCCTAACTCTTTTCCTCCTCCGAATTTCAGGAGTATCTATATCGTTAGTATTATCATGACTAGCAGTTCCATTATGAGAAGGCAAACTAGTAGGCTGTACATCATTAGACTTCAATGGAAATATATGTTCAAAGAATTCAGCATCTCTGGATTCCATGATACTACCACATGCGTATGAATCATTAGATCCCTTAATTAAAAAACAATAAGCAGCACTGTGATGAGCATATCCGATAAAAATGGAATCAACAGTCTTAGGTCTAATTTTGCTACATTTAAAGTCAGGTAACCCAACCTTAGGTAGACACCCCCACACTTTTAAATATTTTAGATTAGGTGCATAACCTTTCCACATTTCGTATGGGGTTTTATCTAATTTCTTATGAGGGACTCTATTAAGTACATGACAAGCAGACAATATCGCCTCCCCCCACATGTTGTCAGGTAGTCCAGAACTAATTAGCATAGCATTCATCATACCTTTTAAAGTTCTATTTTTCTTCTCTGCAACACCGTTAGACCGTGGGCAGTAGGGAGGGCATCAATCATGTATTATTCCATTTTCCTCACAGAATCTTTCTAGGGAGGTTGGATCATATTCTCCTCATCTATCAGACCAAACTCTTTTAATTTTCCTTCCTAACTGATTTTCTACTTCAGCTTTATATTTTAAAAACACTTTTTCTGCCTCATCTTTAGTGCTTAGGAGACATAGCATTGAGTATCTAGAGTGATCATCTACAAAGATTATGTAGTATCTTTTTTCAAATCTACTCATCAGACTTTTATAGTCTCCTAAGTCAGTATGAACTAGTTCAAGAAGTTCAGTTTGTCTCTCAATGGACTTAAAAGGTTTTTTTAGCATATTTAGCTTCTACACATACTTCACACTTATTAAAGTTGATATCACTGAAGTTAGGGGTCATGTTCATTTTCTTAAGCCGTTTAATTGATTCAACGTTTATACGTCCTAAGCGAGCATGCCACAATTCAAGAGATTCAACAATATAAGCAGCAGAGGTACTAGCAGTGTTATTCATGCAAACAGCATCAAGGACAAAGAGACCACCATTACAAAAACCCTTACCCACATACTCTCCATTCCTAGTCAGGACTAATTTGTCTGAGTCAAAGGATAATTTCAACCCAGCTTTGATCAAAAGACTACCCGAAATTAAATTTCTACGCATATTAGACAAATGCAGCACATTCGTTAAAGTAAGAAATTTTCCAGAAGTGAGTTTTAAAGAAATCTTCCCTTTTCCGAGGATTGGTGCAGCTGCATAATTGCCAATAAAGACCACATCTCCATCGGACATCTTCTAGTATTCCTGGAACATGCTTCTGTTTGTGCGGATGTGCCTGGTAGCCCCGGTATCCACTAACCACTCAGTCAAGTTGTTGACTAGGTTCATCTCTAAGACAACAGCTACAATGTTCTTTGCCTCTACAAGGTGGGCTTTGTTCTTCAAGTCTTTAGGCTTTTTACTTCTGCAGTCTTTGGCCATATGTCCATGCTTTCCACCGTGATAGCAATCTCCGAGGAATTTGTTGTTCGGCTTTTGAATCTTTCCACTAGGCTTGAAGTTTAGGTGATGCTTTTTTCTTTTATTCTTGAACATGTCTGCATTACTAGGCCTGGTTTTGACAATATTAGCTTTAGAATGGTCGAAGTATGCGTACCCCCTGTCCTTAAGCCTATTTTCTTCTTCAATTTTTAAGTGGTTTATTAACTCCTCTAATATCAAGTCCTTCTTTTTGTGCATGAGTAAATTTCGGTAATCCTTCCAGGAAGGTGGAAGTTTTTCAATTAAAACATACGCTTGAGTTATTTCGCAAATTTTAAGGCCTTTTGACAAAAGAGTAGTTACAATATTTTCATATTCATGGACTTGTTTGATTATTGGTTTGTTGTCCACGAATTTGAAATCTAATCACTTACTAACTGCATATTTCCTAGTACCAGCATCATCACCCCCATATTTTTTCTGTAGGGAATCCCAACTTTCTTTTGCCGTGGTTAATTTTACATAGATATCAAAAAGCCCATCACTCATGTAATGCAGCAAATTTCCCCTACAGGTTCAGTCATCTGTGGTGAATTTTTCTTCATAAGCTTTTTTCTCATTTTCACCTTCTGGTGCCTTTTTCTCGTAGAGCACGTAATCAAGACATACTAATTGTAGAAAAAACAGAAATTTTTGGGACCACCTCTTATAGTTCTTCCCGTCAAGAGGCTCAACCCTAGACATGTCAGGAAGGGGTATTTTTGTTGCCATGTTCAATATTAGTACGTCAAAAATCGTCTTTTAGATTGTGAAAAAATTAGTAATAAAACAGTAAAATAAAACAAGTCACAGCTATCGGATTTGGTGTTTAGTTCACGTGAAATCGCAGCGAAGAATTTTTGAGGAAATACTGTTAAATTGCAGTAAAACAGCAATAAAATCACCAGCTAAGAAAAATGCAGCAAGAACTTTGTAATTTCAGCAAGTAAAATGACAGTTTAACAGTTAAGTTTTTCTGTAGAAGAATTGTAATAAGATTCCAGTAATGTGAACTATAATTCTGCAGCAAACCTAACTGAAACGAGCAGCACAAAACACCGAAACACAGTTAAAATTATAGCAGGAAAATCTCTTTAAAATGCAATAAAATACTGCAGTAAAAATACTGCAGAAAATATGCAGGTTAAGATTCAGCAGTAAAATTCCAGAAACGCCGCTGTGCGGAATTGACGCAAATTATCTAAACACAGCAATCAAATGATACCAAGAGTTGAGAGATTGAATATAATACCGAAGATACCGCGTCGTGGGAAATACCACTGTCCTAAAAGACGATTTCGCCGCTGCTCCGGTGCAAACAGTGTTACCGGCGGCCGTCCTCCAGGATTAACGCGATCCGACTCTTAACGTGTACTCGTTAATTGCTGTGTAGGAACACCTCGAACTTTGCCCAATGTGAAGAAGGGAGAGAAGTATGGACCGAGAGAGAGAGAGATTAGGAAGATAACTATTGGTATATATTTATGCACTATGTTAGCTGCGTTTTTATGCTGAAATGTTGGAGAATTATTAGTACTAATCCCAATAGTTAAGGGAGAGTAGTTAAATACAATCCCAACAGCCATAAACGTATGTAATTAATTACAACGATAAAATAACGGATGTAATAAATTACAACGGCTATATTGTTTAATTAATCATGAATATCAACAGTCATATCTTAGTGACATTAAACGGCTACAGGTAAGCGGATAGTAACGGGTTTTGAAAAAATTATGTTCTCATTGTACTTAAGATTAGCTTGTATCATTTTTTCAACATGCTCTGATAGTAATATTACTCTAAAATTTATTATTTATAAAGGAGAAGACAACATGTTTATGAAAAGATAATGAAAGATAACATATTTTACAAAAAGAACAAGATAAGTATATAAAATTTATGATATCACATTTGAAAAGACGTGGTAGCAACTGAAAAGAGAATATGGCATTGGAAAAATGTGTGGCAATTATACTTTAATGGGCAGATGATATCCGAGTTTTACAGCGATTCATATGAGCATTTTTTTCCGATAGTGGTATAAATCCAATAAAATGTAGAATAGTGCGGGGGGAAACAAAATTAAGAAAAAACGTATAAAAAAGACAGAAGCAGGAGAGGAGGGATAAGTTGATCAAACTCGAAGAGGGGTCAAGAGCAGATAATTATTGATGATCTTATATTTACTGAACAAGTGTGGGAGTTGAGTAAGAAACTTGGCTTGTGTTTTAGTGGTGAAGACTCTATCGTGATGAAACACTTAACCAAATTGAATAAGGAGAGCTGAACGAGTTGCGCATCCTGGTTCCCTAGGAGGGTGAATCATAGTGAGTTAGCCCGTTCAGGGTATTTTCCTTTCTTCTTGGAGCTTTGAGTTTTCTTGTCGATTCGTTGTGGTTGGTCCTTTGTCTCCTTTTTTTTGTGATGGGTGTCTTTGTTCTATTCCGGATCACATGGTTTGCAGGTCGTTTTTCTTGTTGCATGTGATTCACATGGGCCTGTGATATGGTAAAAAATAAGATACGAGGATATTTGGTATGGAAAAAAATTGTTTAAAAATAAAAATAGAAGTTTTTGTCCGCTTTAAAGTTAAAACAAAAAAAAAAACTTTTTTTAAAAAGTGGAAGTAAAAATTAAAAATATTTCAAACAAAATGTCTCTATTGAAAGCATTTTTACAATGTATTTCTGTAAAAAAAATAAATTTGTACAATTTGGCCAAACAGACCTAATTAGAGAAATGTCTTAAAGATTTTGAGTTTTAGTTTTTGCATTAGCCTGAAAGAAATAAATTGATATAATAAACAAAGTTACAAAAAATTTTAACATAAATAAACTTTATTTTATAAAGGATTGTTTTACTAAAAATTACCTAAATTTTAGGTCCTTTTTTAAAAAATGGCCTATATTTTTTAATTTTTAAAAACATTATATAAAATTTAAATTTTTTTTTAATGTCACACTTTAATATTAACACTGTTAACATATATTAATTTTTGTTTACATGACTTTTTCAAAAAAAGAATTAAATATTTAAAAAAAATATTTTAACATATTAAAAATTTGTATATATTTTTAAAACTATTTTTATATTTTAAAAATATTTTTTAAAGCCGGGTAAATAAAAACTAATGGATGCTAATGGTGTTAATATTAAAGTGTAAAATTAAAAATTTTGAAAATTTTAAATAAATTTTTAAAAAATTAAAAAATAGCAACAGTCTCAGTGCCCAATGGCTCCCGCCTAAGCAGGGTCTGAGGGGTGGATATACGGAATCTTCCCCTACCCTAAAGAGAGGCTGTTTTCGAGTACCCCCAACCTGAGGGGTGGGAACTTCCTAAGAGGTCACCCATTTTAGTACTACTTTTGGACAAACACATTTAAATTCAAAGTTATAATGGAATTTAATACTTATATATTGGTACCTTCTTTGATATAATATCATAAAATCGTAACTAAAATATAAATAATTTTTAATAAAAAAGTAAGTGTAACATCATAAAATATATAAAAAGGATTCCTGCAAATCTCCCAAAATCTACTAAACAGTGTCGGTCTTTATTTTCTCACCACACATACCAAATGGACCCCTCTTTTTTTGGAAAAATTTTGGGACTTTGGAATCATTATCCTAATGTATCTCGTATGATTCATTTATCGGAAACTAATATAAATAGATTTTATTAAAATTTTAAAATTAAATATGTTTGAATAAAAGTAGTATTAAAATAGGTAACCTCTTAAAAATTTTTTGTATTGTCAACTCTATAAGGTTGAGGGGCATCGGAAACAGCCTCTCGGCAGGGTTACACCCTAAAGGGGTAAGACTACGTACATCCTCCCCTCCCAGACCCCGCTTATGCGGGAGCCCTTGAGGTACTGGATTTGTTGTTGTTGTAGTAGTATATTGGATCACAATTAGGGTTCATTTACCATATACTAAGGCATCAGACCTCATTAGAACTCCGAAGTTAAGCGTGCTTTGATAAAAGTAGTACCAGAATTAGTGACCTCCTAGGAAGTTCTTGTGCTACCAACGCTATAAGGTTGGGGATCCTCGAAAACAGCCTCTCGATAGGGTTATACCTTGAACGGGTAAGGCTGTATACATCCTTCCCCCCCAGATTCCGCTTATGATGGAGTACTTGAGGCATTGGGTCTATTATTGTTGTTGTTATCTCATGTAAATACTTAATTATTGTATTTAATTTTATATATATTAAGTTTATTAACTTATTTAAAATGCAGTTTATTATTATACTTTATGATTAAATTATATTTTGGTATATTAGATATATGTGTTATTTTTTTGAAATATAATTTGGCTCTTTTTTTTTTTTAACCCTTCAAAGCGTGCAAGGGTCGAGTCACTGTCATGTATGACTTGGACTCTCTTGGCCCCTTTCCAAGTAACCCCACATTGACATAGCATCCTCGCGTTAAGAGTCATTTCGGTTTCGGTTACTTAGAGGTGTAATTGAGTCGAGTTAAGTCGAGTATTTTCTTATTGAACATTAAACTTGCGTTCGATTAGAGCTCTTATTTAGCTTTTAAACCTTTATTCAAGCTCGATTAGATAAGTTATTAATGTGGTCGATAATCGGCTTGACTTAGTTCGCTAGTCCAACCGAGCTACTTTGAGCTGGATACTAGGTCAAGCCAAGCTTGAAGTCGAGGGGAACTTGCTATACAAACGACCTCGCTATTATATAATAATTTTCAAGTTAATACCGACTATTAACGAGCTATCAATGAGCTCTCATCAAAATGTTCCTGAACGTTAATAAGAGGAGCACCCCTTGCTTGATAAAAATATAAGAAGTACAGTTTAGTGAAATCATCAAGGTGGAGGGAGCAGTAAGAAATCTTGAATGCATCCCGAGGTAGTTTTATAGCTGATTTGACAGTTTTTTATGATGATTTCGTCTGATTGGGAGCCATTGAATGTTTACTTCTTTTTCGGTTTACTTTTGTCTTTCGTGATGTATACCGGGTGCATTTGCCTAGTGTCTCCTGTATTTTCAGCTCTAGTGCGGTGCATATGTTCTGTCGGACTTGTACTCAATTACAAATATGGAAAATTGTTATTGCCAAGACAAAAATTGTTATTACCAGAGAAATGATATGAGTTACAAAAAATAAGAGCCACAAAACTGCCTTAAAAAGTACAATCTTGCTCTAATAATAATAATTTGGATTATTTACGCCAAATATCCCTGTACTTTGCCCATTGTATCAATTTGGTCCTTGTACTTTTAATTGTGTCAATTTGATTCTTAAACAATTCAAAATGTGTCAATTTAATCATTTGGTCAACATTTAAGTTAAGTTAATGTCAAAATTTTGAACGGTAAAATTATATTAGACACAAATAACTTATTATAAATTTATCCTATTACTCAATTTAACCCAATTCGTAGCCGAGCCATTAAAAATTTTGTTAAAAACTTAAGATAAAATTTTTTCTAAGGATCAAATTGACATATTTTAAATTATATGATAATTAAATTGATATAATTAAAAATATAAAGACTAAATTAATATAATAGATAATGTATAAGGGGATAAAAATGTGAGATATTTTAAGAGAAGATGTGATTCTTATTAAATGATATGGAATTTGTCTTTTTAATGTGAGAAGATAATAATAAAGTTTCTCTTTCCTCCCCCACCTTTTTATTTGGTTGGATGTCCTTTTCTCACTTTCTACCACTATGAATTTTTTTTTTCGATAATTCGATTACAAGCTCTAAAGGTACAAAAGTACAGATAAAATATGAAAATAGAGAATAAAAATAGCAACAGAATTGTACTATCTAAACACGAAACAAAAACACCTAAAAGCTGAAAGGCCAGAACACTAAAAGCATCAATACACTAAGAGGAGACTATGGACACTGAGAACTCCAACTAATTAATTGATAAAGCTGTTGGATTTCGTGTAGTAGAAAAGGGAAAAAAAGGAAATTTTGAACGATACTAAATGGTGGCGAAAGTCTACACCATCAAGTTCTGGTGATGTTTCGAGCAACCCCTTGGCGGTTTTGTAGAAAAACTGGATCGTTTTACTTTGTTGGTTTTCTATTATTGTATTTCTTTTCTTCATTAAGTATTATATCTTATCTCCAATTTTTTGCACTTCGTATCTTTCTTAGTAGCAAAGCAACATTTCCAATGCCCCGAGGGCTCCCGCCTAAGCAGGGTCTGAAGGAGTGGATGCACGCAGCCTTCCCTCTTAAAGATGTTACCCTAAAGAGAGGCTGTTTTTGAAAACCTCCAATCTAAGGGGTGCAACACCGGGACTTCCCAGGAGGTCACTCATCTTGGTACTACTCTCGCCCTAGCACGCTTAACTTCAGAGTTCTAATAAGATCCGGTGCTTACGTGTTGATACCCCCTTAAGTTTCGTATCTTTCTTAGTCAACTATACAAAAAAAAGACAAAATTTATGTCAAATTGCCATTTTCCACCCGTCATATTCTTTGAGCAAAGAGCATATATTCAACATCCCACTTAATTGCTAATGCTGCCTTTTTATATAATATAATTATGAGGTAGAGATGCTCGAAAATATACAGAAAGGGTCCTCCAACAGATACAAGAATCAAAAAATAAAAGAAAAGAAGAGAGAAATTTCGACCCCAAGTTAGGTGCGCATCATAGTCAAACAACAACATCAGCAGCAAACCCAGTGCCCCAGGAGCTCCCGTATATGCAAGGTCTAGGAGGGGTTGGATGTATGAAGCCTTACCCTTTTAGGGTGCTACCCTAAAAAGATGCTATGTCCGAGGACCCTTGAAATGAGAAGTATGAGAGCATAAAAGCATGCAAACGTTTGAGAGTAAGAGCATCGGATATGACACAAAGCAAGCCAATAGAGAGCATACACAATAATACACAGTAAGCAATAGGCAATAAAGCGTATCATAGTCAAAGCCAGACTAAAATCGCTCAGTTTTGCCTATGGTCCATAACTGAGGTAGTGGAAGAAACTACAGAACAAGCTATGGAACATCTGGAATAGCAAATCCGAATCTGGATTTGGGACTAGCATTGAGAATTGATCTATGAGGGTCTTTCATATAACAATGAATGGAAATATCTGTGCAGCACCAAATCAAGCAATGACTCTTAATTTTATAGCGTTGATGATGCGTAACAGATCAAAAATATATAATTTAATTTAATTTAATATTTTAAATTCGAAGTCTTTATAGTTGAAGTTACTATCCACACTTGCTTTTATAGGAAAAATTTGCTCATGAGGATGAATTTTAATACACATATGTTGAATATATTTTATGTGTATATATAATATTCTTGATATTTTATTATTATTCAACAAGACTATCCATACTCCGAAGTTAAGCATACTTGGGCGAGATAGTACCAAGATGGGTGACCTTTTGGAAGTCCTCGTATTGCACCCGTTAGGCTGGGGGTTCGGAAACAGCCTCTCTTTAGGATAGTACCCTGAAGGGTAAAGGTTGCATACATCCACCCCCGCAGACTCTACTTAGGCGGGAGCCTTTGAGGTATTGAAAATATTATTGTGAAGAAATAAAAAGAGAAAAATAGTTTTCAAGAGAGATTTTTTATTCCAATATTTGTCTTCAATATGATGAAAGAAAATAAGACAAAATATTCGATGATATCTTAGTTGAAAACTATACAGTTACTCCAAAGTCACTCCTCATAAAGTAACACTTTTGTTTTTATCGATAATTAGCAACAGTTGCAATACGTCACAGTCACATCTGTAAGAACAATGCCCGAGCTAGCCCAGCGTAAAAGCGCACAGTAAAAACATACAAGACAAAGCGACAAAAGTAACGCTTTTGTGTTTTTTTTATTGATAAACACACTAACATTTTCATTATTTCGTACACCATTGCTTGGAAGATCTTGTAGATTGATTTCCACCATAATTTCCAGATCCAGATCTAGCTTGGCTGTTTCGTATTTTTCTTAGCTTCCAGTGTAGATCAACCCCTTAGTTGCGGACCATGGGCAAAGACAGATACTTTTTAGCCCGGATCTCCCCTCATAATTATCAAAAAAAGTGTAAATTAGTAGAAAAATAAAATAATTAATAATATATGAAAACCGAAGATTCTACCATTATTTTATAAAATAACATTAATATGATTTGCAATTTATGATTTGTTAGAAACAAAAAAAAAAAAAAAATCTAGACTTTATAAATAGATTTTCCTATTTTTGTTTTTTTTTTTTTGAGTTTTAACCAAACTATAAATAAAAAAGAAACAATAGACATAGTTGGTTTTCAATTTTTAAAAAGCCAAAACCTGTAAACAAAACACGGTACCAGAAATAATAACAACAACAATGGACCTAGTGCCTCAAGGGCTCCCGCCTAAGCGGGGTCCGGAGGGGGTGGATGCACACAGCCTTACCACTTCAGGGTGTAACCCTGCCAATAAGCTGTTTCCAACGACCCTCACCTTATAGGGTTAGTAATACGAGGACTTTCCAGGAGGTCACCCATCCTGGTACTACTCTCGCTCAAGCACGCTTAACTTCAGAGTTCTAATGTGATCTGGTGCACTAGTATCTGTTAAATGAACCCTAAAACATGATACCAACTAGCCCCTTAATATAGTAATACTCACGGCAGCAAAAATTTTAAATAGGTGCCTTTATATGTAATAACATTTTTGTTAAAATCTATTAATATTAACAATTGGTACTTCAAAAATCACAACCTCTATAATTTGAGGCCCCTAAAATTCGAGGGTCTCAAGCGGTTACTTGGAGTTATGTCCTGCCCTGGTAATAACTACTAATATTTTTTCTTATTACACCAATTATTTTCTTTCTTTTGGTATTGCCTGTCAAGATCGATGTTATCTACAATTCGATTTGACAATTTTTGATTGGGCAGACGGGTCAATCTGAATCCAACCTGAAAAATTAGAGTTACGGTCAAAATTCAAACTTTCTAATATAAAATAACTTAAATTCAAAATGACCTGACTGTAATTTGACCTAATCGACCCGATTGCTCTATTTAAAACTCCTTTTTATCTGATTTATAGTGTTATATTCTTATCCATAAAAAGATTTGATTTGCAAGTAACTTTTTTGATTTGCTACTATAAAAAATATTCGATAAAAAATTGACTCACTTTAAAATGTCATTCTCTCTCTCTCGTGTTTGCCTCCTTTTTTTTTCTTTGGGCATAGGATCCCTTTGGGCATATGATTCATTTATCAGTCACTAATGCACCGAATCTCATTAGAATTTCAAAGTTTAGCGTGCTTGGGCAAGAGTAGTACATGACGGGTGATCTCTTGAGAAGTTCTCGTGTTGCCAACTCTATAAGGTTGGGGGTCCTCAGAAGCAGTGTTTCGGCGGGGTTACACCTTGAAAGAGTAAGACTGCATACATCTACCCCCAGACACCGCTTAGGCGGGAGCCCTTGAGGCACTGAGTCTGGTGTTGTGGGGGTTTATGAGATCTAAATTTAAGACCTGGTCTCCTACGTAATTTAAGATTTCAATTTTAATAGTGTTTTAACTAATTAGAATTCAGTATCAACTGCATGTATAGTCGAGTACGTACTTGTTAAGCTTGAGGCTCAACTTGTCTGCATTTAGCTCTGCTTAAAACTCCCCGAGCTTAGAAATTTCAAGCTCAAGCATGACTCCGCTTAGTCCATTTAAGCTTGACCTACTCTTATTTAGGCTCATATAGGTTTGAGCTGAGTCCATTTAGGCTCAAACTAGGCTCCATTGGACAATATTTAAGCTAATATTCGTACTTAACACTATTTAAAAGAAGCCAACATGGTGGCCGACTGAGTTGCCAAGCAATATGGACTTCACCGTCAAGTCCTCAATTGACGTCGATTATGTGTAACGATGTACTGGGAAGGTCCTTCCTTAGGAAAGGGTCCGCAAATGCTTTTCTTTACCTTCCAAAAATGCTGATTAAGCTAGATTGGGTCAATTCGAGCTCAAAATAAGTAACGTATTTCAAGGTTTATGATGAGCCAACTGACAACGACTCATCGTAAAATTTCGTCTCAAGTTCAAAGCTCACCCACTCCCCATTTTTCAAAATTGAAGAAATTTGTCAGTCTTTGTACCGATTAGAAGAAAAATCATAAGCTTGAGTAGCCAAACTTGTTTTTTTTTTTTTTTTTTTTTTTTGAAAAAAGTGAATTTTTTTGGGGAAATTATTGTTATTATTATTATTTTAAGATTTAAGAGTGTTTGGCTTGAAAAAAAATGTTTATTTTTCTACTTTTAAGCACAAATAAAAAAATAGTGCTTCTTATTTAAATCAGAAGTAGAAACAAAAATTAGAAAAGTACCCACCAGGGCCTTACCTCAGTGGTAAGAGGCAAGTGAGGGGATATAGTGTTATTTTAGGTCAAAAAGTATGGAGTTCAATTCCCTCTTGAACCTCTCCCTGAGGAAATCCTGACTTAACAGGCTTCTGTGGTTTGTTAGGTCGCTGCATGAGTCGGGGTTGACCTGGTAACCGGATTCCTCATTAACAAAAAGAATTAAAAAAAGGTAACGTTATTGTAAGGGCAAAATTGTTATTACCAAAGTAAGATCATTATTTCCAAGAATATTATTATTCTAACAATAATAATTTTCGCGATCACAATAGAAACTCTCAAAAAATATTTATTAAAATCTACCCCTATAAAATACTATTTATATTGTATAACTAGGCCGAACTGGCCCAAATCTTAAGTAGCATTATTGGGCTTGTTGAGCCCGGACATTGCCATTTATAGAACAGGCCCATAGGCCCACTAACGAGCACCTTCAATCTTCAGCAAAAATGGAGGGCCCTTCACATAAACCCTAGACGAGATCGAATCAGTGAAGCATCGAAGAACCGCCATTTCCGTGAGCTTCACTCCTCCGATTAATGCGACGTCGTTTTGATTCGTAGTTTTTTACCCTTTTGAAGTTGCAATTCGTCTCTTGTGAAGCGAAATTTATGGTAATCTTAACTTACTTCCGCTCTGATTTTGAATTTTTGTTAAATTGAAACATTTTTGTATAATTTCATCGGTTTTTTTTTTTGTGTAATTTCATAGTCTTGACTATTAATATGGAAAGTATTTTGCTTCGTTGAGGAGAAACTGATTTCTTCTCGATGATACGGGAGAAATTTTCCATTGTAATTTAGTGTCAACTCGGTTAATATCGTACAAATTAGTAGAATCAAATTGTTTTACTGAGTTAGAAAGACAAATACAACAACAACAACCACCCAGTGCCTTTAAGAGGCTGCCGCTAAGTTAGGGTGTTAATCTGTGGAGAGATTAACAACCACCCAGTGCCTTAAGAGGCTGCCACTAAGGCAGGGTGTTAATCTGTAGAGAGATTATTGTTTCCGAGGGGCCCTCAACCCCAGTAAAATATGCCGAAGAAAAAGTGTTCTTAATTCAAAATATTTTGTAAAGAAAAGCTTTTGGTATAATAAATGTTTTTCGTTGAATTGAGCAGAGCCTCAATTTCTTCTTCCTTGGTTTAGCCCGAAATTATGATAATTGGGGGCCTTCGAAAACAGCCTCCTTATCTGGTAATACCCCTATAGAAGTTAGGCTGCGTACATCTTACTCTCTAAAACCTATTTTCGTGGGAGCTTTTTGAGGCACTGTGCTATTGTAATTTGTTTAGGTATTTGATGCTACTAGATCCAGCCTTAGCGGGAGCCTCTTTGAGACACTGGGTGGTGGTTGTTGTAATTTATTCAAGTATTGAATCCTAATTTTCTTTTTGGTAGGAGAAAATGAAGATGGGGATTTTGCGGCTAGGGTTTCGATCTGTGAGTGATGGGTTTAGTCGTCTTCAGCGGGATATGACTCTTAGGGCTCTTTCCACGAACTCATTTCCTGGTAATTTTTGAATATCTCTTTTTGTCATCTGGGTATTTCTTATCTGAAGCTCATTTTATTATTTTTTTTGTTATAGATTAGGCAAAATATGCAAGTGAATGGAAAATGAAATGGTAGAGAAGCAAATAAGCTTGTATTTTAACCCACTAGGGCCTTGTCTCAATGGTAGGAGGCAAGTGACGGGATAGAGTATTGCTTTAGGCCAAATTGTGTGGAGTTTGATTCCCCCCCCCCCCCCCCCCCCCCCCCCGAACCTTTCTCTGAGGAATTCCTGACTTAACTGGCTCCTATGGTTTGTGGGTCGCTGCACGGTTCGGGTTCTATCGGGTTACCGGGTTCCTCATTAGCAAAAATAAGCTTCTATTTAAGCCAATCATGGTTGAATATCCAGCTAATGACTCTCTCTTTAAGGCATTTTCTTATCTGGGTTGTTGTTGGTGTATCCAGCTAATCACTTATGTTGGGCAAATTAATGTGAGACCCTTTGAATGTTCTTAAACTATACAAATGACCCTTAAACTTGGAAATTGAACACTACTTTCCACCTACACTTTTAATTTCATAAAATAGCCCTTCAAATTTGCAATTAGACATAACTCGCTCCTTGAACACTACAAATTAGACACAACTCATCTCGTGCACATTCTTTTTAAAAAACAATCACCTAAACTATGTTATTAAACTCAAATTGCTTATAGAAATCAAATTTAACGCTTAAATTAAAACTATGAATTGATTTCTTTGCTGCTTTTTTGGGAGCTTTCAACCTCATAAGTCCCAATTCTTTGTCATAAAGAAGTCACTTGTGACGACATGAAATGTTAGAATACAAAACTATTCTTGAGTTTTCATCTTATAGGAGCCTTTTTGACTAAGTGGTCTCAAGTTAAAATCTCAATAGCCTACTCTTACTACTAATATAATTGCAACATAATGTATGATGTTGGCCCTCGTAAATATCCATTTTTAAGCTGATTGGATATCACTAGGTGTGTCAGCAAGCGGAGTCAAGAAAAGAACCTCCTTGTTTTGAGCTTGAGTTAGAGTTCGAATTCAAGTCGAGCCTTTATTGAACTTCCCAACATTTGTCCGAACTCGGTTTCACAATATGGTAGTTTGTTCAATACTTTGCTAAACACTACTCGTTAGCTTAATCGAGCTCATTATCGAGTTCAACACTCTCTTTTTGAACTTGACTTGTTATGCTTATTGAGCCTGCTAAAACTCGGCTTGATAAGCTATTGAACCCCAAATAATCAGGGATTTGATGGCGGACTTAAAAAGCCACCTACCAGAGCCCTAATAAAATTTGAAAACGAGTAGTTCATTGAGTGTTTTGTTCGTTCACGCCCGATGAGGGGGAATATTGGAGTATCAAGTCATAATCGGACATTCACCAAATAGCTTGGTTCCTTGGCATATGTCCCAATAGTATACTTAGTAATGCTTTTGGTTTTGGATCTTTAATAGGCATTGGCATCAGCGATAATCAAAACAGTGACTCATCTGAGTCGATTGATGATTTCGAGAAAAGGATATTTGGTGGGATATCTGAGGACAATTCGAGCTCGTTTTTTCAGAAGCTTGACAAACTCGAGAAGGCCCGGAATAGATCTAGACTTGATTCCAAATTCAGTGGAGGGAACAAATCTGATATACTTGATGGTTTGGATGGGGGTTTCAATACGTTGTCGGATGGCATGGAAGGGAAGCTGAAGAAGGCAGCCACTTATTTTGAGTTTAATCCTGAGGAGATTGAGCGAGATGATTATACCTTCAGACCTGACATGAATTTCAAGCCTGGAATGACTTACGACTCTCCTAAGGTATAGTTCCTTTGCGATAATGTTGAAGCTTTTGTCTAGTGTCATTGGTTAATGAAACAAATGTTCGATGAACAACTCGTGCTCGAAATCGATCAAGTCTCAATCGTGTTATAGGGTGGAGTTCAAATAAACGTTAGAAAGCTCGATACAAGCTCAAATCAAACTCAAGACTTCGGACTTGGGGATGCTTAGCTCAAATCAAAATCAAATTGATGTTTTTTCCCCTCTGAAATCAATTTTATGACAACAAAGCTTTGCTGTGCTACAGGATCTTGATCTAAGAAAGCCTGGGGTATGGAAACCTGCCAAACGAGCTGAGTTTGAGGTAACAACTGAGGAGGTTCTCAAGAAAGCCGATTTCCGGGTAAGTTCTCTTTAGATCTATGTTACCAAAACTGAAGCATAAAGATTGCTGACACTTTACTTTGTCCTGTAAAAAAAAAATAAAAATAAAAAATCATTTCCTTGATTGGAATTTTCACCATACAGCAATGGTTTAGGGCTCTATTTGGTTTAACGATAAACATTTTCCTTATGAAAAATATTTCTCCTCGAAGCATTCTCAACTGAAAATATGTTTTTCTTTAGAATTTGATTTTATCTAGCTCAAGAGAGCAATTCCATTATATGAATTTGTATGAGATTCATGTTTGGTTTGTTTGAAGTTGATGCGAGGGTAATGTAGGATAATGACAGAAAAAGTTTCTTCCCTGTGCGAGAAA
This sequence comes from Simmondsia chinensis, assembly GCA_018398585.1. Classification (NCBI taxonomy): domain Eukaryota; kingdom Viridiplantae; phylum Streptophyta; class Magnoliopsida; order Caryophyllales; family Simmondsiaceae; genus Simmondsia; species Simmondsia chinensis. Next base: position 1,388,904 of record JAGTTD010000020.1, read on the forward strand.
ATGACTTCCCTTCTTCTTGAAAGATCACTTTCTCCTCATCTGGGACAATAATTTTCCTTAGTTGATTGTTGCTTATTATTTTACGTTGGGAATAATAGAAACGGTATTTCATTTTTTGCTTGTTCTGGCTTTAATAATACAAACAGGATGGAAAAGAACTTTGGCAAAACAGACCGAGCCTTAGAAATGCAATTGGTGGCGCTTTACCTGTTTCTTGCTGAACTTGTTTGAATGGCTGACATTGGTATTTTTTCTGATATGATGTGTATACCTCCACAAAAGAAATTTGAATTTATCGATGGAGACTAAACATATCTGTGTTTAATCAAGGGGGTTCCTAGGCATCCCTGTGTCTAGGAGGATGGTTAATAAACTACTCTTTAGCCTTATCATTTTGTCAATGGTTAATTTTTGTATCTTGCATTTATGTAGTCTATAGTCTTATGCCCAACGTTCAAGAGATTTGGTGATACAAATTTTTGTCATTGCATTATATGCAGAATGTTAGATTCCTTGCCAACTTTATAACAGAGGCTGGGATAATTATCAAAAGAAGCAAGGTATTTGTTTCTTTATTTTATTTTACAGTTCTTACTCCTTAAGGCACTAATGCACCGGATCCCATTATAACTCCGAAGTTAAGCGTGCTTGGGCCAGGGTAGTACCAGGATGGGTGACCTCCTGGAAAGTCCCTGTGTTGCCAACTCTATAAGGTTGGGGGTCCTCGGAAACAACCTCTTGGCTGGGTTACATCCTGATGGGGTAAGGCTGTGTACATTTACCCCCCTAAGACCCCGCCCTTGAGGCATTGGCTTGGTTGTTGTTATTGTTGTACTCAATGTTTGTAAGTTTGTTCAAATTGGTTCCTTTTTTTTTTATTCAAAATAGTTAGTAATGTTTGTAAGCATATTTGGATTGTCACTCACTTTTTTTGTTGGTTTAAATGGTTCATCATTTTAACTTTTGATAAAATTTGTCCCCCATTTGTTGACCAACACCAACTAAAAGTTTGAAGATAAGGGACCAATTTTTTCATAGAACAAAAAGAACTATTTTAAACAAAATAAAAGATGGGAGACCAATTTGAACATACTAGAAACAGTAGAGAATATTTTAAACATAAGAAAAGAATGAGAGATCTATTTGAACGAACTTACAAACAAACTTTAGAAGCCAACTACTTTAGCTGAATCCCTTTCCTAGACAATGTGGTATCTGGACACTAATCTTTCAGCACTTTCAACGTGTAGACGAAAATAAGCGCAAAAGCTCAAAGGCGGGTAGCAAGGGAGATCAAAACAGCGCGAGCATTCGGACTGATGCCATTTACGACAATGGGCACAAAGACGTTTGTTTTTGGGCAAACGATGGAGGATCTTGATAAGGACTTTGAATTCGATAGTTACGATAGCCACGCTGTTGATGACGGTCGAGGTCCACTTGGTGGATAGAGCGTGTCTACTTCGCTAAATTTTTTTTTTTTTGGTTCCAATTGATCGGGGTTTCCTAGAAAAGAAGTGTTTGAAAAATCCCCGTGTTCTTAGGTTTTGTTTGGTGTCACCTTTTGTTTGTAGTTTTTGATATTTTGGAAACTACGGGTCATGGTTTGTAAATGGTTTTGTCCTGTTCTTTTGGTTTGTGGTTTTTTAGTCTTTTTCAAGTTTGAGTGAAAACGGAAAATAAAATACCCAAAATCGAAAAAAACCGGTTTTACGAACTTTGTTATCTGTTTCTTAAAACCCCAAAACTGCAAAAAAAACCACGATACCAAACCGGTTTTTTAGTCTTCTTTGTACTTGAAATCGGGAAATACCCTTTTTTTTTCCTTCATTATTAGGGGGAGGGGTGATTACCTTTGTATTCTAAACTTCAGTGTGTTTTAATTTTTCTTTTTTCGTATAAAATATTAAGAAACATAGAAATAAATTTTTTTTTTGCGAATTGGACGTATAGCTAAGAGTTATGTACTTGGAATCTTGTTTTGCTTATTATATGTACTTGTAGTGACGGGAGCTCTTGAGGCACTGGGTTTGTTGTCTGCTGCACCACTTGGAGCTCCACGACAAAGCTGATAAGTTTGTTTTTCTTCCGAATGGCACATTGCATCTACCTGTCCAATGTCACTTGTGGTACAATGAATATTAGTTTTGGATCTGTGCTAACCTTGTTAGCATTCAGATGTTGTGAAGGAATTTAACATCCCTAGCCCCATTTGCGATGTGGGAGTGGGCCCAAAAAAATTACTAGCCGAAGGCAACTTGACATGATTTTACTTGTCTAAACTCAAAAAGTTCGGCTCGCTTTGAGTTCAAGCCGAGCTGAGCCGGCTCATTTAGCCTATCGAGCCGAGCCTAGTGAAGCTCGAGCTTGCAAGCTCACAAGCCTTTACGAGTTTAGCAGAACCATTTTTAGTATAATATATTTGCTTAAATATTGTCCGATGAAGCCAAATTGGAGCCTAAATAAGTCGAGTCCGAGCATAAGCGATCCCAAGCGAGCCTATATTGAGTTAAAATGAGCCAAAATATTGCGAGCTTAGATCGAGCAGAGTCGAGTTTGAGTTTTGACGAATTGAGCTCGAGCCAAACTTTCCAAGCTCGATGAGCTTCAAGTTGAGCCGAGCCGAGGCAAATTATGAAGTGACCATTGACAATGTCCGGCGAAGTTATGGGATTAATTTTACGAAACTTAGGTTATGAAATTTTTTCCATTTCCATGCTTCATCACATCATTCTTCTCCTATTCGGTTTCGTATTCTTCCACTTTTTCATGTAGAAAACTCAATCTCCTCCTTTCCGATGATGCTGACTTTTAAGGGGGTTTATGAAAACTGGAGAGTTTTGTAATAATATAATAGATAGATTTATAATATAATAATATTTTAAGTGATAAAATTTTCTTTTTATAAGATATTATTATTGTCATAGCTAGAATAATATTGTGACAATAATATTATTGTCATACCTAGAAATTAGAATCATACTATAGTTTTTAAGATAATTTTATAACTCTTATTACTTATAAGATATTATTACTATAATAATAATAAAATTTTTCCAACAATAACAGCTTCTTGTATTTATTGTTTAAATGAAAAATCAAAATTAATTAATTTTTTTTTTATAATTTTAAACTTTTAAAAAATTAAATCGATAGAGCTGAACAAGAAATCTTTATGAGGATGCTTTCTTTGTCGCCACCTTTCCTGGCGTGTAGTCTTCTTCGCCTGATATTTTTGTCATTCCCCAATTTGTAATTTTTAAATTTATAAATTTATTATATTTTTAATAATTAAAATAATTTGTACTTATACTTATTATATGATTAACCTCGTAGAGTACCAACACACAAGTACCGAATTCTATTAAAATTCTAAAGTTAAGTGTGCTTGAGCAACAGTAGTACTAAGATAAGTAACATCCTTAAAAGTCCTCGTATTACACCCCTTAGGCTAAGAGTTTTCGGAAATAGTCTCCCTTTAAGGTGTTACTCTGAATGGAGAAGACTGCATATATCCACCCCCTCAAACCCTACTTACGCGGGAGTTATTAGGGCACTGAAAATGTTACTTGCTTATTTTATGATTAAATATAGATTAAATTTTTTTTTGTTAAAATAGGTAAAAAATTACAAATTTTTTAAATAGGAACGGCTTAGAAAAAACGGTTGATAACTTTGAACTCGGAAAATAACTGAAAGACGCAAAAATTTTAATATCAAGCTGATCCAGTACACATTAAAATTTTATTTAGAAATAACTATTTGTGAAAAAAAAAGAAGTTGGTCATATATCACATGAGTGTTTTTTATTATTTTTAAAAATCACTTTAATTGATTAAAATGGTTTTTCATTTGATATTCAGCGATAAAATTTTTAAAGTACCTAGTAATTAAATGAGATTTTTATTAAAAGTTTAGTGATTAAATCTTTTGAAATTTAATTTAAGTAATCAACTTGTCTATTTTTATTCACTTATAAGACTGAGAGATGACTTTAAATCATTATTTAAATTAATAAGTGTTTTTTTTTTTGCTTTTTTTTAAATTTTATTTCCAAAATCCATAATTGGACAAGAATGTGTGTCTCATGTTTATCTATAATTTGCTATTTTTGGAGTCATACTAAGATCACTTTATCTTTCAAAAAGAAACCACTTTCTACTTATCAATCATTTTTATTATTTCAATTATTTTAGTAGTCAAAATTATTTTAAAATAAATTATTACTTAAATATTTTGAAGTTTGATTATTTATTATCTAGGTGTCATTATATTTTAATACATACTACTAAATTCCACATAGTTTTAAAATTTATTACTTGTATAACTTATACAAGAATTTGGTGGGTTTTTGCAAAAATTTGAACATTTTTTATTATAAAATGTCGATGCAATAAATAATTATAATAATATACACGAGTTATATTAGTTTTTTCAACAAAAATTTAACAGATTATGAAAAAATCATTGAATTATGACAAAAGATATTGGAATATTAGTGAAATAATGTGATATGTTAGCATTTAATGATAAAAAAATCTGAACATTATGATAGATGACACCTACATATTATGATAATTAATTATGTCCTATTTTAACAATTTTTAATAATAACCTATATAATTTTGAAAAATGATGCCTTATTGATAAAATTTAAGTTTCAAGGTACCTAAGTGGTAAAATTCTCAATCTTAGAGGACCTCGTTGTATATATTGAAAAGTAATAAATCCTTAAACCATGGGGTATCTAAGTGATAAATTACTTTTTTTTAAGGGTATAATATTTGGGAGTTGTTATTATCAGGGCAAAAATTATTATTATCAGAACAATGATGGACTTTCAAACAATAAGAGCTACAAAGCTATAATTTTTCTCTGGTAATAACAACTTTGGTTTGATAATAATATTACTCTAATATTTATCTATACTATATACTTATTGTGAAGTTGTCCCCCCTCAAAAAGCATCCAAATCCCCAATTCTTTTTTTTTAGATTTTTTCTTTTTTTTTAAATGCTCCCTTAACTCCAATCCCTTTTTCTTATTTTGTTTTTTTTTCCTTTTTTCTTATTTTGCTTTTTTGTATTGATTTGTAGATTAAACAACAACAATTAATCTAAAAGTAATACAACTATATCTCAACGTATCAAATGAATAACAACGGGACATGTATGATTATCTATACTTATTTTCTTTTATAATATTGCCCACAATGCCTCCGGTATCTCATATATTAAGAGTAGAATTTTGAACATTTTCTTGGTTATAAATAGCACGAAAATAACGTATATCTTTATATGGTGAACTTATGGATGACAATAGGACATGTATGATTATCTATACTTATTTTCTTTTATAATATTGCCCACAATGCCTTCGGCATCTCATATATTAAGAGTAGAATTTTGAACATTTTCTTGGTTATAAATAGCACAAAAATAATGTATATCTTTATATGGTGAACTTAAAGGGTATTGAGTCAATTTCAATGAGAAAACCATTTGTATACCGTAAAAGTCTTAAATAAAAATATAACTAATGTATTTCCTATTTTAAGTCTTCAATAGAAAATTTATTTTCCCTTTTTTCTTTTGCTGATTATTTTTCTTTATGAATTAAATACAGAAAGTCTTAAATTAAATTTTTTTTTATTTTATTTATTTTTAGTTCGTGTTATTTAATCAAAAATTGTACAATATAAAAGGGTGACAAAATTATTTTATTAATTTTTCTTCAAAAACCCAAAATAAGAAAAAAAAAGGGAGATAAAAAGGGTATTTAAGAGTAGAATTGAAAAAAGAAAAATAAAAAAAGGAAAAAAATATAAGAAAGTATTAAAAAGAATATCCAATATAATTTTTGATTGAAAAATATAAAGTAAACCATATTTTAGACTCTTCTAGAGGCCTTTTCTTAACCTAAGATTCAAAAACTTCCTAAATTGCCTACAATGCCTCCAATATCTCATATATCTTCAATGTTTGCCAACCACAATTACACGTAAATCTCTCCATATTTTAACATTCCACTCGATATTTTGAGTACACCAAGCAAAGTCATAATATATTAATTTTGTTATAGTACAAATACAATAAAGACCTTTCAAATTATACCATTAATCAAAATTAAAGTGACCCTAAACTCATTTATATGAAATATCATAAAGATATTGTGGTTGGCAAACATTAAAGATATATGAGATAACAAAATACCATAAAGACCTTTCAAATTATACCATTAATCAAAATCAAAGTGACCCTAAACTCATTTATATGAAATACCATAAAGATATTGTGTACTTTTCAAATTATTTGTGTGTACCTCTACTTGCCTCATTACCCATGGGTATCTATTACCTACCCCGTACTTCTTTAATGTAAGTATAAAACAATTATCTATAACCGCTCCTATTAGGTGGAGCCCATTGCCATCCCAATATTTCTTACTCACAAAATTACCCATCACCAACTTTTCTATCAAAATACACTAGAGTGTTATACTATGCCAAATGTAAATTTGTGCATAAAGCAGTAAATTTTTTTTTAAGACTTTTCTTATGTAATCCAGGAACACGGCGCGGGTTAGACCTCCGACAATCCAAAAAAAAAAAAAAAAAAGATTTTTCGTATTTAGTCCACGAAGTGCGACATTTTGCTTCGCATTACACAACAAAACTAAGGTATGAAAAGACTTAATTCATCAAAGTTTCAAAAATTAAAAAGGAAAACATATTTTTAATTTAAGACTTTCCGTATTTAACCTATAAAAAAATAAAAATGGTTCTAAAAAAAATACCTCCGATAACCGAATATAATAAAGGAAATATTAAGCCAATATATTATTATTTTAATACTTCTCTTATGTAATCCGAGAATAGGATACTGACTACACCTCCAACAATTTCGAATTAAGATTTTTCGTATTTTGTCCATAAGAAAAAATCAAGTATACCTCCCATAATCAAAAATAGAAAAATAATACATTCTTAATTTAAGACTTTCTGTGTTTGATCTATAAAAAAAATAAATCGGTAAAAGAAAAAAAAATTCAAGTCCCTGTTAAAGACTTCAAATGGAAAATATAGTTTGTCTTATTTTTTACTAGAAACTATTTCGGTTATTACTATGAGAATTATATAAATTAAACATCATTATGGATAGCTGATCACACAAGATCTTAATTCGATACAAAAAACCACAGATATAAAATACAGTGATCAATACATACTATCCGTGCATCGCACGGGAACGAAACTAGTTATTTATAAAGGAGAAGACAACATGTTTATGAAAAGATAATGAAAGATAACATATTTTACAAAAAGAACAAGATAAGTATATAAAATTTATAATATCACAATTGAAAAAACGTGGTGGCAACTGAAAAGATAATATGGCACAGAAAAAATGTGTGGCAATTATACTTTAATTGACGGATGATATCCGAGTTTTACAGCGATTCATATGAGCATTTTTTTTTCGATAGTTGGTATAATGTCACAATCTCAGGATTGTGACGGCCAAAGTTTACCAACTTAGGCCCGTAATGACAATAGAGGTTTAGATGAGAAAGAAAAAAAAAAGAGAACTTGAGATATCAAATTGAACAAGGAGAACTGAACGAGTGGCGCATCCTGGTTTCTTAGGAGGGTGAATCATAGTGAGTTAGCCCGTTCAGGGTATTTTCCTTTTGTCCTGGAGCTTCGAGTTTTCTTATTGATTCGTTGTGGTTGGTCCTTTGTCTCCTTTTTTTTGTAATGGGTTTCTTTGTTCTATTCCGGTTCACGTGTTTTGCTAGTCGTTTTTCTTGTTGCATGTGATTCACATGGGCCTGTGATATGGTAAAAAATAAGATAATTATGTGCAATCAAAAAAAAAATAGCGAGTTAATAATATTCTAATTGTTTGGGAAAACTTCCTTTTTTAAGGTACGAGGATGTTTGGTATGGGAAAAAAATTATTTTAAAACAAAAGTAGAAGTTTTTGTCTGCTTTGAAGTTGAAACAGAGAAAAAATACTTCTCTTTTAAAGCGGAAGTAAAAATTTAAAAAATTTTAAACAAAAATATCTCTATTGAAAACATTTTTACAATGTATTTCTATAAAAAAGTGTTTGTAAAAAAATAATTTTTTACAATTTAGCCAAATAGACCTAATTAGAAAAATGACTTAAAGATTTTGAGTTTCAGCTTTTGCATTAACTTGAAAGAAGAAACACCACTAAAAATATGTAAGAATTAAATTGATATAATAAACAAAGTTATAAAAATTTTTAACATAAATAAACTTTATTTTATAAAGGATTTTTTACTAAAAATTATATAAATTTTAGGTCCTTTTTCAAAAAACGACCTATATTTTTTAATTTTTAAAAAAATTACCTAATATTTATAAAATTTTTCAACTTCATATCTTAATATTAATACTGTTAACATATATTAATTTTTCCCTACATGATTTTTTCAAAAAAAGAATTAAATATTTTAAAAAAATATTTTAACATATTAAAAATTTGTATATATTTTTAAAAATATTTTTATATTTTAAAAATAATTTTTAAAGCTAGGTAAACAAAAACTAATGAATACTAATGATATTAATATTAAAGTGTAACATTAAAAATTTTAAATAATTTAAAAAAAAAAAATAAAAAATAGCAACAGTCCCCGTGCCCAAGGGATCCGGCCTAAGCCGAGTCCGAGGGGTGACTATATGCAGCATTCCTCTATCTTAAAGAGATATTATTTTCAAGTACCCCCAATCTGAGGGGTGAGGACTTCTCAAGAGGTCACTCATCCAGATACTACTTTCGGCCAAACACGCTTAATTTTGAAGTTCGAATGGAATCTAGTACTTGCATGTTAGACTATCTCCAACGGTGCCCCATTTTCTTGGGGCACCCAAAAAAGAGTAAAAAATAAGGCACCATTACGAGCAGCCTTAGTACCTTATTTGGTGAAACATCATAAAATCGCAACTCAAATATAAATAATTTTTAATAAAAAAACTATTTTATAAAAAAAATATCATAAAATATATAAAAAGGATTCCTGCAAATCTCCCAAAGTCTACTAAACAGTGTCAGTCTTTATTTTCTCACCACACATACCAAATGGCCCCTCTTTCTGAGTTTTTTTTTTTTTTTTTTAGTTTTACCTTTTTAAAATTTAAAAAAATTAATAATTTTTTTAATTTAAATTATTTAAATTTTTAATTTTATAATTTAAATTACTAAATATATATATATTTTAAATTAAAAAGTATGTGTATATTATTATTTGAACTATTAATAAGGAAGATATAAATAAAAGACACATTTAAATAAGGAAATGATGATATGTATATTATTATTTAAACTATCTTATAGAGAAACTATGGTATTATGATACTATTAATAAGGAGGATGTAAATGAAGGACACATTTAAATGAAATAATGTTAATATTTCTAATAAAAAATTACGAGTTTATATATTTATACATTATTATTTAAACTATTTTATTAGATATATGTAACTTAAAAATTACGAGTTTAACTATATAAAAAAAACTCCTTATTAATAATTCAAATAATAATATACATACATATTTTTTTAAATTGTACTGCTGCTACCAAAATCGAGTACTACCCGTGCCCGGTAGTACTGCCCTGCCCGAAAAGCTGAGTTGCTGCTTGGTACACTGTCCTTTGAGCCGATCTTGTTCCTTCCAACCATTGGAGCTTCATAAAGCTTTTTTGAGAAGCTTTATCCATGGCACCTATAATTATACTTAAAAATCTAAAAATAATCTAATATTTTCAAATGTCCTATGGTTTTTTTTTTGGGTAATGTATATATATTACACTCGGGAAGAGAGAGAGAGTGATAAAAAAAGGAGAAAGAAGCCTCTATTAAGTCAAGGGGGGGAGAGAGCAACGGTAGCAGTGGCGACGTGACTTGAACCTCTGTTAATTTTTTTGTTAATTGGAAATTCTTAAATTTGCCCTATTTTAATTAAGTTAAGCTTTATTATTCTTAAGCTATTATAATCTTTTTTCTATTTTTTAAGTTTATAACTCATGTTTTTTCATTAATTACATGCATAAATATCTAAGAAAATATGTAATTTTTAAGTAACGTGTCCCCAAGGTGTCGTATCCTAATTTTTTAAAAAATTACGTGTCGGCGTTTAGGTATCGTGTAGTATCTCATATGTCGTATCCGTATTCGTGCTTCCTGGATAATAAGTACAAAAGTACTCCAAAAAAATAATACAAGATATTATATAATATTCCAAATATATCATATGAAGATATTATATTAACAGGCATAATTGACATGACGGAGAAATTAACGGCCACTTATTTTGTCTTAGTAAATGACAGCTTATCCGCTTTCCGTTATCTTCACTCATTCAAAATCCACAGCCTCTCTCTCCTCTCAATATCCAAACCCAACATTGCAACCATGGCTTCTTCTTCTTCTTCTTCTCTCTGCCTTCACCGTTCATTTTCCTTCTTTTCTCGCCCCTCCGCTTCTTCCTTCACCGACAATTCCACTCTTCTCTCTTTCTCCTCTCGCCCCTCGTTTCTCTCTCCAAATTCTCTCCACATTTCTCTCCAATCACTCCCTCAAACTTTCATATCCTGGCGCCACACCAAAATCAGCGTCGTTGTCAATGCTAGCACCGCAGTGGAGAAGAAGAAGGTGCTGATTGTGAACACCAGCAGTGGTGGCCACGCCGTGATTGGGTTCTACTTTGCCAAGGAGCTTCTGGGTTCCGGTCACCAGGTCACCATTATGACCGTTGGGGATGAGAATTCGGATAAGATGAAGAAGCCCCCTTTCAATCGATTCTCTGTTAAGTTTCTGATCTTTTTTATTTCAATAAATTACAGATTACTACCGTGAGATTTGGAACTTTCTGAAATAATATTTTAGTCCAAAATCTACCTATATTTAATAAAATAGTTGAAATTATGGTGTATAAGGGTCTAAAATAAGTTTCTTACCCAACTCTTTTTTATTATCAATGCTAACACATTGCAGTCTCTGTGTTATATGAGGAAAATAGCAAGTCGATGATGATTTTACCAACAAATAATGACAAATTTTGCACCATTTCACATTATTACTTAGACTATTTTATTAAATACAAGTAGGTTTAGACTAAAAGTTATTTCATAGAATCTGTTTGCTAAAAAAGGTTAATATATCAAATCTCAAATTTGGCTTTTTATTTTTGTTTAAAGGTTAATTTTGGTTACCTGATGAATATGTTATATGGGTGGGTCAGGAAATTGTGAGCGGCGGTGGGGAAACAGTATGGGGGGATCCTGGGGATGTTGGAAAGGCTGTAGGAGGGGTGGACTTTGATGTGGTGCTCGACAACAATGGCAAGGACTTTGACACTGTTGGGTTAGTGCTATTTATTCATTATATCTCATTTAAACTATAGTGTTGTTATTGTTTATTATTTAAGTAATAATACGACATGGAATGAATAATATATGGCCACAAATTTTTACTATGTCAATAATATTATGCTTTAAACTACTAAGAAACATGGGAGACATCTATTACTCGTGGTTCTATTTGTAAGTACATAATATTTAAAGGGAGTTGTTATTATTAAGATAAAAATTGTACCTTACAAATAATGAGAGCCATAAAATTGCTTTGAGTACTACAATCTTGCTTTATCAATACCAATTTTGCCCTGGCAATAACATTACCCTATTTAAATTATAAGCTTGTAACTTAGTGATATAAATTTGAAGGACTAGTGATTAGAAAATTAGTGATAATTGTTTAGGAATTGCTGCAATATATTTGTTCTCTATTTTCATTTGTTTGTAGTGACTGCCTATAGGTCAAAAATTAATAGATTTAGTTTACCATTACCCTAAAATAGTATTGAATTTTTAAGGAAATAACAAAAAGATTGTTAAAATTGTATTGTCATTTGGACCTAAAAGCTTTACTCGAATCTGAGAAGTTTAGGTTAAGGTCTAGTCAGGAATGAGTCTAAGGTGATTCATACTAGAAGTGACTTGACCGACTTGGTAGCCATGTTACGTAAGACAATGAGAAAATAGTAGAACAACCAAGAGATAAAATCTGCTTTTTATTGTAGGCCGGTGGTAGATTGGGCAAAGACAGCTGGCGTAAAACAATTTCTATACATCAGTAGTGCTGGTATCTACAAACCAACTGATGAGCCTCCCCATGTTGAAGGGGTAAGATATGTTTTTCTCTTCTCAATTTAACATTTGTAATCAAATTAAAGTTTTGACATAATTATTATTTTAACGAATTCTGGTTATGTGATCACAAAAATGAAATGTATAACGTCTACGACGTGGAATCAAACCCTGCTTCATAGTCACATCACAATGTTGTGATGTGCATGTCACGGGCTTTAAAGAAACTTGCATAAAGGATATTGATACAGCGCGTAAAGTCGAATTTGTGAAAGCGGAAGGTTCAATAGCCTTCCTTTAAATCTTTATTATGAAAATAATAAAAACAAAGGAGAAAAGTTAGTCAAATTCTCGTAACTCGAGAATAGCAGAAAACCCTAGAAAATATTGAATAGAAGTTTATGAATGAAATGAATGAAAACCCTAGTCTTACTCTTGTTTAAATAGAGGAGCTAATTGACTTATAATAAAACACTAAAAACTAAAAGATAAACAATAAATAAGCTGCTCTCTCCGGGGGTCCCGTGGATGGGACCTCAGTTGCCCTGCACATGTACCAGGGTTCGAGCGGCATGTAGGATAGTTTTATTAGGTTAATTTAGGTATTTCCCCCTCCCCTTGTAGCCTTCAGGCATGTGTTTGATCAAAAAAAAAAAAAACAATAAATAAAAGTTAGATAATTCAAAATAAGCTTTCTAAAACTAATTAAACTCTTCCTAGTCTTTCAACCCTAGCCACGCACCTATTGATGCTGCCATCTGGCTCATCACTGCAATCCCCCATTGCCAAGCAATCCTGCCAGCTATGAGGGCGGGGCTACATCATATATGTTAGGTGGTAAGTTGCTTTTATATTTTACATTTGAAAACATTTGAGAACGGTGGTTTAGTCTAACTTTCATATATTTTTGGTTACTCTAAAATGCAATGAAATTTATAAAAATGCAGACTGCAGTGATGCGTGAAATACAATTGCCAATAATTCCTTGGCTTTGAAACATTACTCAAATTGGAACCCTAGAATAAGAGGTCCTAAGTTTCAATACCGAAATTGAATTATAATACTTATATATTAAGAAGCCCATTAAATGTTATTACTTAACAAACAATCATATAAATATTAGCTCAAAATCTGTTATATAACAACCTCTAAATTATGTAGTGCCCTTTATCTGATTGACTTTGCTTAGTGCAAACAAAATTGTTGAGACAGAGAAGGTGAAATTGTGAATAGTGATGCAGGACACTGTTAAAGGAGATGCGTCGCATGTAGGAGCTGAGGAATACATAGCAGAGGTATTCAATAGCTGGGCAGTATTCCGACCACAATACATGATTGGATCTGGAAACAACAAAGACTGTGAGGAGTGGTTCTTTGACAGTATGTACTTCAATCTCTTTCACCATTAAGGTTACTGTCTTAATTACTTTTGAAGGAAAAATATAGGTAATTAATAAACATAGAGTTTACGGAATACCTCAGTCGCGGAATATTGAATCTAGACTTGCCTTACTGCCTTGATAGATCGCCTTAAGAACCGTAGTATCAACTGAGAGGGTTATCAGAGTCCTTTAGGTTTCACCTCACCAAAATCAAGAGTCAAGGATGGTGGCTCTTGAGAGAGAGTTTGAATAAGGGAGAGATAGTATTTGATAATCAATTTAATCAGGAAAATGTGTTTTACGGGTCGAGAGTAGGATCTTTTTATAAGCACTCCCCTATTTTAAAGGGGAAAATCCTCCCACTGCTTTAGTGGGATTAATAACCAGCATATCTCAACAATTGAGATATTAGTGATTGACCAAGTCATATCCAACATCTCCCACTTAGCCAATAGGGTTACTCTCTCACTTCGTAAAAGTAATGGGACATGCGATCAAAATGATACTAGGAATAACTGAACATATTATATTAAGACACCATCTAACTAATATAATAACCCAAGAACACATAAATTCGAAATACTCCAAACCATTTGATATCACCAATAATCTAGCATCATTAATCCGTCAAAATAATGTACTAAATTCACGCAACTTTGAGTATATAACAATTGATGTGACATAATTGCCTAGGCAGTCTAGGAAACGCCAAAACAACTTTTCCTTGGACACACATGGTAATCCTGTTGGGAAAAAATCTAAATTTTGTTGAAAAATAAACTCTGATGTCGACTATTGGGTTCACAGTTCTCAACTATTGTCATAACAATAGGCACCTATTAGAGCACTTAGAGTAGGAGACTCTTCTCTCTACTTAAGCCCCCGGTCGGAGAGTTAAGCTTCGTGACACCTCACGTGCGAGAGTTCCCGGGAATAGGTTTGTCTCTATAATTCCTTTGCCCTAATACCGGTTGTTGGGATGAATTTCAAAAATTCTCCCTAAAGATTACGCAGCGTAACGGGTTTAGAATTCATAACTCTAAACCTAGGGTTGATTTAAAATTCCTAATTTTAAATCTACTGACTTAAATTTATAATTTAAATCAACAGATTATTTAGATCTACAGGCCTTTTACTCTAATATATTCATAACAATACATAAACTTAAACAGGCATAATAACGAATACTGTAAATAAATAGACAAGCGAAAGAGAATAAAAAAAAAAAGAACATACTTGAAATTGCTTCAATAAAAGAAGAACCAGAAAGACAATAATATTCATCAAACACGAGACCGCGAGACCGTCTACGCAATGACCTCGAATTGCCCGGAGGGTGGGCTCTGAAAAATATTAAACTGAGGAAAGAAAAATTTCAACGGAAATTTTTTCTCTCCAATTAGATCTTCGAAACAATTTCAGAAACCCTAAATAAATATTTCAACTCAATTGCCAAACGTCGGAATAAGCTTCTCTATTTATAGGAATATACCGGAGTGAAAAATTATTAAAATAACGATGTGGGACGCGCACAGTTCAAATTAAAATGCGTCGTTTTATTTAAAAAAGCAACTAAAACGCAACGTTTCAACGTCTAGCTCACGCGTGCTCTGGCCTGTCACCGTGTGCCACGTGTTGCCGCGTGATTGGTCCCCGCGTGGGGACGCGGATAGCCCTTGTGGGCGTCCTAGCGCGCGACATGTGTCGCGCGTTGGTTCGTTGGATCCGAGACGCATGGATTGTGAGCTGTGTTGTTTCTCTTTGTATTTTTTTTTGTTTTGCTTTGTTTCCCACGTGTAAAAATTCATTTTATGAATTTTAATTTTCCAAAATTATTTTGTTTTACAATTTTTAAAAATTTTATTCATCTCATGAATAATGTTTGGCAAAATTAATTTACCCATCTTATGGATAAATAATTCATCTCATGAATTCTTTAATATTTTTCCAATGGCAATAAATACAGAGGCTTGCGTAGGGACCTCGGGGACAATTTAAATCTAGCTCCAAATGTGTTAAATTAAATCATCTCATGATATTAATTTAATTATCATTTAATGAGACTTAATTCCACTAAATAAATCTCACTGCACTCCAGACTTAAATTATTTATTCGATATCTCCCTAATATACTGTATTGATAACAACAACCCCTCCACTAGATGTCCATGACAAAGGATAAATAAAACCACTACCATTATCTTTCTCACAGCTTCTCCAATAGTTACCGACTCGCCCTTCACTGAATAATTCATGCATAATTAAACATATTCACAGTATAAATTCCAAATGTCAAATAGTTGGAATACTTTGGCCAAAGTTTCCGAACTATTCAAATATTTGCGAATCAACTAAGGGGACATCTGTATCTCATAAGAGAATGTAGATTCCCTATTGAATACCTCATCCTTGTCACACTTCACGCCACTACCCAGTGTACATGGGATTTCAGTCATTCGTTTAGACCTTACTTATAGTACACCAAAGTAACTAACGCTCCATGCACAAGTCCAGAATACCCTCGGGATTTAGAGTCGTCGTTCAGACAGTACAACGTGAATCACTCATCTCCGATAGTATTCTAGAAATAAGTAACCCACATGGTCCAACTTAGTGTGTCAAACACACTAACCTAACACTTTTGGATCTCCATCCACATGACCAAGACAAGTCATCTAAAGTGTCACGTTATAGTCTTAACATACAAGTGGTCCAAACTTGTCTTCGACTACGAGTCTTTCAAACAACAATCCATATCATTTGTTCCAAGTCTATCTATGGCTTAGTCTCATAAACCTCTTAGAACAAACATGTAAATTGTAGTCTGAGGACTACACCCATCTCATGGATGTCTCCCAAAAGAAAATCATATGCAGTATAAATGCTCACATACACAAATTTAACTAGAAAACGACTGGAACTTTAATTTTATTTGTTAATTAAAATAATATATTCAGAATAAATCTGAATTTTAGGACACCGTTCCTAACAAATCCATCTTTGCCTTGTTGCTTTCTTAGACGTGTTCCACGGGACCGTATGTATCAGGACCCTTGGATTACATGAGAAAGTTGCAGCACTAGTTTCTAACTTCATGACATGATTCTAAGTCCCCAAAGGGTACTTATGCGGACTATTAGGTCCGACAGCTCACAAAGTGAAGAAGAGGGGATCCATTCAATAACACTCTGCTCTGGTCGTCTCATAGCACATATGTTAGAAATATAAGCTAGTATCGAAATCAATCATAGCAAGGAAGATGAACAAGAAAACTCTTCTTTGAGAAACAAAAAATGAACATGGCATCATGGTAAAACCAAAAGTCGGAGACGGTGAATATAGAGAGAAAATTTGAATAAGGAAGAGAGTAGATCAATTAAATCAATTCAAATACAATACCACTTTGGCAATTTTTTGAGTTACAAATTCGGATATAGGACACCATCTACTTAAATGTCCAAATTATATTAGATATTGAAAATGTCTGAAAGATATAGAGATTAAACAATTTTTAAATACAGTGACCAGTTTGAGTACATTTGATCCTTGAGAATTCATAATTCAGTTTAGGTACAATTATCACTTTGGTATACGCAATTTTAAAGTAGAATTTCTACTCATACTAAAAGAATAATTTGTTTTTTGAAATAAAATATATATATATCGTGTACCTATTATATGCTTTGGACATTAAGAATATAAAATTGTAAAAATCAATTTTAAATTATTTGTATTTTATAAAAGAATAGAAAAAGTGGAAAACAGTTTTCTTACTTTTTTATTTATAAAATTAGAGTTTTAAAAACTTTTTATTTTTTATATTTTCTTAAAGTATTAAAAAAAAACTAAATAATAATTTGTTGTTGAAGTTGGGGGTGTTCATTATAGGGTAATCATGCCGTTTAACTTATCGGTTCGGTAATTATTTAAGAAATTAGTGAAATTTTAATAACCGTTACCACCCATTTAAAGTCAATTAACTGGAATTTTGGTTATCGATTACCTCGTTTCGGTTAATTTGGTTAATCACTTATTGAAAAAATTTAAGTTTTTGTTTTGCATCATATAAACCCAAAAATTCCGCTACTTTCATATGCTTGGTAACTATTAAAAAATGAATTCAAAGGGTCTTCCAATATTATTTCAATTAAACTTCAATCATTCTGACGATATTTTAATAATCTAGTCATGAAGAAAAGTGAGCATACAACCCTTTGATTCTAACTTTGCTGATATAATGACCTAAATTAAAACTTGCTGTGATACTATTATAGCTAACAAATGGTTATTTATATTTTAGTACCCCGATGTTTTATGAAAATAATAAAAAAGATCATGACTTTTTTGAATTATTAAAAAGTCCCCCCAAGTTTTTGTCATATCAATGAAAAGGTCCCTCTCAAGCGTGAATATGTCATTTTTCATCGACAGAGCTAACGTGGCAATTGATTTTTATTAATGCTATAATTAAATGACCTAGAGTACTCTTCAACACCCTTATTATTACTTTATAAGCACAAAATTTGAGATGTGTTATGTAGAAGCCATCTATTTTTTCTTAATTTGTTTCAAAATACGGTTATTAAAGGATATTTTTGTCATTTTACTGTAGCATTAATAAAAATACAGCTGTTACGTTAGCTCTGTCGAGTAAAAATGACATCATCACTTTGGAGAGAAGCTTTTTTATTAATACGACAAAAACTTAAGGGCCTTTTTATTAATACGATAAAAACTTAGGGGCCTTTTTAATAATTCAAAAAGGTCAGGGTCCTTTTTATTATTTTTAAAAATATTGGGGTACTAAAATATAAATAGGGCTAGAAAAATTGTTGAAAAAATATTGAGAAGTTTTCCTCCAAAATTTGAGCATGTTGTTGCTACTATAGAAAAGGCAAAAGACTTGTCGACACTCACTATAATTTGACTAATTGGTCAATTAGAAGCTTATAAAAAAGGAACGAGCAGATTTGTTGAAACAAATGTCGAGCACGCTTTTCAAGCAAAAGTGAAATTTTATGAAAAGAAAAATCATGATGAAAATAAAACAACTCCTTCCAGAAAAAAGGAAGAAAAGATCGGTATTTTGTAAGAAAACACGCAAGTTGGAGAAAAGAAAAACCTGAAACGATGCTGGTGTTCTAGCTTTGGCTATTATTTTATTTGTAAAAAATATGACCACCGTAAAGATTACATTTATAAGTGTAAATATAGAATCCAAATCACTTAAAGAAATTGTTGGCATACAACAAAAAGATGAAAAAAATGAAGCCAAGTTCTCTGAAGAAAAGAACAAGGTGTAGTTATTCATGTCTTATCCATACCGTGAATAACCACTACATACATGGTATGTGGACAGTGGATATAGTAATCACATGAAGAACCACTACATACATGGTATGTGGATAGTGGATACAGTAATCACATGACTGGAAATCAGAAGCTATTTATCAAATTCAATGATAAATATCCATCTGAATTAAGCTTTGATGATGGAAGATGGACTCCTAGAAGGATAAGGCAAAATCGTAGTTCAGACTCAATGTGGTAATAGTGTTACAATTAATGATGTTCATTTTGTTCCTGGCTTGACCTCAAATTTGCTAAGTGTTAATTGATTAAATAAAGTTGCTCAATTATATTTGAAGGTTATGAATGCAAAATTATTGCTTAAATAATTCTTTAATAGCAAAAATAAAAATGACAAAAAATAAAATATTCCATCTTATTTTGCCACTGGATGATAATTTTGCATTTAAAGTTACTGAATTTGAAGAGTCATTGTTAACATTTCAGGTTTGGTCATTTGAATTACAATGACCTAAAGCTGCTGAATCGAATGAATATGTTTATTGGTTTATGAAAATTGAGAAAGCAGGAAAATTTTGTGAAGGCTGGTTTTATCAAAAAACTACATCGGCTACCCTTCCCTAAAAATGGTTGGAGGGAGAAAGCCCCTCTGGAAATGGTCCGTTCTGATATATGTGGTCTTATATAAACACCATCTTTTACAAACAAAAAATATTTCTTGCTTGTTATTGACGACTATTTAGGATGATGTGGGTATACTTTCCTGAGCAAAAGTAAAATGAATTTTCAGTATTTACTCAATTCATGAGTCAAGATGAAAGGAAAAGTGGTCACCAGCCAAAAGGTTTTAGAATTGATCAAGGGGAGAATTCTTGTCAAAATAGTTTCAAAGTTGTTACAGAAAAGAAGGAATTAAATAATAGTTGACTGTTCGTTATTCTCCTCAACAAAAATGGGTAGCAGAAGGAAAAAAATTGAATAATTGTTGAAATGGCACATAGTATGTCAAAAGCCAAAAGTGTGCCAAATGACTTTTGAACTGAAGCTATAAATGCTGCTGTCCATATTCTCAACACATCTCTTGCAAAAGCAGTCCCAAATAGAACTCCTTATGAAGCATTGAACGGCAAAAAACCAATTGTCAACAATTTTAAAGTAATCGGCTGCATTACTTATTCTCTCTTTCCCGCTCAATATCGAGAGAAATTTAATGAAAAAGGTTAGAAATTTATTTTTACATGTTACAATGATGAATCTAAAGGATATCGTTTGATCGATCTAGTATCGAGACAACTTATAATATCGCAAGATGTGCAGTTCGATGAGATGAAAGCACAGGACTGGAAAAAAATGGAACATCGGTGGAAATTCATGCTAAACCACAATCTCTTGTTCTTAAAAATCATGAATCTCCATATCAAGAAGATGGCAATGAACTGATCAATCCAGATGTTAATCTAGGTCCAAACTCCACTGTAAGTTCAAGCACAGATTTTGAAATAAGTTGATAAGTCACCTATATGAAGGGTACATTCATTAAGAGATATTTATGAAGCATGTAATATTACATCTTTCTCTTATAAACCACAAACATTTATTAAGCTGCAAAAGACCAAATTCGGAGAGATGCAATGGAACAGGAGATGTCCACCGTCATCAAAAATCAAACATGGGAACTTGTGGATCATCGTGAAGAAAAGACATGGTAAGATTAAAATGGATCTATAAAACAAAGTTTAATGAAGACGAGTCAATCCAGAAGCACAAAGTCCATCTCATGGCAAAAGGATATTCACAACAACCAGGTGTAGATTACAATGAAACTTTTGCTCCTGTAGCTCGAATAGAGACAATATGACTGTTATTGGCTCTAGCAGCTCAATTGAATCTTCCAATATATCAACTAGATGTCAAATCAATCTTTTTAAATGGAGAATTGAATGAGGAAGTCTGTGTGGAGTAACCAAAAAGTTATGAGGTAAAATGAAAGGAACATATGATATACTGCTTATAAAGGTATTTTATGGCTTAAACGAGCACTAGGTGATTGGAATAACAATATTGACCATTATTTCATCAATAGTGGTTTTTAAAGAATTCCAAGTGAGCCATCTCTTCAAGTGAAAAAGGGAGTTAACAATGGTCTTCTTATTATTTGTCTTTATGTTGACGATTTGATTTACACTAGTAATGATCTTGATGGAAGAATTTAAAAAATCCGTGATGAGAAAGTATAAGATGACACATCTTGGTCTGATGAAACCTTTTATTGGCATCTAAGTTCATCAATTAAAAAAAGGTATATTTATTTCACAAGAAAAATACACTGAAGACCTAACAACAACAACAACAACCGCCATCCTAGTACCACAAGGGCTCCCGCCGAGGTAGGGTCTTGGAGGGAGATGTATGAAACCTTCCCCCTCAGGGTGTGACCCTAAAGATGGGTTGCGTCCAAGTGCCCCCAACTCTAAAAAGCAAAAAGCAAGAAGCAACGAAACAATAGAGCAATAGTAAGGCGTCGAGCATCAAATCACAAATCAAAGTGAAGCAAAGCAAAACACAAAGCACTAAGCACTAAGCACCAAACACCGAGCAATAGTAGAGCAACAAAGATCACGTAGGCAATAGGCCCCAAGTAACCACAGTATGAAAATCGAGAGCATTATGGGCTCGCTCAGTACCCCTATCCTAAATTGTTATGTATGCTACCCCTATTCTAGCTCGCCAGGCCATTCTATCTAAGGCCATCTCCTCATTTAGGTTTAGGTGGGTGAGATTGTGTCTAATTGTTTCCATTCAACTGTTCTTTGGTCTGCCTCTACCTCTCTTGCCGTGCATAATATGGAGTTGCTTGTATCCCCTAACAGTTGCAGTGGCCAGTCTCCTCCTAACATACCCAAACCATCTCAAACGTTGCTCCCTTAGCTATTCCTCAAGTGGGGCCACACCCAGTTTGCCTCTTATAATATCATTCCTACTCCAGTCCTTCCTAGTCTGACCACACATCCACCGCAACATCCTTATCTCCACGACCTTCAACTTCTGTGTGTGGCACTATTTAAGGGGCCAACATTCTACTCCATAAGGCATGGCCATTCTCATTATCGTCTTATAGTATTTTCCTTTCTGCTTGAGAGGGAACCTTCTACCGCATAATATTGCTGAGGCCATTTTCCACGTATACCATCCCACCTTAATGTGGTTATTTACATCCTTGTCGATTCCGCCGTCCTGTTGCACCATCGAGCCCAAATATCTGAAGCATTTTTTTTTCGATATGCTTTCAGATCCAATCTTCACATCCTCTCCGCTTGGGATGGTTGTGGTACAGAATTTAAATTCCATATAGTCGGTTTTTGTTCTACTGAGCCTTAAGCCTTTAAGTTCCAAGGCGTTTCTCCACATTTCCAGCTTCTCATTTACTCGTCTTGACTCACTCACGAGAACTATATCATCAGCGAAATGCATCCAAGGTACCTCCCCTTGCATGTGTCTAATGAGCTCGTCCGTAACCAAAGTAAATAGGAAAGGGCTCAAAGCTGACCCTTGATGCAACTCAACTGTGATTGGGAAAGCATCACTCTCCCCTTCCCCTGTGCGCACGTTTGTTGTGCGCCTTTATACATGTCTTTAATGACTAGGATATGTGTTATGGGGATGCCCTTCTTCTCTAAAACTCTCCAAAGCATCTCTCTTGGCACTCTATCATACTCTTTCTCCAAATCAATGAAGATCATGTGTAGATCTTTTTGTTCATTTCTATAATACTCAATAGTACTCCTTAAGAGATGTATCACTTCCATAGTAGATCCACCCGGCATAAATCTAAATTGGTTATTTGAGACATCTGCTTGTTGCCGTAGCCTCTTTTCTATGACCCGCCCGCTCCCAACGCTTCATGGTATGGCTTATGAGTTTAATTCCCCTGTATAGTTGGCACAACATTGAATGTCGCCTTTGTTCTTATAGATCGGTATCAGAGCGCTCTTCTTCCACTTCTTAGGCATCTTTTTACCTTGAAGAATTTGTTTGAATAATTTAGTCAACCAACTTATGCCCTTCTGTCCGATGCATCTCCATGCCTTAGTTGGTATGGTATCTGGTTCGATTGCCTTATTCCTGCCCATTTTCTTAAACACATCCCTGACTTCCTTAGGTATGATACGTCTGGACTAATAGTAGTTACAGTACTCCTCCGATGACTCGAGTCCTCCTAGGGAAATGTCTGTATCTCCTTTTTCATTGAAAAAATATTCCTTCCACCTTTCTTTAATTAGTTGCTCATCCACGAGCACCCCGTACATCTCCCTTGATGCATTTTATCTGATCCAAATATGTCCAAGTGTAAATCTGTTTCAAATCCAATGGCTCAGAATCAAAAGTTGCTGCAAAGTGATGGAGAAAAAAAGTTTAATGTAACTCTATATTACAGATTAGTGGGGTCACTGATGTACCTCACAAATACAAGGCCAGATATTGTATACTCAGTCAGCATGATTTCCAGATTCATGAATGAGCCTAGTCTACTTCATTATTCTTTAGTGAAGCAAATATTGCGATATTTGCAAGGTACGAAAAAGTTTGGCATAACATATGTCCAAGAAAGTAATAGTAGTCTTGTTGGCTATACATACAGTGATTGGGCTAGATCTATTGATGATAGAAAAAGTATTTCTAGCCACTTATTTTGTTTGAGAGCAAAACCAATTTCTTGATGCTTTAGAAAACCAAAAGAATAGTGTTACCCTTTTTGCTGAAGCTGCCACAGATGCTGCATATGAAGCTGTTTGGCTTTGCAGACTTCTTACAGATTTGAAGCAAGGTCCAGAGACTCATACAACGATCTATTGCGACAATATATCTGCAATAGCTATGATGAATAATACAATATTTCATGTAAGAACAAAGTGTATTGAACTTTGTCACCAATTTATTAGAGATCTAGTGGCACAGGGTGAAGTTGAATTGAAATTTATCAACTCTCAAGATTAACTTGCAAATGCACTTACAAAGTCCGTGACTTCAAAAAAGTTACAATTATTTATGTATTCTTTTCGCATCGCAAATTAAGGGGAGTGTCAAAAGTAATTTACAATTTGGTTAAAGAAAATATCAATTTTTTGATACAATAGAAAGAATTTAAATTCGACACTTAACCGTCATTTTGAATCATCCGTGTCTTATCCATCCAACTCAAAATATTTACCATTGCAACTCAAACTCTATCTTTTACCCGAAACATCCAACTCAGCCTCTCACCAAAGCAAGTTGGCCACTTGTTTCACGTAGAAAAATTCAATGTATCCATTTGAATTGTAGCAAGTTGTCATGTTGTAATTTTTAGAGCTCTAAATGAGGGCATCAAGAGCTTGTTAGTTTGTATTGATTTCAAATCAAAGTTGAATACAAAAATCTCTCTTTCATTCTCATGCCATTTTAGATTATCATTTTTTAAAGTTTTCTAAAGAAATCTTTTTAGTACCCAATAGATGGTATTTTCTCAAATTGAGGATGAGCTTTCTTGATGTTATGATAAGCTAACTTACATGCATCTTCCCCTAATCCCTTGATTGCAAGAACTAGGCACTCACGAGTTTTTGTATCTTTATTACGCTAAGTTCAGGCAACAGCCCCAGTGGCTAGTCACAAGAAAATATTAGAACCCAATTTTAAATTAAAACTTCAAAATTATGCTTCATAGGCACTTAATCCATGTGCCATACCTTCAGCTAATCTCTTAGGATTTGTCCCATATATCATATCATGGCATCACATGATCAATGAAATGGCCCGAACTTAAGTCATCGAGTTGGCATGTGACTTTAGGTGGAGTAACCCATTAAGCTTATATTATATGTTGATTTCTTCTCTCTCACATGTTTTGATGTACGCCATTTAGTAAAGACTCACATGTGGTATTCTTAATATAAGTAAAATGATTGCCCTTATGCACAGGAATTGTCCGAGATAGGCCAGTTCCAATTCCAGGTTCCGGGATGCAACTCACAAACATAAGCCACGTGAGGGACTTGTCTTCCATGCTTACCCTGGCAGTGAAGAACCCAGAGGCAGCAAGCGGTAACATCTTTAATTGTGTGAGTGATCGAGCTGTGACACTAGATGGAATGGCCAAGCTTTGTGCGCAAGCTGCGGGTCGCCCATTCAAAATAGTGCATTATGATCCCAAGTCTATTGGGGTTGATGCAAAGAAGGCGTTCCCTTTCCGTAACATGGTATCAATTCTTTACCTTTCTACTTGTTTTTTTCTCTGTGATATAACTTTGATTAGAACCACAAATTCAAGTTTAGCATTGCGATCATTAGGCGGTCATGCTCATGGCGTCGTAGTCATTATGAAATCAATTACAGTCTGTTCCAAGACAAATTATGAGCTACTGGTTTTCCGATTGGCAGTTACTTAACAATACTTTTGTAATGGGCCTCCATAACAAATATATACTAATTGTAGTTTTTTGGACAAAATATTAATTGTAGTCTATTTACCAAAATAGACTCACAATGTATTATATATTAGAAACCATCAGAGTCATAAAAAATGATAACCCACCCTTTTCTAAAAGGCATTGTAATAATTCTGGTTTTACACTATTTAGAATGGTTCTCTCTGACCGAACCACTCTTTCTGTCACTCACTGTTCTCCTTTTTCAAGGAAGCGCGATCCAACATCTCCTCTTCTCTATCTTCCTCCTTTTTTTGCCTTTTTCACTGGCAGGTGATGTGCCACTCGTCGAGCCTATTCTTCATGAAAACATCTGTCTCCACGGCCTTTTCACGCCCTTCTACGGAGAGGTGCACTGGAAAAGTAGTTCAGGTCTGGGAAAGAGGCCCTGTCCCCCTCTTCCACAATTAGGTGAAGACCAGGAGGGCCGGAAACCCCTTACCGTAACCGGAAAAATCTATAGAAGCTCATTAGTATAGATCTAGAATTCTGCTCGTGAGCAAATCATACATCCCAGAAAAGCATTTTTGACATCTAGCTGTCTTACAATTTTATTACTTTCCATTCAAATACTTGTTTTTATAAGTTATATTCAATAAGTACATTCTCATTGTCAAACATTTACAAAAATATCACTTGCGCTGTCATGAATTGCGTAATTACTGACTTGACTTCATGTCTGGACAATGTGTATTAGGCTTCAGAATCATGTGATGGAAATCATAGTAGAAGTCAACATGCACTACTAATTATGTGATAAATTAAAATATTTTTCCTTAACATTGGTAAGGTGGGGGAGTGGTGAAATGCTGCTAATGAGAATTGAACTTGAGTTGTGCCATTGGCTAGGGCTAGACATAACCCCAAACAACCCAAGCAATCTGGACGTAACCCAATTAACCTTTCTAACAATAGTTACATCAAACTTCGGCCCCCGGCGTTCCTCACAACTAGATTATGTCCACGATTGATTAACATATATCAAAATTAAAGGGAAACTTACTATATAATGCTTCTATTAATTACAATTTTACGATACACAACCTTATTCTCACTTTTCTAGAAAGGTTGATTCCAAGTCTTGAATTTAGGGCCTATGTGGACACGATGGATCAATGTTATTGATTGCTCCAAGTCATGCTCCTCCACTGTTAAAAAATAAAATTTGGTGACTTTTCACATTCTCAAAAGACCCGACTCCTCTTCATCTTTTCATACGGTGCACAAGTACTGAGCTTTTCATTCCATCTTCCTACCCTTGCATTTCATCTTTTCAAGCACACATTTAAAATTTTCATCTTCATCAATTCTAACTTCCTCCCGATGGTCTATAAATAGTAACCCTCCCTTATTTTCATAATGCACATGGCCATTGGCGGATCTAAGGGGTATTGATGGTGGGCTCTGATATTTCAGGCTCCATTTGAAACTAAGAAAAATTGAAGGAAAGAAAAATGTGGAGAAAAAAAGTTAAAGGGAAAGAAAGTAAAGGAAAATGACTTCTGTTGTTTGGAAGTCAAGGAAAAACAAGGAAAAAAGTACGCTTTTGTATCATTTTTTTCTTCCTTTTTGTGGTTGGTAGAAAATGAAATGCAAAAAAAATAATTACTGTCTAACTTAATAAGATATATTCTCTTTATATTATTGAAGCTGTGTGATTTTTCTGAAGGCCATTCTTGATATTGTTCCGTTAGAAATTTATTATTTAAGCATCTTGAGTTTAATTTTTACTTATGTACCTGATATTTCAATACATACCATCAGAGACCTTGAGGTTTAAAACTTTTAGAAAAAAATTGGTTTAGGTACATGAACTTAAAATATTTTTGAAATATATTAATAATTTTTTAATATATTAAATATTTTTGAAATATATGATTTTTTTTTAAAGTATTTTAAAACTTCTTCTATATTTCATAAATATTTAAAATATTTTTTTTATTTATACAATAAAAATCTATCGAATTTTGGCAAAAAAGTATCTAATTGATAAAAGTTTAAAACTTTAGGTATCTAAGTGATAAATGTTTAAAACCCAAGGTACCATATTGTATATATTAAAATGCTAGAGTATCTAAGTGATTAATGTTTAAACCTCAAAATACCTAAATGATATAACAATAACAACAAACCTAGTGCCGATAGGGCTCCCGCATATGTAGGGTCGGGAAGGGGTGGGATATATACAGCCTTAACCCTTCATGATGCTACCCTAAAGGGAGGCTGTGTCGAAAGATTCTCGACCTAAGAAGCATAAGGTACAAAAGCATAGAAGTATACAAGCATAGAAGCATACAAGCATCTAAGCATAAGAGCATAGGAACACGTCACAGAGCAATCCTATAGAAACCATACAACAGTAATAGGCAATAAAGCGACAGAGCAAAATGCACCAACACATGGCCAAAGTTGCATACAATCAAACATGTATACATATAAGTCTAGGGGCACTAGTACTAGCTTGGATGTGTTCTGCTATTATAATCCACTCTATCGGGCACACCCATGCTTATCCTCCACTCAACGCTATCTTGGGCCATCTCCTTATTTAGGTTAAAGGTCTTGTCGAATCGTTTCCATTCAACTCTTCTTTGGCCGGTCTCTCCCTCTCTTCTCGTTTGTAATATAGAATTGTTTGCATCTCTTAATTGGGACAGTGGTCGGTCTCCTCTTAACATGTCAAAACAAACACAAACATTGCTTCCTCAGCGTACCGTCGATTGGGGCCGCGCCCAATTTACTCCTTATAAGGTCACTTCTGATCTTATCCTTCCGTATGTGTCCATACATCCACTATAACATCATTCTCGTCTCCACCACCTTCAATTTCTATGCATGATGTTGTTTAACTAGCCCGCACTCTGCTCGTAAGACATAGCTTATCTCACTACTGTCTTATACAATTTTTCCTTTAATTTTAACGGGAGCTTTCTATTGCATAGTACCGCTGAGTCCATCCTCCATTTATGCCAGCCCACTTTAATCTGGTTGTTGACATCTGCGTCATCTTCGCCATCTTGTTACACCATGGAATCCAATTTTTTAAAGCACACTTTTTCGGGTAAGCACTTTGATCCAATTTTAATGTCTTCTATGCTAGGCTGGTTGAGGTACATAACTTGAGTTCCATATGCTCTACTGAGTCGTAAGCCTTTTGATTCCAAGGCCATTTTCCAAAGTTTCAGCTTCTCATTCACTTTTTCTCTAGATTGTCTCACCAGAACAATATCATCAGCAAAAAGCATGCACCATGGTATGTCCCTATGGATATGCCTAGTGAGCTCGTACATAACCAGGATGAACAAAAAGGAACTCAAGGCTGATCTTTGGCGTACCCTAACTGTAATGGGGAAAGCATCTGTCTCCCCTTCCGCTGTATGCACATTGGTTAGTATGTCTTCGTAGATGTCGTTAGTGGCTCGAATATAGGACAAGGGAATGCCTTTCCTCTCCAAAACCCTCCATAGGACCTCCCTTGGAACTCTATTATATGCCTTCTCTAAATTGATGAAAACCATGTGAACGTCCTTTTGTCTATCTATGTAGTGCTCTATCGACGGCCTTAAGAGATGGATTGCTTCTATCATCAATTTACCTGGCATAAATCTAAGTTTTCTGAGACCCCTGTTTGTTGCTATAGCCTTCTCTCTGTGACCCATTCCCATAGCTTCAGGGTGTGAGTCATTAGTTTGAATCCTATATAGTTGGCACAACTCTGGATGTCACTGTTGTTCTTATAGATTGGGACTAATGTGCTCTTCATCCACTCATTAGGCATCCTCTTACGTTGAAGAATTTGGTTGAATAGTTTGGTGCCCTTTTCTCCAATACATTTTCATGCTTCAATGGGTATTCCATCTGGGCTGACTACTTTATCTCTGCCTATCTTTTTCAATGCTTCCCTGACCTCCTTGGGTGTAATCCGCCTACAGCAACAATGGGTCTATTGCTCCTCAGATGCTTGTAGTTCTCCTAGGGATACATCTTTATCCCCATGTCGTTGAACAAATCGTGGAAGTAGGCTTTCCACCTATTTTTAATTTGTCGCTCGTCTACAAGCACCTGTCCATCCTCCCCCCTTTATGCACTTTATTTGATCTAGGTCCCTAGTCCTCATCTCTCTCACTTTTACAATTCTAAATGGGTCCCTAGCTCCCTCCCCTATATCCAGCCTTTTTTTGCAGAAATTCTTGTAGGCTTTGGATTGTGCTTCTCTAACAACTATCTTTGCTTCCCTCTTGGCTTGTTTATATTGTAGTCTCTTGCCCTTGTCTCCGCTTTGATTCCACTCCTTGAAACAATCTCGTTTGGCCTTAATCTTCTCTTAGACCTCACTGTACCACCACCGAGACTCTCCGTTGTTTGGTACCCCACCCTTTGACGCATGATGATTATCAAAAAAAAAAAAAAAATCCCCCTAAAGGATAATTTCCCTTTTTCAAAGTTTATGTCAGCATAAAGTCAAGGAATCCTAATTAAATTAGGCATAGCGTGGCTAAAAAATTTTACAAAGTTAAAGGTATTTCAAAAACATTTCAAAATCTTAAGTTACTTGAAAAATATGTTAGCAAACCTCAAGGTACTTGAACCAAATTTTCTCAAAAAGCTATCACATTCAGGCACCTTGAAGTTTAAATATTTTATTGATTGAGTATTTTAAATGTTTTGTTCAGTTTATGTTTATTTTATATACCGAGCATACATATTCAATGAACTTAGGTAACAAACAAAGCGAACCTTGTTGATTAAACATGAAGTTGCGATCAATCTAATATATATTGGATTGACATAGTTTGGGTCGAGATTCATTTTTTTTTCCCCAAGAGGAAAGTTGTTTTCCTCAAATCCTATTATAAACTTTTAAAATTTTCCATTGGATTATTTTTTCATCACATTTTCCATGTAATTCAAATACAGGAAAAACACTTTTCTCCAAATTTTTTTTTCCTTGGTCGAAATTTACTACATTCCAAACAGACTATTAGAATTTTACACATGTTTTTGTTTTTAGGCCAAAAAGCGTTTTACACGTTTTTTTGACCGAAAGAGTTTTACACATTAAAAATTTTTAGTCTTTTGAATTTCTTTTTGCTAGTAAGCCCACTTAACTTTGTATTTTATTTAAACTAACTTCGGTAAATTTCAGATTTTAATAAAACTTGATTAAAGTTATACGCATTAAATTCTTATGTTATTTTTTCCTCCAGAATAAACAATTGATTTTTGATCTTATATGACTTAACCGCATGCATGAGATGCTCAATCTCTATGTACTTAAGAAGTGAAACTTACGTGCAACATTTGGCAATACTTCTTCAGAAATATATATTCGACATAGGGGTAAGGTTGCACATATCTTACCCTCCCCATACACTGCCCGTACGGGATCCTTTTCGAGGCACTGGGTGGTGGTGGTGGTTGTTGATGTGTCTTTTTAAACATAGTTGTTTTAAGTGAAATCATTTTTGAGGACACAATGAAAAATATAACTTAAAAGTTAATAGAGTTTGCAACTGAATAAAGTACTAAGCAACAAATGAGCTACAGTGAAGCGAGCATATATTATAACTAAGCTCCTTCCCAACCAAATAGGCGAAAGAAGTAAACATATTTTATAACTAAGCCCCCTGTCAATAAATATTCTAAATCCACCGCCGCACTTGGCAACCATGTTTTGTGATACATGCTAAGTGTTGGGATATTATTTACCTTAAAATTAGATATTGTTGATATTTGATTTTATAGTTGATTAGGATTTGATTTAGGTGAGATTTGGGTAAGATATGATTTGAATGTATCTGAATAAGATTAGGTTACCTAAATAAGTTTGATTTGAATTGATATTTTGAATCATATTAGATTTAGGTAACTTAGTTATAAAAGAGGTTTAAATGTTGATGGTTGAGAGAGAGATAGAGAGAAAAAGACATAAGGGATTGGAGTGTTCTTATAAAGGGGTTCCCATGGGGGGCACATGGATAGAGGGAGAGAAATTTCAATGTTTTGAGTTTGTTTTGAGAGTGGTTCATTCGAGTATGAAGAGAGTCATACTTAGATGTTTTAATTGAGGGTTGTGTGGAAGAATATGCAGCTTCCTCTATCCAAAACTATGTTGAGGAGCATTGGTGGCTCGCAATGTAGTTGCTATATTAAGGAGGGTTGGTGGTTTGCGGTGTACTAGCCACAATGAGGTGGGTCGGTGGCTAGCCATGTAGTCATCGCCCTTGGGAACGATAAGGTTGTATATGGGGTCTGAGGTTTCTATTAGAGATTGTAATTTCATAATTCATAGTGGATGAGGCATCCGTTTGGATCCCATGTTTTTTTTCCCTCTAGTTAAGAGAGAGTTTCCATGTAAATCTCAATGTTGGTTGTTTCAGTATTTTTGTTAATTTTAGGCCTCCATTTGTTCTCGATGTGTAATTTTACTAGCACTAAATAGTAATCCAGGTATTTTTTTCATACCTTTTCTAGGAGATACTAAGCTTTGGTTTTCACTATGTTATTCGCAAAAATATGTTACAGTGGTGTAGAAAAAGTTCAAATGTTCCAGGCCCAAACTTAGAGATGGATTTGGCACTTGAGATCCAAATATTAATGCAAGGGAGGTTTCGTTGATTTAATATGGGTCTTTTCTTTCTCACAACTCTAATGTGAGATATTTTAACTATATGTACAAATATAGTTCCAAACAGTCTACAGGAGACACAATACGAGTCCACCTTATTTACTTTGCTTGTAGAGAAAGCAACTCATGCCTTTTTTAAAAATATTTTTGCAGCATTTTTACGCGGAACCAAGAGCAGCGAAGGACATACTTGGATGGAAAGGTACCACAAACCTTCCAGAAGACTTAAAGGAGAGGTTTGAAGAGTATGTGAAGATTGGCAGAGACAAGAAGCCAATGCAGTTTGAGATTGATGACAAGATTCTTGAATCACTTAACTTGCCTGTGGCTGCATAGTGTAGGCTGTAAATTTATGCTCCATAATCTGTTAAATTGCTCCACTACAATCTCAAACTCTAAGTTTCAAGTCTTGAAATCAACCTCTTAACAAAGGTTGAGGTAAGATTAGTGACCCTTACTTGAAGAGTCGGATCTCACCTTGGAACTGCGTGCACTGAGTTTTTCTTTATTACTTTGTACGTAATTTGTAACATGTCATATAATCATAAGTGTTTGCATATAATTTGAATCTACTTCAACTATGCTATGCAGCAGTAACAGCAGCAGCAGCAGATCCAGTGTTTCAAAAGCTTCCGCACAAGCGAGGTCTGCGAGGGGTGAATGTACGCAGCCTTATCCCTTCAGGGTGTAACACTGCCGAGAGGCTGTTTCCGAGGATCCCCAATCTTATAGGGTTGGCAACACAAGGACTTCCCATGAGGTGATTCATCTTGGTACTACTCTGGCACAAGCAAGCTTAACTTCAGAATTCGACTATGCTATGCCCATCTCATATACACACAAAAAAGGTTTCATCTCAAGAACATTAGACAATAGATGGAGTAGTGATAAGTCTCAACAAAACAGTACCCGAATAAGGAACATGCGGCATCATGCCCCGAAGAGCATCTCGGACAGGGATGCACCCCCAGAGGGCGACTCCGGAACTCTACTTTCGACCAAGAAGAGATGAGCGCATCTAGCTAACAGGATACATCCTAGACCCAGGCTAATCTTGAAATAACACCTTAATGCAACGCGCACCTCAGCTCCGGAGGGGCATCTCGCCCCAAGATATTAGCTCCCCCCAGGACCGGCCGGCGATGATTACCCGCTGTCTAGATTCGGACAGGCAACAACCCGAAGCCGCAGGTCCAACGACCAGGGTTATCTTGCCCTCCGTCTAATACTAGGCAAAATACACCCCCAATTAAACTCAATATGTATGGCTCAGGACCCTAGAGAAAGCTAAACTCACTGCTCTCTCTCCAAGAACAATTGGAGAACCTCGAGAGCAAAGACATCAACCACCCCTTTCTTTTTCTTTCATTATACTTGTACTTAATCAAACACTCTTGTAATCGAATTCATACAATTAATAAAAGTCTGAGGTCTGAGTTTGACCTTCCATTAAAAGAACCTGTACCAAAACGGCTAGCGCCGGCTGTGGAAAATGGAAAATAAAAAATTTTCCCCATAACAACTCCATAGGATCTCCCTCCTCCCTGAGGAAGTCAGGAGATCAGTATGTTACTCATAGTCAACTCCACGAGCTCTGCACACTAATCATGCAACTCGCCGATCATAACCACTCCAGCAAGACCCCTCCGCATCCCGCAAGGACGAACCTAGATGTGGTCGTTGAATCCTTTGCTTCCATAGAGCACAGAAACAAGTGAAGCCCATAAGAGATGGATAGCAATAAGGAATGCCGCCGCCCCTACAATTTGGGAAACACACTAGTAAGGATTCCTCCCTCGCTCGAGGTAGACGCCGACACCGACTCAGAGGGAGTGACGTGCAAGATCTTGGGAAGAATTCCCATCACCCATTCTCCCTTCACACCTTGGATACTCATCACCCCCATGGGGAAAGTGAAAATGCCAAATCTGGAGTTATTCGATGGGACACAGGACTCGAATGACCACATCTCGGGATTCACGGCACGGATGTACTTACAAGACGCATTCGAAGATGTGTGGTGCAAATGTTTCCCGGCCACTCTCAAAGGCATGGCTCAGGCCTAGTTTGTCTCTCTCCCCAACGGGTCCATACGAAACTTCAACGAGCTTTCCGAGAAATTTACCCGCCAATTCGTTAGCAACAAAAGAAGAAAGAAGACCACTGCCCCATTGATCCTGCTCCAACAAGCCAATGGTGAATCCTTGAGGGCGTTTTTTCGACGATTCTCGAAAGCAAGATCAGCATCCCAAACCTAGCAGATCAAACCGCCATCACCACCTTTATTAACGGGCTCCGGAACAACGACTTCAAATTTTCCCTTGCCAAGGCTCTCCCCATGACTGTGCATGCACTCTGGGCCAAAGCCGACAAATACATCATCGTAGAAGATGTGATGGATAAAATAGAGCCACCTAGACACAAGTACTGAAAGTCCCCAGGAGGCCCCCCAGGCTACTCTTGAAGGTTAAGAAACCGGAAGAAGGAAGGGACCAGGCGCCTGCAAATCCTATGCTGGGAATGACCTAGGCGTGTGGTGCGAGTACCACGAGGCACCGGGACATGACACCAAAAACTGTCGAGCACTCAGATACAAGATGAACGAATTGGAGATAAAAGGCAATCTCAGGAAATTCATGGATATAAAGAAACTTAAACCTAGAAACTTTAGACCTGCCTGTGAGGGACATGACAACACGGCACACGCTCCAAGGCATGTTATTGCAGCCATAAAGCAAAAATAGGATAATATAAATTTCAATGCTCAGAGGAGAAGTGAAGGCAAAGTCAAAAAGGGTCGGCCCCTGACCTTTACACGAGACAATCTTAAGAATGTCAAAACCCCGCACGAAGATCCCATGGTCATTACCATTGACATTGGTGACTACTCCATTCGAAAGATTTTGGTGGATCAAGGAAGCTTAGTCAACATCTTTTTCCTCCATTGCTTCGAGCAAATGGAAATATCGTCCGAAAAGCTGCACCCCATGACCAGGACCCTCGCAGGGTTCTTCGGTGAAGTAGTTGATCCCCTAGGAGATCTGAGCCTTGATACACTCTTGAAAGATGGGGGGACAGAGTCATGCATTTAGCGTTGAATTTTGTGTCGTAGCAACCGGCTCGGCATTTAATTCCATCTTAGGACGCCTAGTGTTAAATTCATTAGGTGCAGTGGTGTCAACTTACCACCTCACCATGAAGTTTGAAACCGACCAAGCATTGTGACAGTGAGAGGCTATCAACAAACAGCCCGCAGATGTTGCTACACCTAGGAAGCGCCCGAACCAAGGGAGACGGAGATGGAGAAAGGAAGACAAGAAGGTCGAGACCCAGAGGAAACCATCAAAGTCAAGCTAGAGCCGAGAAAGTCAGCCCAAATTAGGACGCAGCTGGGCACAGACGTACGAGACCAGATCTAGCTAGGGGCGGATCCAATACATAAGTACTGGGGACATGGGCCCCCAGTGCCCTTAGCCCAAAATTGGAATTTTAATAAATTTTCATTTAAATTAGAAGGCCCAATTACATGAGGCCCCCCATCAACTCAAGCCCATTTACTGCACGTGCCCCCTAATTTCCGGTGCCCCACTCTCTCTCTCTCTCTCTCTCTCTCCTCTTACACCCATTTTAAAATTTTCAAACCCTCGACCTTGCCCTGCCTCCCCGCCCACCGCTCAGTGTTGGTGGCCGCTCCCCATGATCCACCGACCGCCGTCTTCTGTCTCCCATCATGGCTCTCTGTAAAAGTTACACGTCAGTGGCTTTCGGTCCTTTTTCTCAAGATACGTTTCATTTCTCTCTCTCTTCGTCTCTTGCTGAAGCCCATCCTCGCTTCCTTCTCTCCTTGAACTCTCTCTCTCTCGATCATAGCTAGCAGTTTGCCGCCCTCCTCTTGGTGTTGTCCTCAATCGCTCGCTTTTGATTTCTCTCTCTATTGCTTTTGATTTCTTCTTGATTTGTTGTATTTTTCATTTTCCTATTGATTTATGGTTTTATTTGCACATTAAACAGAAAGGGTCAATGATTGTGCGACATAAGTTTTGGGTTGTGGTGAGTTTTGATGTTAAAATTTTGTTTTGGGGTCGGGTGTTAGAGTTTTAATATAAAAATTAGGAAAATGATCATTTAAGGTATCCTTAGGTTTGATTATTTATCACTTAGGTATCCCAACTTCCAATATATGCAATAGGATACCTTGGGCTTTAAATTCTTTGTACTCTAAAGTTTAAAATTTTATCACCTAAATTTTAAAAATTAATCAAAGTCTAATATAGAATACCTAAGTAATAAAATAGTTAAATCTCAAGATATTACATCGTATATATTCAAATTTCACGCATTTAAGTGATAAATATTCAAATATTAGAATACCTAAATTATAATTATCCTAAAAAATATCATTTTATTGATAGGTAAATAGTATTTTAATGGGATTCTTGTTTTTGATATGTGCCCCCAGTGAGTATCTTTTCTAGATCCGCCACTGGATCCAGCAAGTGCTCCGACAACACCTGGAGGTTGTCGCGTATTCGGCGAATGAGATGCTAGGGATAGACAGTTAGATCATCAGTCATCACTTGAATGACTCACCTGAGAAGAAACCTGTGAAATAGAAAAAGCGCAACTTCTGCGCTGAACGAAATAAGGTTATAAGTGAAGAAGTGCAGAAACTTCTAAAGGCTAGTTTCATACGAGAAGTACTGTATCTAGATTGGTTAGCAAACATAGTTCTAGTGAAGAAGTCGAACAGAAGCTGGCAGATATGTGTGGACTTCACCGACCTGAATAAAGCTTGCCCAAAAGACTCGTTCACCCTTCCCAAGATAGACCAGCTGGTCAACTCTATGGCGTGAAACGTGCTGTTCAGTTTCTTGGACGCCTTCTCCGGATATCATCAAATTGCAATGGACCCCGAAGACAAAGAAAAAACATCTTTCATCACTCGCGAGGGCACATACTGCTTCCGAGTCATGCCGTTCGGATTGAAAAATGCCGGAGCCACATATAGAGGTGGCCACGGGCTAGGCCGAGCCAGGCTTGGCTCGCAAAAGGGCCGGGCCGGGCCGGCCCATGCCTGGGCCTGGGTTTGGCCCGACTTTGCCCTTCCTCTCTTTTTTTTTTAATACAACTTGTAAAAATACAAAATACACATTCGTTTTGTCCAAAAAATAATTATAATTCATTGATGAATAATATAACATACAAATATTGTACAACACAATCATAAATAATGGTAAATATAGCTAATAAAATAAAATGTGTCATAAATTATTAGCAAATACAACTACACCATTTAAAATTAAAAATATATTTTATAAAAAAAATATACTATAGAGAAATAGAATTACAATGCGCCTTCATGCTTTTTTGATTCAAAAAAAAAAAAAAAAAGAATTACTTAGTCTAAGCTAGCAGGGGTTGGTAAGCCGGGACTTGACGTATTGGTAGTAGGGTTGTCTTCATTCTTGCTTGATGAACCCAACTTCAGCTGGTCTTGCTCCCTATCCGCTGCGTGCAGCCAGTCATTCAAGCACACTAACATTTCCAAGGTTGACGATGATAACTTCGCTCTCTTGGTTCCAAGCAACCTGCCACCTAAACACACTCTAATACTACCAAATACACCAGACATGCTAGTATATCCCGTGCCATGGTGGAAAGCACGGGATATTGGGCTTGGTTGGAACACCACAATTGCAAAATATCAAAGTGTGGAGTCACCGGTGTCGAGAAGAACTGGAGCATCGGCAAACGCAAGTAGTAATCTAATTCGTCACATGACATGGGATTTTGTTTGGGCTTGAATTGGTCCAACATCTCCCACGCATGATTTTTCTCCGAAACTACTACTACATGAGGAAGAACCATGTAATGTGGAAGAAATGTGAAGATTATCAGATGATAATCTTCGAGCATACAAAGAAAATAATTCATGTAAGTCTGCATTGACTTCCGCAATAAAAGATGCATTACCAAAAGTTGGATTTAATTTTTCGTAAAAAAATTTTGCAACCAATTGCAAACCTGTAAGTTTGAAACGGGGATCCAAAATGGTGGCAAAACAATAAGTAAAAAGCAGGTCAAAATAATATTTAACAAATTTTACCTTTATTGCGGCAACCGAGGCCTCCAACATGGAGTTGGATTGATTATCTGCCATCCAAGCAACAATATCTACCAATCTAGATATTGCTTGTCGCATGGTAGGATAATAACAACCAAAAAAAAAAAAATCACAGCATCTCTAAATATAGAAAAAAATTTACATATTTCACTAATTGCATTTCAATCTACTACTTCTAAATTAAAAGAAGTAAGATATGAACAACTATCTAGTACAAATTCAATTCATATATTGTTATACGGTAGTATTCTTTCTAACATTTCTACTTATTTTGTGTATCTAATTTAAATTATTTATATTGTATACCATGCGTGTCACAAAGATTTCTAAATATTTTCCTCCTAGTCCGGATGATTTGATCACTGTAGTAACTTCTCTTAAACACTCAAGAGAAGCTTGTATTAGGTCCAAACCATCCGTTACCATTAAATACAAAATATGGCATATGCAACGTAAGTGAAAACATTTCCCATCTAACATGGGTGTCATGTGCCTAATTAATTGCTTTACAGATGCGTTGTTGTTTGTGGCATTACCAAAAGTAATGCTAAAAATTCTACATTCTATACCCCACTCGCGGCATGCCGCCATAATGGCACCCATGATTATCTCAACAGTGTGGGGATAATCTATATGGCAATAATAAATTATTCTTTTTTGCATAATGAAGGAAGAATAGATCCAATGTGCTGTTATGCACATGAAAGGCACACCGGGTTTCGACCTCCACGGGTCGGATGTCAACGAGAACATGCTCTTATGCGTCTTAAAAATGTCTAGAAACTCTATTTTCATTCTATAAATTTCTTTAAATACGTCCCACTTGAAAGTGTTCCGAGGAACTCTATGGCAGCGGGGTTTAACACGTTTTGGCAATACGGAACAAATCTAGGGTCTTCGCCGGTGTTAAATGGCTTTTCAGCCCCAATGACATATTTTACTAATTCTTGTTTATTATTTTCTTGTGAAAACCTAAAGCTAGCAATTGCACTGATCATTTGCTGTACTAAATATTGTTGGGATCTATTTGGGTTTAGTTCAGGGTGGCTTTTCACTAGGTGTCTTTTTAACGTGTCTGTTCCACCGCCATGCGTGAATGACTAAAAACTTTAGGAGGGTCACATAATTTATAATAGGCTTTATTAAGTACCCGATCTAGTGTGAAGTGCTTCCACACCTCACTAGTATTACACCTACTACAAATGGTGTCGTGAGTTTTAGTCTCAATGCTGGTGGGTGTGGGTTCTTTTTCGAATTGTGAAGTTTGAGCATCCCTTGATTCAGGTAAATCCTGGTCGTGGTCGTACTATTCTTGCTCCTCCCAATTTAAAGTGTCTGTGTAGGGAGGAGAAAGACCGGGGTTCTAAAAATGTTCGCTCCTGGGTATTAAGTTCGACAACTCTAACCGTCCTAGGAATTTTAGATGGCCATGAAGAGCTTGAACTAGATTTACCCGCGAAGAATTGTGTGCCATGGTAGTATTGTTGATTCTTAATTTAAAAATGCAACTAAGAATGTAAGTTCAGTAAATAAAAATGACAAACAAATAAAATTTCGATACTAAATTTACCGAAGCAAAAACTAAAATTTGAACTTATAAAAGATTCTACTAGCAGAATAAGTTGCAACTTCGAACTTCAGAAATTTAGGGCAAATTTAAAGCAAGAGAAGAGAGAATTGGATGAGAAATTGTTGTGATGAAATTAGAAAGTTAGATTAGTATTAGGGAAGCTCAGCCCGGCCCACTGGCCACCTCTTGCCACATACCTGCGCCTAGTGAACCCTGTCTTTTGGCAATGGATAGGAAAGAACTTGGAGGTGTATGTCGACGATATGATCATAAAAAGAAAGGAAGCCTCCGATCACGTGGGCTACTTGAGGGAGACTTTGGAAACACTTAAGGCTCATGGAATGCGTCTTAACCCGAATAAATCAAGTTCGCGGCTCCATAAGGAAAAGATTTAGGCTTTATCGTAAGCGCAAGAGGAATAGAGCCCAACCCCACCAAGATAGATGCCATATTGAGAATGGAAACCTCGCAAACACAATGGGATATCCAAAAACTTGGCAAAGCTCCGGTCATGTCAAAACCTATCCCGGGAGAGGATTTGATCCTCTATATGTCTCGACATCGGACGACATGGCAGCTGCGATGCTAATATCCGAAAGAGAAAGCCTCCAATTGCCGATCTACTTCATGAGTCAAATATTGAGGGACGTCGAGACATGATACCCTCACATCAAGAAACTTGCCTAGACCGTCGTCATAGCTGCAAGGAAGCTCCGGCCTTACTTTTAGGCACATCATATCCGGATACGGACCAACCAACCTTTACACAAATCACTCCAGCGAATAGAGTGCTCAGGGAGAATGCTGTCGAGGCACATCATAGTGGGTCTGTGAGGGGAGAGAGAGAAGACTTGGGGAAGGGGAAAAGGAGGAGAGAGAAAAGCCTTGGGGAAGAAGGAAATGAGGGAGCACGAGGGAGAGAGGAGAGAGAAAAAATAAAATTAAATTGTATTTAATTTTTGTTGTTATCTCGTTATCTTAATTTAATATTAATTTAGTTATTTTATCCTCTATAATATTGGAATAGTATTGTTTAACCATTTGGAAGTTTGAATGTTGTATTTTTAGAAATTTCACATGGAGGTCAAATATGGCGGGCAATTTTTTTAAAATAGCATATTTTAATATTTTTATTTTCAAAATAGCAAGTAAAAATTCAACATTACCAAAATAGCATGCAAAAATTAAAAATTAATAAATAACAAGCCCAGTTAGCATGCCACGTGGCAAGTTGCCACCTATACAAAGGCATTTTCGTCATTTCATATTTTTTGAAATTAAGAAAAAGGAAAAGTTTTAGTTGTTTCATTTTTTTTTTTTACGACTGTAACAACATTTCACCAAAATGTGAAAAGAAAACCAAGTGTTGCCTAAATTTTTTGTATTATGTTATATAGATATTATTATTCGATTTGTCCAGATTTATCAAAATTTTAAAAGTTTATTTTAAAAACAAAGTATATTGTTATATATCTAAGTTTATATATTATATAAAAAATTTAGGCAACATTTAGTTTTTTTTTTTTACATTTTGGTAAAAGGTTATTGCAGCCGTAAAAACAAAAAAAGAAAAAAAACTAATTTTTCTTATTTTTAATTTCAAAAAATGTGAAATGACCAAAATGCTTTTGCTTAGGTGGCAGCTTGATGCCACATTGCATGCTAACTGGGCGTGCTATTTTTATAATTTTGAATTTTTGCATGCTAGTTTTGGAATAAAAATGTCAAATATACTATTTTGTAAAATTACCTAAATATGGCCTTTGATGCTTGTTGTGACACTGATCTTCCATGGTGCTTTTGGGTTGCTCAAACAAGTTAAGAGTGGAACACGCTTTGATGTTTTAGTGTAGAAAACCTACTTATGCGATTAGGATAGACAATTGTGGGATTTGTGAAAGTTCAATTTGTTAAGATTTCATAGAAGAATAACTGTGCATGTAAATCTGAAACTTAAGCAAAGTATTCTAAAAGTGTATGCATTCCAAATCCAAGAAATATCTGGTCATCAATTTGGCTACGCTAATAGAACTAGATTAGAGTTGTTTGACATGTACTTTCCAAACTTAACTGCTTCGGAATGCACTATTGTGTTCGGAATGTACTTTAGCTCCTGCAAGCGTACGTGTGTTTGGTACTTTGAAGGACTTTGTTGCTCAATGTGAAACTTTATTCTTTCATCCTCCTAATGTTTGGCGCATTCTCTGCAATGGGAACCACCACTCTTAGCAAGGCATGTCCGCGCATGTCATATAACACGTCTAGTGAACTTTAAAGAAGATCTTCATTTGACTTCAACTAGTAGTTGATATCTGATAATTGATATCACCAACTTCAACTAACTAGGCAATGTAACATATATCAATATGTAAGTTTATCTTCGCCACAATATGGCTTATTATAAGGTTGAATCAAAAGACACATGGCATCTCCTCAGCCCAATTTTTCTTCTCTTTCTGTAACCTTTGAGTCACTCTAGCTAATCAAATCAACTTATCCATTGCTCTTCAAGAAGGCAACTAATGTAAATCGTAATTCGATTCCCAACTTTGAG
Source organism: Simmondsia chinensis (assembly GCA_018398585.1). Taxonomy (NCBI): domain Eukaryota; kingdom Viridiplantae; phylum Streptophyta; class Magnoliopsida; order Caryophyllales; family Simmondsiaceae; genus Simmondsia; species Simmondsia chinensis. Next base: position 1,431,116 of record JAGTTD010000020.1, read on the forward strand.
CGCCAAGCTTGTAACGCTAGAACTAATCTAAGTGCATTTTTCAAAGATTATTCTAGGGACTCCAGACTTTGTGATGAAGTTCTGTTAGGAACTAGAGTACGGTCGTCCTTTCTATTACTCAGACAAATGTTCAACTTCAATTCTTAGCAGGATAATCAATGGCCATGATAAGGAGCTTCATTTGCATTGGGGCACTTGTGAAAAGTCCTAGAATATATGTTTCCCACTACGCCAAGAGAATAAGAATCATCATGGTCAACTTCTGACACTGCACTAGGTCAATGTGACACAGAGTGTATAAAAATTTGACACAAATTTAATTAATTAGTTTTAATTTAGTCAATTTATTTATCAGTATTTATTAGTGTAGTTTTTAGAAGTAATTTCAATTTTAATTTAGGTTCTATTATTTATTGTATCTTTCCATATATTGGGATATATTTCTAAGATAGGCAAGTACACTAGGATTTTAGTCCAATTACTGTTTTACTCTTTACTCTTATTATAGCTCTAGGGTCGTTTATGTCATTTGTTGTTTTCCTAGCCTTTCATATATAGAGGCTCCTGTGTACCTCTTCATTCATTCAAGTTCATTAATAATAATTTTCAATTGAAGTTTCTTAATCAAATTGAGTGTTTCTCTTTTTATTCTCTGTGTGAGATTAGAGAGTTTATCTATATTCTTGGATTAGCCAACTAGGGTGGTGAAACTGACTATCTGTATTCTTGATCTAACATACCAATGTGGTGAATCTTGCTAAGCTGGGGTTGTGAACCTCACCATAATCAGTAACTATCAGTTTTACTCCCTGCATTCCTATGTTAATTGATATTAGAGCCTACTTGTCATTCCATCATCGTCCTTTTTCTCAAACCGACTCCTAGATCTACCACCATCCATCAAAGTTAGAGATTAACCACCATCATTGGAGTCCTCTCTTGTCAAGCTACCGGAATCTGGAAACAATGCCAAAATTCATCGCCGAAATTGCCTTCACGTGCTGCACGCGCCACCTTTTGCTCGTGGGATTTTTCCCTGCTAGTATCAACTCATAGCCACGTCTCCTACCATGTATTTTGTCACATCATCTTCCATGTCATCGAACATCACTGCCACGTCATTTGTGTGTGCCATGTCATCACTATCATGTCAGCCCTAGTCCACGTCGGCAAATCTTATATGCTAATTTTAACGTCTTAATTCTGCTTGCGACCTCCTTTTTTTCCGAATTCTGCTCCAATTTGGGATCAATACAGTACGACCATGCCTCCACGATGCCATAATACCGCTGAATTAAGAGATCTCATTGACATTGAATTGGCAGATTTGGGTCGCCAAATTCAAGTCCTACAAGAGCAACTGGCCACTCAACAACAAAACCAAGTTGAAGGTGGAGATATCAATTCAGAAAGTCATGGTTTAAGTGATGGAAATTATAGGTCAAATCCATTCCATACTGGTGATTCATCATCTAGAGAGGAACCACCATGACATGGTTGTCATCGTGCTCCACCCAACAAATCTTCTAGTTGGAATACCAAAGTGGACATCCCTGAATTTGAAGGACGGCTACAACCTGATCACTTTATCGATTGGATTCACACCGTAGAAAGCGTTTTTGAACTCAAAGATATCTCTAATGAACGTCGAGTCCAACTAGTTGTTATCAAGTTGAAGAAGTATGCATCCATTTGGTGGGAGAATCTTAAGAGACAACATGAAATAGAAGGTTGTTGTAAGATCAAATCCTAGAGTAAAATGCATCGAGAATCGACTCAAAAATTTCTTCCCGAGGATTATCGCCAAGACACTTTTATCAAGTTCCATAACTTGAAGTAATGATCAATGTCTATTGAAGAATATACCATGGAATTCGAACAAATCATTATGAAGTGTGATGTGAAGGAGCCCGAAGAACATACTACTGCACGTTATTTAGGTGGATTGAACTTTGCGACCAAAGAAATTGTGCAATTGGACCATTATTGGACCCTTAACGATGTCGTTCCCTAGCACTTAAGGTCGAGAAGCAAAAATCCAAGAACGGTGTTGCTAGTTCATCAAAGTTCAAGGAGATTACATCCAGCCAAGGATCACAATAATATGAGACAACTCCTTCAAAATCAACCTCGTCGACACCTTCTAACACCGACAAAGGAAAAGGAGTCCATTCAAGTCATCCAGCTACACAAAAAAGTGCTTCAAATGTCAAGGAGTAGGACATATTTCTTCTGAATGTCTTAACCACCGAATTGTCAGTCTTGTTGATGGAGAGAATGAAGAAGGTGAAAGAGAAGAGACATTGCCAAAATTCGCTGACCATGGTGAATTGCTTGTAGTGCAACGAGTCCTCAATGTTGATGATGCAAGTAAAGAAGAGAGTTGGCGCCGCCATAACATCTTCCATACTAGATGCATGACAAAAAACAAAGTTTCTGATGTCATCATTGATAATGGAAGTTGTAAGAACATTGTTGCTACCAGCATGGTGGAGAAATTGGAGCTTCCTACTTAACCTCATCCTCAACCGTACAAACTACTATGGCTAAGGAACGAGAATGCAGTTCATGTTGCGAAGAGATGCCTTGTACAATTTCCAATTGGAGATGAGTATAAGGATGAAGTTTGGTGTGATATTGTTCCCATGGATGCCTGTCACTTACTCATTGGTCACCCCTGGCAACATGATCATCAAGCTATCCACGATGGTTATCATAATTGTTATTCTTTTCTGAAGGATGGAATAAAGATTAAGTTAGCCCCTATAAAGCCTGAAGACCATCTAAAGAAGCCAAGCAATAGTTTTTGATCACAAGGAAGGTCAAGACGAAGATGTGCAGGATGAAGATTCAAAAGATAAGGATGTTTAAGACTTGATGGCTAGTCTTCTCCAACTTGAGGAGTGTCACTCGGAGTGTCTATAAAGTTTGACCTGAATTTAATTAATTAGCTTTAATTTAGTCAATTTATTTATCAGTCTTTATTACTATAGTTTTTAGAAGTAATTTGAATTTTGATTTAGATATTATTATTTATTGTATCTTTCCATATATGGGGATATATCTCCAAGATATGCAAGTATAGGTAGTCTAGCTTATTAGTGCTAGGCCTTGGATTTCCTCTTTAGCGCACTTATGTCATACTTGCTTTACTGATTCGCTACTTGCCTACTTGCTACTTGTTATCTGCTTATCTGTTTATTGGCAATTGGTATTTTATCTGCCTATTAGTTGCCTAGTGTTTAGCTTACTTTGAGTTTGTTTGTATTGCTTGCCTTGTGTTTTGTCCTGCTCATACTTTGTTGCTTTCTTGCTGCCAGGCCACCATGCTTTATGCTGCTGACAAACTTCTCAGGTTGGGGGTCATCGGAAACAACCTCCCTTCAGGGTAGCTCCCAGAAGGGGGAAGGTTACGTACATCTACCCCCCCTGGGGGACCCTGCTTATGCGGGAGCCCTTTGAGGCACTAGAATTGTTGTTGTTGTATCTCCAAGATAGGCAAGAAAAATCAACTAGGATTTTAGTCCAATCACTGTTTTACCTTTTACTCTTATTATAGCTCTAGGGTCGTTTATGTCATTTCTTGTGTTCCTAGCCCTCTATGTAGAGGCACCTATGTACCTCTTCATTCTTTCAAGTTAATTAAAAATAATTTTCAATTGAAGTTTCTCAATCAAATTGAGTGTTTCTCTTTTTATTCTCTGTATGAGATTAGAGAGTTTATATGTATTTTTGCATTAGTCAATCAGGGTGGTGAATCAGCTATCTGTATCTTTGGCCTAGCCTACCCAGGTGGTAAATCTTGTTATATTGTAGTGGGGTTTTTAATCTCGCCAAGATCAGCAAATCTATTATTCACCATAGTGGGGTTGTTAACCTTGCCATAAACAGTACTTATCAGCTTTACCCCTTACGTTCTTACTTCACAATGGCAGCTTCGTTTAAGATTGGCCAAAAGTACCTTGGCTATGTGGCTCACTCATCAGGGCCAACCCTGAATTTCAGGATCCCAAATGAAAGTCACGAATGGATTTTTTGTATATATTAATATGTTTCTTAATAACACAATACTAATATAACAAATTATAAAATTGTAATCATAAAACTGGTCAATATTAAAAATTAAGACTTTTAAAAATTACAACTCCTATTTTAGGTGCCTCAAGCGGTTGCTTGAAATTACTTGGAATTATATTCGGCACAATCCCTGATATTCGCCAATGTGGTCGCCGTATATTTCTTCTTGAACCATAAGAAGTATGTACTCTATGGTCAACATATTTCAACAAAGAGAAGTAAAGGAACATTTTCGAAGTTGCTTTCGAAGATCATGAAAGTGCCAACTCTTCTTTCAAACTTTAGTGACTTGCTTCGAGTTTGGATTAAGTGTTTTAAATGTATAAGTTATTTTTTTTAAAATATTCTGTACAACAACAACAACAACAATGCCACAAGGGCTCTCGTATACGCAGGGTTCGGGGGGGGGGGGGGGGGGGGGGGGAGTACGTACGCAACCCTCCCTCTTTAGGTGCTACCCCAAAGGTAGGCTGTTTCCGAAAACCCCCAACCTGAGGAACGTGTCGCCGTGAATGCATAGAAGCGTGGAAGTATGAGCAACATAGTAACATAGTATTAGGATAGTATGGAGCAGTAAATATCACTAGCCAAGCATTATGAGCAAAACTTAATGGCAAGTAACTGCAAGATAATAACCATCTCGTACCCACATAAGCAAATAAGAGCGCTAATATGTGCGCCGGAAAGAAAATCAAGACACTTGGAGACCCTAGTGCTAGTAAATGCACTACTCCAAGCCGCTACATCAGCTACCCCTATGCTCGCTCTCTAACGAGCTCCATATAAGGCCAACTCCTCCTGTAGGTTTAGGTGGGTGAGGTCCTCTCGAATCGTCTCCAATCATCTCTTCTTTGGCCTGCCTCTCCCTCTCCTCCTTAGCTCAGTATAGGGCTGTTCGCATCTTCTGACTGGAGTAGTAGACGGTCTCCTCCTAACATGACCAAACCATCTCAAACGCAGTTCTCTTAATTTATCTTCAATCGAGGCCACGTCCAGCTTGCGTCTTATGACGTCGTTCTTGATCCTATCCTTCCTTGTGTATCTGCACATCCATCGTAGCATCCTCATCTTCGCCACCTTCATTTTCTATGTATGATGTTCTTTCAAAGAACACTCTATCCCGTAAGATATAGCCAGTTTTACTATCGTCTTATAGTATTTTTCCTTTAGTTTTAATGGGAACTTTTCATCACAGAGTACCGCGGAGGTCATCCTCCATTTATGCCGTCCTACTTTAATCTAGTTGTTGACATCCTCGTCAACTTCGCCGTTCTGATGAACAATAGAACCGAAGTACCTGAATCTCTCTTTTTTTCTTTATGGTTTTTTAATATTCTGTCTTGGGTGTAATCTTAACAAAACAATTCAAAGAATCGCTCGCAATGGTGCATGGAGGATACTTGAGAAAGAAAAACTCAAAGTACATGCAAAATACCTCCAAATACTCATAACTATTAATGTTTAGCTTCACGTTACTCATACAGAATTTACTCTTTAATTTTCAATAATCATATATTACTATTACTTGTAATGCATGAACATCATTTATATTTTAAAAAATTTTAATATGTCACATCGACATGCTCTTAATTTTTAAACTAAAATCGTCATCCTTAAATTCTCATTAAACTTTTTTTTTTTTTTGGTTTGTTTCATTTATAGCTTTTCTCTTATTAGGGATTTAAGATTTTTGTAACTTGTTTTTTAACTTTTTTCTCAGTAACTGTTTATAAAACATGCTATAAAAATATTAAAAATGATATTTAAGAGTTTTAAGAAGGATGAAACTTCACAACAATATATAGAGAGATTTTTCTTAAAAAAATGTTTTATGTTTTAAAACAATCAAATATTGGACAGCTTGGCAAGTAGTCCATCGTTATCGTTCCCTGTTTAGTAACACTATATATATATATATATATATATATATAAAGACGAATCAGATGGTCCACGTGAAATTAATTTTTCTTTCTAATGAGCAAATAAATAAGCAGAAGAATGGGAAGATGAGAAGGAATCCACCATAAGAATGGGAGTGTTTTTTTTTTTTTGCATAAGGGCATAATTTGAAAAAAAATTTAGAAAATTGGCATGTTTTGAAAAATATTTAGCGAATTGGCATGTTTTACTGTAGCATAGTGGTTGCACGGCATTACAAAAGTTGTGCAACCACTGTGCACGACACTCCGTACGTCGTGCAAAATGTTGTTGTAGTTTAACCTCTTTAAAATTAAAAAAAATTAATAAAATTTATTTTTAATTTAAATTATTTAAATTTTATTTTTATAATTTGAATCACTAAATATATATACATTCTAAATTAAAAGGTATATGTATATTATTATTTGAACTATTAATAAGGAAGATATAAATGAGAGACACATTTAAATGAGGAGAGAATGATATGTATATCATTATTTAAACTATATTATAGAGGAACTATGGTATTATAATACTATTAATAAGGAGGATGTATATGAGGGACACATTTAAATAAAGAGATGTTGATATTTCCAACAAAAAATTACGAGTTTATGCATTTGTATATTATTATTTGAACTATTTTAATAGATATATGTAACTTAAAAATTACGAGTTTTTAAGTTACATGTATCTAATAAAATAGTTCAAATAATAATGTATAAATATGTGAACTTGTGATTTTTTGTTGGAAATATCAACATCACTTCATTTAAATGTGTCCCTCATTTATATCCTCCTTATTAATAGTTTTATAATGCCATAGTTCCTGTATGAGATAGTTTAAATAATAATATACATATCACAGTCTCCTGGTTTAAATGTGTCCCTCATTTATATCTTCCTTATTAATAGTTCAAATAATAATGTACATATACCTTTTAATTTAAAATGTATACGTATTTAGTGATTCAAATTATAAAATTAAAAATTAAAAAATTTAAATTAAAAAGAAATTTTGTTAATTTTTTTAAATTTTAAAGAGGTAAAACTAAAAAAAAAATTGGGCACGTGTCGTGCAACCACTATGCTATAGTAAAAACATGTCAATTCGCTAAAAATTTTTCAAAACATGCCAATTTTCTAAATTTTTTTCAAATTGTGCCCTTTTGCAAAAAAACTCCTCTTTTTTAGGAAAAATACTAAGACTTTGGAATCATTATCCTAATGTATCTCGTAGGGGTTTATTTATTAGGAACTACTATAAATAGATTTTATTAAAGCTTTAAAATTAAGTGTATTTGAGAGAAAGTAGTATTAGAATGGGTGACATCCTGAAAAGTCCTCGTGTTGCCAACCCTATAAGGTTGGGGGTCCTCGAAAACAGTCTCTCGGCAGGGTTACACCCTGAATGGGTAAGACTACGTACATCCTCCCCTCCCAAACCCAGCTTATGCGGGAGCCCTTGAGGCACTGGATCTGTTGTTGTTGTTGTTGTAGTATATAGGATCACAATTAGGGTTCATTTACCAGGCACTAAGACACTGGATCTCATTAAAACTCCGAAGTTGAGCGTACTTGAACAAGAATAGTACCATAATGGGTGACCTCCTAGGAAGTCCTCGTGTTGCCAACCCCATAAGGTTAGGGATCCTCGGAAACAGCCTCTCGACAGGGTTACACCTTGAAGGGGTAAGGCTGCATACATCCAGCCCTCCCAGATCCCGCTTATGGTGGAGTACTTGAGGCACTGGGTCTATTGTTGTTGTTGTTTTTGTTTTCTCATGTAAATACTTAATTATTGTATTTAATTTTATATATATATTAAGTTTATCAACTTATTTAAAATGCAGTTTATTATTATACTTTAAGATTAAATTATATTTGGTATATTAGATATATGTGTTATTTTTTTGAAATATAATTTGGCTTTTTTTTTTTTTTTTTTTTTTTCACCCTTCAAAGCGTGCAAGGGTCGAGTCACTGTCATGTATGACTTGGACTCCCTTGGCCCCTTTCCAAGTAACCCCACATTGACATAGCATCCTCGCTTTAAGAGTCATTTCGGTTTCGGTTACTTAGAGGTGTAATTGAGTCTATTTGAGTCGGGTGTTTTCTTATTGAATATTAAACTTGCGTTCAATTAGCGCTCTTATTTAGCTTTTAAACTTTTATTCAAGCTCGATTTGATAAGATATTAATGTGTTTAATACTCGGCTTGACTTAGTTCGCTAATCCAACTAAGCTACTTTGAGCTGGATACTAGGTCAAGCCAAGCTTGAACTAGAGGGGAGCTTGCTATACAAACGAGCTCGCTATTATACAATAATTTTCAAGTTAATACCGACTATTAACGAGCTCTCATCAAAATGTTCCTGAACGTTAATAAGAGGAGCACCCCTTTGCTTGATAAAAATATAAGAAGTAGAGTTTAGCGAAAATCATCAAGGTGGAGGAAGCAGTGAGAAATTTTGAATGAATCCCGGGGTAGTTTTATAGCTGATTTGACAGGTTTTTATGATGATCTCGTCTGATTGGGAGCCATTGAATGTTTACTTCTTTTTCGGTGTACTTTTGTCTTTTGTGATGTATACCGGGTGCATTTGCCTAATGTCTCCTGTATTTTCCGCTCTAGTGCGGTGCATCTTTTCTGTCGAACTTGTACTCAATTACAAATATGGAAAATTGTTATTGCCAAGACAAAAATTGTTATTACCAGAGGAATGACATGAGTTACAAAAAATAAGAGCCACGAAACTGCCTTGAAAAGTACAATATTGCTCTAATAATAATAATTTAGATCATTTACGTCAAATGTCCCTGTACTTTGCCCACTGTACAATTTGGTTCTTGTACTTTTAATCGTGTCAATTTGGTTTTTAAACAATTCAAAATGTGTCAATTTAATCCTTTGGTCAAAATTTAAGTTAAGTTAATATCAAAGTTTTGAACGATAAAATTATATTAGACACAAATAACTTATTATAAATTCATCATATTACTCAATTTAACACAATTCGTAGCCGAGCCATTAAAAATTTTGTTAAAAACTTAAGCTAAAATTTTCTCTGAGGACCAAATTGACACATTTTGAATTATACGATGACTAAATTGATATAATTAAAAGTATAAAGACTAAATTAATATAATAGATAATGTATAAGGGGATAAAAATGTGAGATATTTTAAGAGAAGATGTGATTCTTATTAAATGAAATGGAATTTGGCTTTTTAATGTGAAAAGATAATAATAAAGTTTCTCTTTCCTCCCTTTATATTTTGTTGGATGTCCTTTTCTCACTTTCTACTACTATGAATTCTTTTTCCCGATAATTTGATTACAAGCTCTAAAGGTACAAAAGTCCAAATAAAATATGAAAGCAGAGAATAAAAATAGCAACAGAATTGTACTATCTAAACACGAAACAAAAACACCTAAAAGCTGAAAAGGCCAAATGGAAACATATCACAACAAGGCCAGAACACTAAGAGCATCAATACGTTAAGAGCAGACTACGGACACTGAGAACTCCAACTAATTAATTGATAAAGCTGTTGGATTTCATGTAGCAGAAAAGGAAAAGCAAAGTGACATTACAATCACAGAAAAACAGGAATAAAAGGAAATTACAAACAATACTAAATGGCGTTGGAAGTCTACACCATCGAGTTCTGGTGATGTTTCGAGCAATCCGTAGAAAAACTAGATCATTTTACCTTGTTAGTTTTGTATTATGGTATCTCTTTTTTCATTAAGGATATCTTATCTTCAATTTTTTGCATTTCGTGTCTTTCTTAGTAGCAAAGCAACATTTCCAGTGCCCTAAAGGCTCCTGCCTAAGCAGGATCTGGGGGATGGATGTATGCAGCCTTTCCCCTTCAGGATGCTACCGTGAAGAGAGCCTATTTTCGAAAGTCTCCCAACCTGAGTGGTGCAACATAAGGACTTCCCAGGAGGTCATCCATCTTGGTACTACTCACGCCCTAGCACGCTTAATTTCGGAGTTCTAATAAGATCCAGTACTTGCGTGTTGATACCCTCTTAAGTTTCGTATCTTTCTTAGTCAACTATACAAAAAAAGATAAAATTTATGTCAAATTGCCATTTTCCACACATCATATTCTTTGAGCAAAGAGCATATATTCAACATCCCACTTAATTGCTAATGCTGCCTTTTTTTATATATATAATTATGAGATAGAGATGCTCAGAAATATACAGAAAAAGTCCTCCAATAGATACAAGAACCAAAAATAAAAGAAAAAAAGAGCAAATTTAAACCCCAAGCTAGATGCGCATCATAGTCAAACAACAGCAGCAGCAGCAGTAGCAAACCCAGTGCCTCAAGAACTCCCGTATATGCAGGGTCTGAGAAAGGTGGGATGCATGCAGGCTTACCCCTTCAGAGTTCTATTCTAAAGAGAGGCTATGTCTGAGAACCCCCAATCTAAGAAGTATAAAGACATAAAAGCATAGAGGCGCACAAATATAAAAGCATACAAACATCGGAGCGCAAGAGCGTCGGATATGACACAAAGAAAGCCAATAAAACCATACACTGTAAGCAATAGGCAATAACGTGCATCATAGTCAAAGCCAGATTAAAATTGCTCAGTTTTGCCTATGGTCCATAACTGAGGTAGTGGAAGAAACTATTGAACAAGCTATGGAACATCTGGAATAGCAAATCCGAATCTGGATTTGGGACAAGTATTGAGAATTAATTTATGAGGGTCTTTCATATAATAATGAATGGAAATATCTGTGCAGCACTAAATCAAATGACGACTCTTAATTTTACAGTGTTGATGATGCGTAACAGATCAAAGATGTATAATTTAATTTAATATTTTAAATTTGAAGATTTTATAGTTGAAGTTACTATATCCACACTTGCTTTTGTACACATATGTTGAATATATTTTATGTGTATATATAATATTCTTTATATTTCATTACTACTTAACAAGGCTATCCACACTTCGAAGTTAAGCATGCTCAGGCGACAGTAATATCAAAATAGGTGACCTTCTAGAAGTTCTCGTGTTGCACCCCTCAGGATAGGGGTTCTCGGAAACAGCCTCACTTCAGGGTAGCACCCTGAAGGGTAAAGGCTGCGTACATCAACCCCCCGTAGACTCTGCTTAGGCGGAAACCCTTGGGGTATTGGGAATGTTGTCGTGAAGAAATAAAAAGAAAAAAATAGTTTTCAAGAGAGATTTTCTATCCCAATATTTGTCCTAAATATGGTGAAAGAATACAAGACAAAATATTCGATGATATCTTAGTTGAAAACTATCCAGTTGCTCCAAAGTCAGTCCCCATAAAGTAACACTTTTGTTTTTATCACTAATTAGCGACAGTTGCAATACATAACAGTCACATCTGTAAGAACAATGCCTGAGCTAGCCCCGGGTAAAAGCGTGCAGTAAAAACATACAAGACAAAGCGACAAAAGTAACACTTTTGTGTTTTTTTATTGATAAACACACTAACATTTTCATTAATTCGTACACCATTGTTTGGAAGATCCTGTAGATTGATTTCCACCATCATTTTCAGATCCAGATCCAGCTTGGCCGTTTCATATATTCCTTAGCTTTCAGCATAGATCAACCCCTTAGTTGCGGACCATGGGCAAAGACAGATACTTTTTAGTCCGGATCTCTCCTCCTAATTATCAAAGAAAGTGTAAATTAGTAGAAAAAGAAAATAACTAATAATATATGAAAACCAGAGATTCTACCATTATTTTATAAAATAACATTAATATGATTTGCAATTTATGATTTGTAAGAAACAATACATATATATATATATATATAGATTTTATAAATAGTTTTTCCTTTTTTTTTTTGAGTTTTCACCAAACTATAAATAAAAAAGAAACAAAAAAGACATAGTTGGTTTTCAATTTTTAAAAAGCCAAAACCTATAAACAAAACACAGTACCAAAAACAATAACAACAACAATGGACCTAGTGCCTCAAGGGCTCCCGCCTAAGCAGGGTCCAGAGGGGGTGGATGTACGCAGCCTTACCACTTCAGGGTGTAACCCTGCCAAGAAGTGTAGAAAAATGGCAAACAATATAATTTGAATAATGTAGAACACTTGGAATGAAAGAATAATCTTTTGGATGATTCAAATAAACAACAATACTAGCCTATTTGTAATTTACAACAAGGCAAATGAAAAGGTGTAAGACTAAAAGAATCCTAGGCTAATTACATCAATGTAGATCTAGATCTATAAAAAATGAAGAATTGAAGAGGGCATTCATGGGGGCAAATCAACCATGAGTGTGGTTACAAGAGGAAAGCAAGGGAGAAATAAAGACCCAAATTTACTATCCTAAATTAAATCTAGATTTAATTTATTCTATTACATTAAAACCAAATACAATTAAAAATAAAACAGATATAATTAAAAACATATAGAATTCAACACTCCCCCTCAAGTTGGAGCATGGAGGTTAACAATGCCCAACTTGTGGAGAAGAGCGGAGAACGAGGATAAACCGAGTGCTTTGGTGAAGACATCCGCCACTTGACCTGTAGACCTAACAAAAGAAGTGGAAATTTCTTTTGCTAACAACTTTTCACGAACAAAATGACAATCAATCTCTATGTGCTTCGTTCTCTCATGAAACACCGGGTTAGAAGCAATATGAAGGGCTGCCTGATTATCACAAAACAATATGATAGGGTGGTTAGTGCAAACTTGGAGATCACGTAATATGCGCCTCAACCATACTAACTCACTAGTAACCGTAGCCATGGCTCGATACTCTGCTTCAGCAGAAGAACGAGAAACAACGAACTACTTCTTAGAACGCCATGATACTGGGGAATCTCCCAAAAATACCACAAAACCTGTAGTGGAACGTCTAGAAGTAGGGCAACCTGCCCAGCCAGCATCACAATAAGCACGAAGAGATAAATCACATGCATGTGGCAGAAAGATACCCTGACCTAGTGTTCCCTTAACATAGTGAAGAACTCGGTAGGCCGCTTCTAAGTGTGATACTCGAGGATCATGCATAAACTGACTAAGGATTTTAACTGCATAACAAATGTCGGGTCGAGTAATGGTTAGGTCAAGGAGTCTCCCTACTATTTGACGATACTGTCCTGGATCCTTTACACGGTCCCCTTCCCCATCAACTAAACGATGGTTTTGAACTATGGGAGTGGAAGTAGGTTTTGCACCTAAAAGGCCCGTCTCACTCAAAATGTCAAGGGCATATTTTCGTTGACTCAAAGCTATTCCATCTTCAGCACGAGCAACCTCTATTCCAAGAAAATATTTAACGGGCCCTAAGTTCTTTATTCCAAACTGTTTATCGAGTTTGGACTTGACCTCTTCTATGTGATTCACATTATTTCCAGTTACGATGACACCATCAACATACACCAATACACTATTGAAGACTGATCCACGAACATATGTAAACAAAGAGTAATCCGACTTGGATTGTGTAAAACCAATGGCAACCAAGAATGACACAAACTTTTGATTCCAATTACAAGAAGCTTGTTTAAGGCCATAATGGGATTTGCGTAACCGACAGACTTTACCTTGATGTTGCTTTTCAAACCCTTGAGGAAGTTTCATATAAACTTCCTCATCTAAGTCACCCTGTAAACAGGCATTGTTTACATCTAACTGATGTATAACCCAATCCCTAGCGGCTGCAACTGCAAGAACGCATCTAACTGTGACAAATTTAGCAACGGGAACAAAAGTGTCATGATAATCGATACCTTCGACTTGAGTATAACCCTTGCCAACCAACTGTGCCTTGTAACGCTCAATGGTACCGTCTGACTTGTACTTTATCTTGTAGACCTACTTGGAGTCTATGGCTTGCTTCCCGGGAGGTAACTCCTCCAATGTCCATGTCTTATTTTGCTCTAGAGCCGAAATCTCCTTCTCCATAGCCTCTCTCCAATGTTTGTGTTCAACTGCCTAAGAGAAATTTCGTGGCTCATCACCTGAGGTGATGGCTTTAAGCAAAGATGAATGTGAGTTAGAGAATTGCGCATTAGACACAAAATTTGACAAAGGATAAACCATACCTGAGTCGGCTGAAGAAGCGGTAGCACGAGGATGGGCTATAGACGAAGGAACATCCACTGTATAATCTTGGTATTTTACCGGCATTGAGCGAACCCGACCCGGCCTTCCTGAGACATCCTCCTGCGTGCCCTACTGGGGGCTGTCAACCCCCTGTCCTGGTGCTGCAGCACCAGTCCCCGTCGGTGGTACAGCCACCGACAGGTCTGTTGCATCCGGTGGTGGTTCGGCCACCACCGGTGCTTCCTGTACCTGTGTCCTCCCACTCACCTTGTCATCCACATACCGTATTAAATCAATTTCATTATCATCATTCCTTCGCTCTTTCTTCTCAAGCTAAGGAAATATGTCTTCATAGAAAATTACATCACGTGAAACAATCATCTTCTTGTTATCTAAATCAAAAACCTTATACCCTTTTTTTTTTTCATGCGGATACCTAATGAAAACACATTTATTTTCACGGTTACCAAATTTATCCTTGTTACGATCCTTATAATGAACATAGCATAAAGACCCAAAGACACGTAAATGACCAAAAGAGGGTGCTTTTCCAAGTAATACCTCATAGGGACTCCGATTTTCTAATCGTTGTGTTGGCATGAGATTAATCAAATAGGTTGCCGTTAGGACACATTCTCCCCAAAATTGAATAGGTAGACTAGCTTCAAACCGAAGGGCCCGAGCCACCTCAAGAAGATGTCTGTGTTTTCTTTCTACAGCCCCATTTTGTTGCGGTGTGTCGGTGCATGAATTTTGTACTTGAATCCCTTTCCCTGCATAGAAACTGAGTAAAGGTCCAAAAAGAAACTCCGCACCATTATCACTCCTTACTTGCTTTACACATTTGTTGTACTGAGTTTGTACAACTTGCCAAAAATCCATAAGGATTCTATGAAATTGAGACTTATATCTCATCAAATAAACCCAAGTACACCTGCTATAATCATCAACGATGGTAAGAAAGAAACGAGCACCAATCATGGACAAAGTACGATAAGGACCCCAAATATCACAATGAATCAATTCAAAACATTGCCCAGTCTTGCTAACAGAAACGGAGAAAGGTAAACGAGTCTGTTTTGCCCGATGGCAAGAATCACAAACAACATCAAAAGAAGTACCAAAATCCAAATTCAAAACTTTCAACAATTTAATAGAAGGGACATGCCCCATTCTACGATGCCATAACAAAGACCTTTCTGCAGGAACCAACACGTGCTTAAACGAAGGTGCAACCGACCCCTCCAAAAGGTATAGCCCATCTCGTTGTCTACCCACTCCAATCAGCTTCCTCGACGGTAGGTCCTGTATGACACAACAATTTGAATAAAAGATCAATGCGCAATTCCTATCTCTAGTCAACTTGCTAACTGAAAGGAGATTGCACTGAAAACCGGGAATGCATAAAACATTTTCAAGAGTAAGGTTGCTAGAACCGGTGGCACGTCCTATGTGCGAAACTGACAAAGAATTTCCATTCGAAAGTCTAACCGGTTTGACTTTGGTGTTAACATGAACACTTTCTAAAACAAAATCTGAGCAAACCATATGGTCGTAGGCACCTGTGTCAATGATGCAAACGGAATTAAACAAAGCCTGACTTGACATGTTGACACAAGGAGAACTTCCCTCGGCACTGAGTAGAGACAATAGCTACTGATACTGAGACGCCAACAACCCCACAACCGGGCTATCGTACTGCGGAGGCTGTGCTGCTGGAGCAGCCGGCGCCGGCAGTAACAAAGGCTGCTGGTGGCGCGACACCGGCTGTGCAGCAGTGGCCACTGATGCGCGGTTCTGGCCCCTGTTCTTTCATCTTGCCGGGTATCCTATGAGCTCGTAGCAACGGCTCTTTGTGTGACCCTGTCTTTTGCAATGGGAACAAGACAACCGATTATTGCGCTTGGGAGTTTGGCCATTGAAATTGGGCAAATCTCCCCCATACGCTCCAACATTCCCTTTCACTACCAGAGCCGTAGCTTCAGGGTTAACAACGCTACTTGAGGCAACACTCTGTTGCTTCTCTTTCTGACACAAGGTAGCATAAGCATTGGACACATTGGGAAGTGGCTTGGTGTTCATGAGTTGGGACCTTATGGTAGAGAAGGAAGGATCCAAACCCATCAACAAATCAAGCAACCTTTCCATGTCTCTTATGGCCGCGAAAGCTTGCCCCGAGCCACAAGTATAAGGGGCAATAGCCACATGAGTGTAAAGTTCATACCATAGGGACCTTAACTTGGTGAAATAGTCAAACATCGACATATTATCTTATCTTAAGTGTGAAATCTCACACTTAATTTCATAAATCCGCGGTACATTTTCTTGGAAAAAACGTTCATTCAAGTCTAGCCAAACGTCACGCGTAGATTCAAAATACGCAATACTGGCATTGATTTCTTTAGAAACCGAATTGGATGGCCAAGAAGAAACCATGGAGTCACAGGCACTCCAATTTTCAAAATCCGGAGAATCTTCCTGCGGTTTCTTGATACTACCGTCAAGAAAACTAATTTTACGTTTGGCCTTAAAGACCTTAAAAATCGAGCGCCTCCAAGGCGGAAAATTTGGGCCGATTAAAATATCTTGCACGAAAACAAGCCCCGGATGATCCGAGGGGTGAAGATAATAAGGTGAGTTCACATCAGGAACTACCCCTGAAACTAGAACCGGCACAACGGTTTGGTTAGAAATTTTACTTGAATTTTCGTTATTCATTTTAAGATGCGTAAAATAACATAAATAAAACAAGAAATATGAAAATTTCAAGATGTTTGGCTTACAGTGAGGCACGACTAGGGAACACGAGCGACTACTTGGATCTAATCCCGCTCTGATACCATGTAGAAAAATGACAAACAATATAACTTGAACAATGTAGAACACTTGGAATGAGAGAATAATCTTTTGGATGATTCAAATAAACAACAATACTAGCCTATTTATAATTTACAACATGGCAAATGAAAAGGTGCAAGGCTCAAAGAATCCTAGGCTAATTACATCAATGTAGATCTAGATCTAGAAAAAATGAAGAATTGAAGAGGGCATTCATGGGGGCAAATCAACCATGAGTGCCTGTTACAAGAGGAAAGCAAGGGAGAAATAAAGACCCAAATTTACTACCCTAAATTAAATCTAGATCTAATTTATTCTGTTACATTAAAATCAAATAAATTAAAAATAAAACAACTATAATTAAAAACATATAGAATTCAACAAGAAGCTGTTTCCAAGGACCCCCTGCCTTATAAGGTTAGTAATACAAGGACTTTCCAGGAGGTCACCCATCCTGGTACTACTCTCGCTCAAGCCGCTTAACTTCGGAGTTCTAATGTGATCCGGTGTATTAGTGCCTGTTAAATGAACCCTAAAACATGGTACCAACTAACCCCTTAATATAGTAATGCTCACGGCAGCAAAAATTTTAAATAGGTGCCTTTATATGTAATAACATTTTTCTTAAAATCTATTAATATTAACAATTGGTACTTCAAAAATCACAGCCTCTATAATTTGAGGCCCCTAAAATTCGGGGGTCTCAAGAAGTTACTTAGAGTTATGTCCCTCCCTGGTAATAACTACTTATATTTTTTCTTATTACACCAATTATTTTCTTTCTTTTTGTATTGCCTGTCGAGATCGATGCTATCTACAATTCGATTTGACAATTTTTGATTTGGTAGACGGGTCAATCCGAATCCAATCTGAAAAATTAGATGTACGATCAAAATTCAAACTTTCTAATATAAAATAACTTAAATTCAAAATGACCTGACTGTAATTTGACCTAATCGACCCGATTGCTCTATTTAAAACTCCTTTTTATCTGATTTATAGTGTTATATTCTTATCCATAAAAAGATTTGATTTGCAAGTAACTTTTTTGATTTGCTACTATAAAAAATATTTGATAAAAAATTGACCCACTTTAAAATGTCAAGTGTTCTCTCTCTCTTGTCTTTTGCATTTTTCTTTTTTTTTTCTTTTTTTTTCTTTGGGCATATGATTCATTTATCAGGCACTAATGCACCGGATCTCATTAGAATTCCGAAATTAAGCGTGCTTGGGTAAGAGTAATACAGAATGGGTGATCTCCTGAGAAGTGCTCGTGTTGCCAACCCTATAAGTTTGGGGGTCCTCAGAAACAGTGTCTCGGTGGGGTTACACCCTAAAGGAGTAAGGTTGCGTACATCCACCCGCTCAGATACTGCTTAGGCGGGAGCTCTTGAGGCACTGAGTCTATTATTGTGGGGGTTTATGAGATCTAAATTTAAGACCTTGTCTCTTTCATAAATTAAGATCTCAATCTTAATAGTGTTTTAACTAATTAGAATTCAGTATCGACTACATGTATAGTCGAGTACGTACTTGTTAAGCTTGAGGCTCAACTTGTCTGCATTTAGCTCTGCTTAAAACTCCCCGAGCTTAGAAATTTCAAGCTCAAGCATGACTCCGCTTGGTTGAGTTTGAACCCAACTCAACAAGTCTTGAACTAAATTTTCCTCACCTAGGATCATTTATGCTTGATCTACTCTTATTTAGGCTTATATGGGTTCGAGCTGAGTCCATTTAGACTCAAACTACGCTCCAACAACAACAACAACAGCAGCCCAGTGCCTCAAAGGGCTTCCGTATCAGCAGGGTCTGGGAGGGTAGATGTACGTAGCCTTCCCCTTTCCGGGGCTGCCCTGAAGGAAGACTATTTCTGAGGACCCCCAACCTGAGACTCAAACTAGGCTCCATTGGATAATATTTAAGCTAATATTCGTACCCAGCATTGTTTAAAAGAAGCCAACATGGTGGTCGACTGAGTTGCCAAGCAATATGGACTTCACTGTCAAGTCCTCAATTGACGTCGATTATGTGTAACGATGTACTGGAAAGGTCCTTCCTTAGGAAAGGATCTGCAAATACTTTTCCTTATCATCCAAAAATGCCGAATAAGCTAGATTGGGTCAACTTGAGCTCAAAATAAGTAACGTATTTCAAGGTTTATGATGAGCCAACTAACAACAACTTACCGGAAAATTTTGTGTCAAGTTCAAAGCTCACGCACTCCCCATTTTTCAAAGTTGAAGAAATTTGTCAGTCTTTGTGCCGATTAGAAGAAAAATCATAAGCTTGAGTGGCCAAACTTGATTTTTTTTTTTTTTTTTGAAAAAAGTGATTTTTTTTGGGGAAATAATAATAATTATTTTTTTTAAGATTTAAGACTGTTTGGCTTGAAAAAAAATTATTTATTTTTCTACTTTTAAGCACAAATAAAAAAAAATTAGTGCTTCTTATTTAAATCAGAAGTAGAAACAAAAACTAAAAAGGTACCCACCAGGGCCTTATCTTAGTGGTAAAAGGCAAGTAAAGGGATATAGTATTATTTTAGGTCAAAAAGTCTGGAGTTCAATTCTCTTTTGAACCTCTTCCTGAGGAAATCCTGACTTAACAGGCATCTGTGGTTTGTTAGGTCGCTGCATGAGTCGGGGTTTACCTGGTAACCGGATTCCTCATTAGCTAAAAAAACTAAAAAAGGTAATGTTATTGTAAGGGCAAAATTGTTATTACCAAAGTAAGGTCATTATTTCAAAGAATAATTTGTGGCTCTCATTTTTAATAAATTATGTTATTATTCTGACAATAATAATTTTTGCGATCACAATAGCAACTCTCAAAAAAAATTTATTAAAATCTACCCCTATAAAATACTATTTATATTGTATAACTAGGCCGAACTGGCCCAAATCTTAAGTAGAATTATTGGGCTTGTTGAGCCCGGACATTGCCATTTATAGAACAGGCCCATAGGCCCACTAACGAGCACCTTCAATCTCCAGCAAAAATGGAGGACCCTTTGCATAAACCCTAGACGAGATCGAATCAGTGAAGCATCGAAGAACCGCCATTTCCGTGAGCTTCACTCCTCCGATTGATGCGACGTCGTTTCGATTCGTAGGTTTTTACCCTTTTGAAGTTGCAATTCGTCTCTTGTGAAGCGAAATTTATGGTAATCTTAACTTACTTCCGCTCTGATTTTGAATTTTTGTTAAATTGAAACATTTTTGTATAATTTCATCGTTTTTTTTTTTTGTGTAATTTCATAGTCTTGACTATTAATATGGAAAGTATTTTGCTTCGTTGAGGAGAAACTGATTTCTTCTCGATGATACGGGAGAAATTTTCCATTGTAATTTAGTGTCAACTCGGTTAATATCGTACAAATTAGTAGAATCAAATTGTTTTACTGAGTTAGAAAGACAAATACAACAACAACAACCCTGTGCCTCTAAGAGGCTGCCGCTAAGGCAGGGTGTTAATCTGTAGAGAGATCATTGTTTCCCAGAGGCCCTCAACCCCAGTAAAATATGCAAGCCTAGAGGCACTGTGATACTAGCATTGGTGTGCTATCTCTCTTTGAGGCACAAATGCTGAAGAAAAAGTATTCTTAATTCAAAATATTTTGTAAAGAAAAGCTTTTGGTATAATAAATGTTTTTCGTTGAATTGAGCAGAGCCTCAATTTCTTCTTCCTTTGTTTAGGCCGAAATTCTGATAATTGGGCCTTAGAAAGAGAAATGTGATTTATCAGTTTGTTGTAATTTGTTCAAGTGTTCTTTTGAGGGTTGGGGCCTTTGGAAACGGCCTCTCTATTGGGTAACACCCTTATAAAAGTAAGGTTGCGTACATCTTACCCTTTAAAAAAACCTACTTTGGTGGGAGCCTCTTTGAAGCACTGGGCTATTCTAATTTGTTTAGGTATTTGATGCTACTAGATTCTGCCTTGGCGGGAGCCTCTTTGAGGCATTGGTTGGTGGTGGTTGTAAATTGTTCAAGTATTTAATGATAATTTTCTTTTTGGTAGGAGAAAATGAAGATGGGGATTTTGCGGCTAGGGTTTCGATCTGTGAGTGACGGGTTTAGTCGTGTTCAGCGGGATATGACTCTTAGGGCTCTTTCCACGAACTCATTTCCTGGTAATTTTTGAATATTTCTTTTTGTCATCTGGGTATTTCTTATCTGAAGCTCATTTTATTATTTTTTTTGTCATAGATTAGGCAAAATATGCAAGTGAATGGAAAATGAAATGGTAGAGAAGCAAATAAGCTTGTATTTTAGCCCACCAGGGCCTTGCCTCAATGGTAGGAGGCAAGTGACGGGATGGAGTATTGCTTTAGGCCAAATTGTGTGGAGTTTGATTCCCCCCCCCCCCCCCCCCCCCCCAAAAAAAAACCTCTCCCTGAGGAATTCCTGACTTAATTGGTTCCTGTGGTTTGTGGGCCGTTGCACGGTTCAGGTTTTATCGGGTTACCGGGTTCCTCATTAGCAAAAATAAGCTTCTATTTAAGCCAATCATGGTTGAATATCCAGCTAATGACTCTCTCTTTGAGGCATTTTCTTATCTGGGTTGTTGTTGTTGTTGTATCCAGCTAATCACTTATGTTGGGCAAATTAATGTGAGACCCTTTGAATGTTCTTAAAAAATACAACTGACCCTTAAACTTGGAAATTGAACACTACTCTCTGCCTACACTTTTAATTTCATAAAATAGCCCTTCAAATTTGCAATTAGACATAACTCGCTCCTTGAACACTACAAATTAGACACAACTCATCTTTTGCACATTCTTTTTAAAAAACAATCACCTAAACTATGTTATTAAACTCAAATTGCTTATAGAAATCAAATTTAATGCTTAAATTAAAACTATGAATTGATTTCTTTGCTGCTTCTTTGGGAGTTTTCAACCTCGTAAGTCCCAATTCTTTGTCATAATGACGACATGAAATGTTAGAACACAACTATTCTTGGTCTTTCTTCTTATAGAAGCCTTCTTGACTAAGTGGTCTCAAGTTAAAATCTCAATAGCCTACTCTTACTACTAATATAATTCCAACATAATGTATGATGTTGGCCCATGTAAATATCCATTTTTTAACCTGATTGGATATCACTAGGTGTGTAAACAAGCGGAGTCAAGAAAAGAACCACCTTGTTTTGAGCTTGAGTTGGAGTTGCAATTCAAGTCGAGCTTTTATTGAACTTCCCAACATTTGTCCGTACTCGATTTCACACTATGGTAGTTTGTTCAATACTTTGCTAAACACTACTCATTAGCTTAATTGAGCTCATTATCGAGTTCAATTCTCTCTTTTTGAACTCGACTTGTTAAACTTATTGAGCCTGCTAAAACTCAGCTTGATAAGCTATTGAACCCCCAAATAATCACAAACGAGCCCTAATAAAATTTGAAAACGAGTAGTTCATTGAGCGTTTTGCTCGTTCACGCCCGATGAGGGGGAATATTGGAGTATCAAGTCATAATCGGGCATTCACCAAATAACTTGGTTCCTTGGCATATGTCCCAATAGTATACTTAGTAATGCTTTTGGTTTTGGATCTTTAATAGGCAGTGGCATCAGTGGTAATCAAAACAGTGACTCATCTGAGTCGATTGATGATTTCGAGAAGAGGATATTTGGTGGGATATCTGAGGACAATTCGAGCTCGTTTTTTCAGAAGCTTGACAAACTCGAGAAGGCCCGGAATAGATCTAGACTTGATTCCAAATTCAGTGGAGGAAACAACTCTTATATACTTGATGGTTTGGATGGGGGTTTCAATACGTTGTCGGATGGCATGGAAGGGAAGCTGAAGAAGGCAGCCACTTATTTTGAGTTTAATCCGGAGGAGATTGAGCGAGATGATTATACCTTCAGACCTGACATTAATTTCAAGCCTGGAATGACTTACGACTCTCCTAAGGTATAGTTACTTGGCGATAATGTTGAAGCTTTTGTCTAGTGTCATTGGTTAATGAAACAAATGTTCGATGAACAACTCGTGGTCAAAATCGATCAAGTCTCAACCGTGTTATAGGGTGGAGTTCAAATAAACGTTAGAAAGCTCGATACAAGCTCAAATCAAACTCAAGAGTTCGGACTTGGGGATGCTTAGCTCAAATCAAAATCAAATTGATGTTTTTCCCCCTCTGAAATCAATTTTATGACAACAAAGCTTTGCTGTGCTACAGGACCTTGATCTAAGAAAGCCTGGGGTATGGAAACCTGCCAAACGAGCTGAGTTTGAGGTAACAACCGAGGAGGTTCTCAAGAAAGCCGATTTCCGGGTAAGTTCTCTTTAGATCTATGTTACCAAAACTGAAGCATAAAGATTGTCGGCACTTTACTTTGTGCTGTTAAAAAAAAAAAAATTGGTTTCCTTGATGATTGGAATTTTCACCATACAGCAATAGTTTAGGGCTCTATTTGGTTTAACGATAAACATTTTCCTTATGAAAAATATTTCTCCTCAAAGTATTCTCAACTGAAAATATGTTTTTCTTTAGAATTTGATTTTATCTAGCTCAAGAGAGCAATTCCATTATATGAATTTGTATGAGATTCATGTTTGGTTTGTTTGAAGTTGATGCGAGAGTAATGTAGGATAATGACAGAAAAAGTTTCTTCCCTGTGCGAGAAAATGACTTCCGTTCTTCTTGAAAGATCACTTTCTCCTCATCTGGGACAATAATTTTCCTTAGTTGATTGTTGCTTATTATTTTACTTAAGGGAATAATAGAAACAGTATTTCTTTTTTTGCTTGTTCTGGCTTTAATAATAGAAACAGGATGGAAAAGAACTTTGGCAAAACAGATCGAGCCTTAGAAGTGCAATTGGTGGCGCTTTACCTGTTTCTTGCTGAACTTGTTGGAATGGCTGACATTGGTATTTTTTTGGATTTAAATGGTGTATACCTCCACAAAAGAAATTTGAATTTATCGATGGAGACTAAACATATCTTAGGCATCCCTGTGTCTATGAGGATGGTTAATAAACTACTCTCTAGCTTTATCATTTTGTCAATGGTTAATTTTTGTATCTTGCATTTATGTAGTCTAGTCTTATGCCCAACGTTCAAGAGATTTGGTGATACAAATTTTTGTCATTGCATTATATGCAGAATGTAAGATTCCTTGCCAACTTTATAACAGAGGCTGGGATAATTATCAAAAGAAGCAAGGTATTTGTTTCTTTATTTTATTTTACAGTTCTTACTCCTTAAGGCACTAATGCACCGGATCCCATTAGAACTCCAAAGTTAAGCGTGCTTGGGCGAGGGTAGTACCAGGATGGGTGACCTCCTGAAAAGTCCTCGTGCTGCCAACTCTATAAGGTTGGGGGTCCTTGGATATAGCCTCTCGGCAGGGTTACACCCTAAAGGGGTAAGGCTATGTACATCCACCCCCCTAAGACCCCGCTTAGGCGGGAGCCCTTGAGGCACTGGGTTGGTTGTGTTATTGTTGTACTCAATATTTGTAAGTTTGTTCCAATTGGTCCCTTTTTTTTTTTTTTCCAAAAATGGTCAGTAATGTTTGTAAGCATATTTAGATTGGTCACTCACCTTTTTTGTTGGTTTAAATGGTTCATCATTTTAACTTTTGATAAAATTTGTCCCCCATTTGTTGACCGAGACCAACTAAAAGTTTGAAGATAAGGGACCAATTTTTTCATAGAACAAAAAGACCTATTTTGAACAAAATAAAAGATGGGAGACCAATTTGAACATACTAGAAACAATAGAGAATATTTTAAACATAAGAAAAGAATGAGAGATCTATTTGAACGAACTTACAAACAAACTTTAGAAGCCAACTACTTTAGCTGAATCCCTTTCCTAGACAATGTGGTATCTGGACACTAATCTTTCAGCACTTTCAATGTGTAGACAAAAATAAGCGCAAAAGCTCAAAGGCGGGTAGCAAGGGAGATCAAAACGGCGCGAGCATTCGGACTGATGCCATTTACGACAATGGGCACAAAGACGTTTGTTTTTGGGCAAACGATGGAGGATCTTGATAAGGACTTTGAATTCGATAGTTACGATAGCCACGTTGTTGATGATGGTCGAGGTCCACTTGGTGGATAGAGTGTGTTTACTTCGCTAATTTTTTTTTTTTTTTTTTTTTCGGTTCCAAATGATCAGGGTTTCCTAGAAAAGAAGTGTTTGAAAAATCCCCGTGTTCTTAGGTTTTGTTTGGTGTCACCTTTTGTTTGCAGTTTTTGATATTTTGGAAACTACAGGTCATGGTTTGTAAATGGTTTTGTCCTGTTCTTTAGGTTTGTGGTTTTTTAGTTTTTTTCAAGTTTGAGTGAAAACTGAAAAAATACCCAAAATCGAAAAAAAAAATGGTTTTACGAACTTTGTTATCTGTTTCTTAAAACCCCGAAACTGCAAAAAAAAAACACGATACCAATCAGGGCCCGAATGATCTAGGATAACACAATCTCCGATTTTCTTCTTTGTACTAGAAATCGGGAAATACCCTTTCTTTCTTTTCCTTCATTATTAGGGGGAGGGGTGATTACCTCTGTATTCTAAACTTTAATGTGTTTTAATTTTTCGTTTTTCATATAAAATATTAAGAAACATAGAGATAAATAAAATTTTTGCGAATCGGACTTATAGCTGAGAGTTATGCACTTGTAATCTCGTTTTGCTTATTATATGTACTTGCAGTGACGGGAGCCCTTGAGGCACTGGGTTTGTTGTCTGCTGCACCACTTGGAACTCCACGACAAGCTGACAAGTTTGTTTTTCTCCCGTTTCTCTCTTGTTCTAGCACCAAGTGTTTTTTACGACTTGTATTCAATTATGGAAAAAAAGAATGGCACATTGCATCTACCTATCCAATGTCACTTTTGGTACAATGAATATTTATTTTTGGATCTGTGCTAACCTTGTTAGCATTCAGATGTTGTGAAGGAATTTAACATCCCTAGCCCCATTTGCGATGTGGGAGTGGGCCCAAAAAAATTACTAGCCGGAGACAACTAGACATGATTTTACTTGTCTAAACCTAACTAAAGAAATGACCTTAGATAAAGCAAAGTGGCGGTTAGAAATGTGTGGCCAACCTAGCTGTTCGCATTAGATATTTCTGCTTTCATTTGACGAATTAGGGTTCTTTTTAAGGTTGGGGGTCCTTTTGGAATAGCCGCTTTACAGGTAAGGCTGACATCTTTCCCTCCTCGTTGCTGCCTTGATGAGAGCCTCTCTGAGACATTAGACTGTTGTGATTGTTTGTGGTAGCCCCATTTGACATGAGAGTCGGGTGCCTGCTTGGGATGACTAGGGTTGGTCAAGCAACCAAAGCAACTGTTCAAACCTTCTAATTTGTTAATTGCTAAAATTAGTTGTAATATTAATTTATTTTTTATTGTATTTTACCATTTATAATCTATGTATAATACACTATTAGCATATATATGTGAACCCCATTTATTGGTTAGTATCATAATATAATGTGAATTATGTGTGTATGGGTTGGTCAAATATGCTCTTGACTGCATATTTTGATTAAAAGTGTCACTTGATGGAATTGTGATAAAGAAGAGATCACGATATAAATTTAGTCCACGAGTTAAACACGTGACCCAATAACGACCAAGTCTGCATTGTAGTAATCTGGCTTTCCATTGGCTGTTCATGACTTGAGATAAGACTGGGGTTGACAAACTTGTCATCTCGTGTTTATGTTCATGTTATGTGATAGGTCTTAAAAGAAGGACCAACCTAACATTTATAAATGTAAAAATAAACTATAAAATTAACATAAGACCAATAATTCAAAGCGTCTTATGTGACATACCATTATATATAGATATACACAGGGCTATAAATGAGCTGAGTCGGCTGGCGAGGCTCATCATAAAACTCGAAAAGTTCGGCTCACTTTGAGTTTGAGCCGAGCTGAGCCGGCTCATTTAGCCTATCGAGCTGAGCCTAGTGAAGCTCGAGCTTGCAAGCTCGCAAGCCTTAACGAGTTTAACAGAACCATTTTTAGTATAATATATTTGCTTAAATATTGCCCGATGAAGCCAAATTGGAGCCTAAATAAGTCGAGTCCGAGCATAAGCGAGCCTATATTGAGTTAAAATGAGCCAAAATATTGTGAGCTTAGATCGAGCGGAGTCGAGTTTGAGTTTTGACGAGTTGAGCTCGAGCCCAAACTTTCCAAGCTCGATGAGCTTCAAGTTGAGTCGAGCCGAGGCGAATTTAATGCTAATGAGCTGAGCCTTAAGCCTATTAGGCTTGGGCTCGGCTTGGCTCAAATACACTCCTAGACACACACACCCCCCTTTCAAACACCGAACATAACTATATAAATGTGTTGAAAACGAATTGATCCAATCCAAATTCAACCCAATTACCTAAATAGGTTAAACACATCATCCCAAATTCAATCCGACTCAATAAAATCCAACGAAACCCGCTCTCTTCATGGGATAATTATCGTACCGTGTCAGATTCCGCAGCTCTTCATAAAACGAGGTCAGGTCTTTCTGGAGGTACATATAGCAGAGTACGTGCAGACCACTATGAACTATGTTTCAATAAACAAACACTAAATAACATGCTCCTTTTCAATCTTATTATAGTATAAAAATTATGAAGTGACCATTAACAATGTCAGGCGAAGTTATGGGATTAATTTTACAAAACTTAGGTTATGAAATTTTTTCCATTTCCATGCCTCATCACATCATTCTTCTCTTATTCGATTTCGTATTCTTCCACTTTTTCATGTAGAAAACTCAATCTCCTCCTTTCTGATGATGCTAACTTTTTCTTCTGTCCGAGTTATTGCGATCCTTGTGGTCGTTATCACCATCTTGTCTCCTTCTTGGGTTAGTGGACTCGGTTCTGCCTCAACCATCGCCATTAGCTTTGGCTCTGGCACGGTTTGTGGTGTAATAGCAGGAAAATTGTCACAGAAAATCGACTGCTTTCGACATGGTCAAGTTTACTCCATTGGGCCAAATGTCTCTTATGATGCTATCTCTGGTGGTCGGAGCTTTTTCTGCGGACTCAGCTTTGGAGGGTCGAGCCTCTTTTGCTGGGAGATGACAATTTCTGACAAAAGTTTTCGTGCTAGAAGGATTTACCATAATGTTACTGCCCCATTGACTAATCTAGCTGTTGGAGATGATCAAGTTTGTGCCTTGCGGGCTAAAACAGGTATTGTTCGTTGTTGGGTTCGCAGATCTGACCCGTCTTCGTTCTTACTGCCTGAGGGAGAAATGGGTTTCCATACAATCACGTCCGGTGCCGGTTTTTCCTGTGGCATAGTGAAGAATGGAAGGTACGTGATGTGTTGGGGTGCAAGTTGGATGGGTGATTTTATCGAATCCCAGTTTGCAAATATGTCGATGTTGAGCTTGGTTGCTGGGAAATCCCATGCGTGTGGGATCGCGATGTCTGGGATCTTAATCTGTAAGGGAAATAATGGTTCAGGACAACTCGGCGTCCCTTCTGATGCGCCATTTTTCTACAAAGGCCTTGCTTTGGGTGCTAACCATACTTGTGCCATCCAAAGGAACAATGGGTCTGCAGTTTGTTGGGGACGTATGTCAAATTCTATCAAAGATGCAAGAATCGGAACCCTCTCTTTTGAAATTCTTGTCTCGGGATTGGATTTTACTTGTGGACTGATATCAGACGGTTTAGAGGTAACTTGTTGGGGACCCGGTTGGCATGCAGGAAAGCCGAATTCCGTAAGGAATCAACTTCCCTTGCCATTGATAATTCCAGGCCCTTGTGTAAGAGATGGTTGTATCATTTGTGGTGTTTATCCAGATTCGGAGTCTCTATGTGCTAGTCACGGAACCAAGATTTGTAGAACATGCGTTGTTCCGCTTCGTCTTAATGCTCTTCCAGATACGTCGAGATCGTTAATGCCTCCTGGACCAACCCCGTCTCCATCACCAAGTTCAATGATGCTGCCTTCGCTGTCACCACCACCACCACCAAGTGAGGAACACAGGCCATACTGGGTGTATGAGCTTTTGGGAAGCGTTGGGATTGTTTCTGGTATATGTGCGCTAGCATTTTGCGTATATACAAGGAGATCAAAGTCCTCAAACGGAAAGGTCCAAGATGTTAAGGAGGCTAAAGAGAGTAATTCTGTAGTTAGTGATAACGTGGAGACGGTTTTTATTGCAAGCTATACTTCCAGTGCACCTCAGTCAAGATCTTCATCTATCACTCAACTCAGCTCCATCACATTAAGACGTGAGAGGAGCTGGGATTTATCTAAGCATGTAGAGAGGAGTGAGGTGTTTTCCCTATCAGAGCTCGCTGCTGCCACCAAGAACTTTTCATCAGAAAAGAGAATCGGGAAAGGGAGCTTTGGCGTGGTTTACTGGGGAAAACTAGCTAATGGACGTGAAGTAGCCATCAAAAAAGAAGACTTGTCTACAAGGAAGATGGAGAAGGACAATGGGTTCGAGTTAGAAATAGCGTTACTGTCTCGCGTTCACCACAAGCATCTTGTGGGTCTCGTGGGATTCTGCGAGGAGAACAATGAAAGGCTTTTGGTGTATGAATACATTAGCAATGGATCCCTCTACGATCATCTGCACTATAAGAACAACTCTGACAAGGGGAAGAGTCCTCTGAACTCTTGGAAAATGAGAATCAAAGTTGCGCTAGATGCAGCAAGGGGGATCGAATACCTCCACAACTACGCTGTACCGCCCATAATTCATCGGGATATTAAGTCCTCGAACATCCTCCTTGACGCAAATTGGGTTGGCAGGGTGTCTGATTTTGGTTTGTCCTTAAAAGGACCAGATCATGAAGATGGATTTGTATCAACCAAGGCTGTTGGGACTTTTGGATACATTGACCCTGAATACTATGTATTGAAACTGTTGACAACAAAAAGCGATGTTTATGGGTTCGGGGTGGTTCTGCTAGAGCTTCTAACAGGGAAAAAGTCAGTGTTCAAAGACGAGGAGGAGAACATTCCTACTGGGGTGGTGGACTATGCGTCGCCTTTAATTCTCGGTAGTGAAGTATGGAAAGTGTTGGATAAGCGGGTGGCATTACCAGTGATGAACGAGTCTGAAGCAGTCGAGCTCCTCGCTTACACTGCACTGCAATGTGTCAGTTTAGAAGGAAAAGACAGACCGACGATGTCTGACATAGTTGCAAAGCTAGAGAGGGCGTTAGCGCTTTGTAACGGTAGCTATGGTGGCTTCTCTCCAACCGAATTCTCGGTTTATTCTTTCCGTTCAAATTAGTCATTCGCAAAGTCTCCTAGATTTCCTTTTTTTCACTTATTGTTTGATTCTTGTTTCCCCCCCTTGGTAAGTTTTCTCTATTTGTCAAAGGCTGAATTTTGCATATGTTTTGAAATACTTGTACTAGAAATAAAAAGAAACATATCCAGTGCCTCAAGGGCTCCCGCCTACGCAGGGTCTAGGGGGCGGATGTACGCAGCCTTTCCCCTTCAGATGTTAACCTTAAGAGAGGCTGTTTTCCAGTGCCCCCAACCTGAGGGTGAGGGCCTCCAAGGAGGTCACCCATCTTGGTATTACTCTCGCCCAAGCACGCTTAACTTCGGAGTTTTAATGGGATCCAGTGACGATGTGTTGGTGCCCTCCGAAAATTAAAACTTGTACTAGAAATAGCATCAGAAAATTAAAACTTTTCTTCAATTGTTAAACTAATTGCATTTTTCGACAAGTAGGGTATAAGTCTAAAAAGGCACAAAAGTGCAACGGAAACAATTAAACCAACACTCGAACCCCTGCAAAAAGATACACCCAAACAAACCAAACCAATAGATAGGGAAGCAGCCACACTTGGATACAACAAAAGCCAAAGCCAAAAATAAGATCAAAACAAAACCAACAAAGCGAAAGCCTCCTATACAATTGCTTTTTGAAAATCACTTCTTTTGGAACCACTTTTGTCAACTTCGGGTTAAAAGTGAACACATAGTTTCTATTTCTATTTAAAAACATTTTTGCATTTCGATCGATTAAAAAAAATAATAATAAAATAAATGCTTTTTCAGCTCATAAAAAGCTTGATTAAATAGGCACAAATAACATTACATGATGCCAAAATTAAAAAGAAAAGGCATAAGAGTAGTACGAGATGTCAATTCATGTGCATCATTACTGAACATTAATGGTTTGCAATTTACATCGTAAATTACATGTAAAATTTTGGTTGGTATACACAATCACACTTAGACCTAAAACAGTTATCGTGGTTGGTATCGTTTTTCATTTGTAGCTTTCTAGCTTTAAGAAACCAAAAACCACATTTCGAAGACAACGTTTTCTCATTTTTGGTATTTTGTTTCCGTTTTCTTCCTATTTTGAGCCAAAACTAAAACACGCAAACAAGCACAAGAAAAACCCATTTCCAATACCCAACTTTTAGTTTATCAAAAACCAAAAAACCGCAAACAAAAAACAATACTCCATTTGGCATCATTCTTCATTTTGTAATTTCTGGTTTTTGAGAAACTGAAAACCAAGTTTCGAGAATGTTTTCTTCTCCTATTTTCCAGTTATCCATTCTCTGTTTCACTCAAATCACGAAGAAAACTGAAAACAAGAAACCTAAAACCAAGAAAGCTCATTTCTAGAACATGATTTCAGTTCCTCGCAAACTCAAAAACTGCAAGCTGAAAACAATACCGAAAACCGACCCTTTTGATCACGTAATGTGCACAAGAAAAGAACCATCAAATAAACTCAAAACGCATGAGAAGCTTAACATGTTTGTACTTATTGCCCTTTTGATCATATAAAGGAACTGACCTTATGCCACTCCTTAGTTCTGAGACTGGGAAACAAGTCTGGCCCCCGAAACCATGCCGTCTATCAGTATCAAATTCTCTCACTTCAATGAGAAGTAATGCGAGTTCCGGAACTGTTAACGGAAACTCGAACTCCTTGTTCCATATCGGAACCCATTGATCCTCGATTGGCGATGTTTTCTCTTTCCTTGAATCTTCTAGGACCCCCAGAATTTGCAACTGAGAAACATATCGATTGATCACTAAAAAGTATATAATTCAAGCGCAAGGTACGAGGCGAGCTATTAAAACAAACATATAGTGCTCCTAGATTGTGTTGCTGTCAGAGTTTGAAACCATTCATGTACCTTCAGCTATTAGTTTAGGAATTGTTCAGTACCGTAGTCTATTTGTAGTATTTTTTGCTTCTAAGAAACTGGAAACCAAGTTGAAAAACGAGTTTTTCTTATTTTTAGTTTCCTCTGTCTAGTTTTCGTTCAGACTAGCATAAAACTAAAAATAAGAAACAAAACAAACAGAACACCCTTTTCCAAAATATGGTTTTTAGGGCTTTAAGGAAAACAACTATAAATAAAAAAACGATACAAGCAAGATCTTTTGGGATAATTGATCGAGAGGGCCCGAGTTTGAATTGTAATAGCCCCACTCTTTATATCAATATAATTCAAGTACAAGATATGTTAAATTTCACTGTGCCTTGAGGCTCAACCAATGGAGATGACACACGAGGCCCATATATAAGCCCAATTGGGGTTCTATCTTAAAACTAATTGTCATTAGGTCGAGTAAGCCGCTAGGCTTATATGTTGGTCTCTTCTCTCTTACAACTTGTATATGAGATTCACATTTAACTCATATGTGGAGTTCTTAATTTTAAACAAAATATGAGGTTAACTTGTGCATTATCGATGTTGCAAATACGGTTGCAGTAGACAAACTCTCACCCTTGTGAAGAAATCTGGAGGAGAGAAAGGGTCAAAATGTGTTCGCCGGAAATCCAAATGCCAGCCATCTCCCATGTATACCTTTACCTGTGTATCCATACAACAATAGCTAAGAAGACGATTATCAAGAAATCAACTATTTCAAAAGTCGAAAGCTGATAGATACTGGCCCAAGAATGGTTTTATATTCTAAAATATGCTCCCTCATACAAATGTCCATTGGGCTTGAAGTGTGGTTAACCCATATCAATATATGAGTGAAGGATGTTGGGTTCGAACCCGTGACCTTTCTGTGAATAAGGCTCCAATACCATATTAAAGAACCAATTAGTCTAAAACTCAAGCTGATGGATGAAGTCCTAGGAATGGTTTTATACTCTAAAATGTGCCCCCTCAAGCAAATTCCCATTTGGCTTCAAGCGTGGATAATGCATGCCGTTTTAGACCTTGTGCTTGAATTATATTTACTATTCAAACAGGGAATATAGGGATTTGAACTTGTAACATTTATATCAACAAAGCTCTAATACCATGTCGAGGACGGATGACGCCCCAAAAATGGTTTTATACTCTAGAATACCCCTCATGCAAATATCCACTAAGCTTAAAGTGTACATAACGCACAAACTCGCTTCATAAGTCTTGCTTGAATTATACTAATGTTAAGAGTGAGATTATTCGTATTTGAACTTGTGACCTTTGGTCAACAAGACTCTGATATCTTATAACGGAATCAAGAACTTCAAAAGCTCTAAGCTGATGGTTGAAGACCCACGAGTGGTTTTATACTCGAACATACTCTCTCATGCAAATATCTATTGGGCTTAAATACGTAGACCTGCTTCATACCCTATCCTTGAATTATATTAATATAAGAGTAGGGGCTGTTACGATTCAAACCCATAACATTACGCTTAACAAGGTCCTGATATCATAAGGAACCAACTACTACAAAAGCTTGAGCTATAGATGAAGGCCTAAGTATGGTTTTATACTCCAAAATATGCCCTCTCACACTAAATATCCATTAGGCTTTAAGCGTGGATATTCAAAGACCCGCTTCATACTTTATGCTTTTATTATGTTAATATTAAGAGTGGAGGTTATAGATTCAAGCTTCTATATTATATCAAAAAACCAACTAGTCTAAAAGTTGAAGTCGTTGGATAAAGTCTTAAGAATGGTTTTACGCTCTAGCATGACTTCTCACACAAATATCCATTGTACTTAAGCGTGGATAATACACAAATTCACTTCATACCTTATGCTTGAACTATATTTACATTAAGATGCAAGGCTATTGGTATTCAAATTCATGACATTTCGGTCAGCAAAGCTCTAATACCAGATCAAGGAATCAACTAATCCAAAAGATTGAACTGACAGATAAAAGCACAGAAATGCATAGATGGAGCTCTTCACACCTTTAAAGTAGTAATTTTATCTCTGCCCCTTGAGCTTGGATTAAAGACCTCATTAAAAGGATCAATATTCAATAAGATATCAGGCTTCTTGTAGTAGCCACAGTTCCCATTTGCTCTAAACATTCCTTGCATCACCCACAGGTACCTTCCATACCCCTGTTATATACAACAAAAAGCCGATTTATCGCTGGATATTATTGCCTCAAAATTAATATGACAATCGAGAAAAGGAAAAGATATACCCAAATCAATTGCCTGTTAAGTATGAAGATTGATGGTTTTCCTTAACAACCTCATTAAAGCTAGATTTATTGGATCGCTTTTGACTTAACATTTAGTAGCTCTGGCAATGATTGAGCTTCTAGGTTGTTACAATGGGTGAGTAAACTATAAATAGAGCATTCTTGTGCCTGGTGTAAGAAGAAGATTGCAATCCTTTGTTTAAGCAATGAATTTTGTTGCTCCCTCTGTGGATAAAGGCTTTGCTCGAACCATGAAAATTACAGTGTTCTTGTTTTCCGGTAATCCCCTTTTGTTGTGTTTGCTATTTTTTGATTTAGGGGATGGTGTTTGTGGATGGTCCTAATAGGGCCACCACCAACGAGGGAAAATGTGAGGGATTAGTGTGAAATTGTAAAAGGTGCCCTGGGTACCTTGGGTAAGGGGAAAGCGTGAAAATCAATTGTGAGTGTTTTCTATGTTTCGTCCAAAAGTTGCAACGTCAAGGGTATATAGCTTTATCCGTGCAGAAGTGACATTGTGGAAGGTTTGGTAGCTTTGTTTGTACAAAAGTTAAACTTGGGTTGAGAATTGAGATCAAATCTTCAGTTATGATTACAGTTTGTAATTCAAAATTTCAATAGTAGATGAAAACCGAATCGAACCTGCATATTGAATGCAACCATTTGTGCACCATGTGTCCAACCAACACAAGGATCATAATTTGAAGAAAGAATCCGTGATCCCCTTGGGTAAACTCTCAGTAAATTCCTCTGTGTAAATCTGAAGTAAAACAAAACATCATGTGGGTCACAAAAAAAAAAAAAAAAAAAAAAAAAAACTGAAAATGAACTTATTTAAGGTCTGTTTGGTATCAGTTTTTATTTACGGTTCTGATTTTTGAGAAACTTAAAAATGGGTTTTGGAAACCCTCGAACTAAGAATAAACTAAAAAAAAAAATCAAAAATAAGAAGAAAAAACCGTTTTTGAAATGTGGTATTTTGTTTTTTAAAAATCATAAACTGCACATAGAAAAGCATACCAAACAGGCCTAGCCCTTATGAAGCGTCATGCGCAGTCAAGACTGAAGCAATAGAAGCAATTGCTTAAGGCTCCCAATTTCTAATTAGTTAACGGCCACTTTGAAAAGTGGTTATATTGTCAGTTTGTATGTACCATGTATCATCATTCATAACTAAAGAAAACAATGACCCATACATGACATTATAAATTGCTCATTTACATATAGTCGGTAAAACAATATAAAATGGACTATTCATAGTATGCTTAAGCTGCTCAGACACCTCAATTGACTTAGACCTTGTTTGGCGAAACCGTGAAAATCTATTTCTTTTTTCAGAAGCACCTTTGTAAAAGTGCGACCAATATGTATATTTTTGTTAGAAAAAATTTTCATTCTTTACTTCTGCGGTCTATTATGAAGGAGAATCACTATTTTTCAATTTCTGCTTCCATTCAAAATCACTTTTTTTAAGCCAAACACCCTTAAAATCCAAAAAAAGCGATGTTTTTTTTGCAGAAAATACTTTTTCAAACAGAAACTTGTCCAAGCAAGTCCTCACTTTAAACCGCTAAAATCTTGAGACCGGTCCTGACGACGACAAGCTTATAGTACAAAAGTTGTGAACAAACCTGACAATGTTAGTGCCATGAGTTTTGACGGCATTTTCAAGCTTCTGTTCACTCAAGCTCAAACGGCCAACTTTCTCAGAATCAATTGTGAGCAAGTTCTCAAGCCCACCTTTCAGCTTTGTAGAATGAATGGCTATCAGCCTCGTATATTCTGGTGCTTTCATCTCTTCATACTCCTCATCTTCTACCTCATTCTGCCATCAAATTTATCTCTATCACTCACTATGAATAAGGAGATAGCCTTAGATAAAGCTAAGTGTAGGGCTAGCATAGGTGTAGCCGATATAGCGGGTTGGAGTAGAGGGGCATAATTAAGGTTGTCCTACTGCCCTTAGGTTTCTATGTATGCTGGTTTGCTTATACTTACTACTTGCTACTTGTTTTTGCAGTGTGCTGCTGATCGCTTGTTGCTTGATGCTCGAATGGTATTTTGTGCTTCGCGGTGCTATGTGCTTTGATGCTATGCTAGCTGCTTTGTTGCTTTATTGCATATTGTTGCTTTATGCCCTCTCCATGTTGCTGTTTGTATGCTTTTAGCTTGGGGGTTTTTAGACACAACCTCTCTTTAGGGTAGCACCCTAAAGGCTTAAGACTGCGTACATCTCACCCCTCCCAAACCTTGCAGTGGCGGGAGCCTTTGAGGCACTATATTTGTTGCTGCTGTTGTTGCTATACTCGTAATGAATAAGAACTGTGAAAATTTTACTTAGCCTTAACTGGGGATCTATTCTAAAACCAATTGGTATTACGTTAAGTAACTCACGAGGCTTATGTATTAATCTCTTCTCTCTCACAGCTATTATGTGGGATTCTTAGTAGACTCACATGTGAAATCCTTAACAAGGACTGAGATTACTGCACCATGCTGTCTTGAAGTGGAATTTTCCCAACAATAGTACATATTGGGTCATAGGCAATCAACCCCTAAACAGGGCCGGTTCCCTAGATTGTAGGGGTCCAAAGTAAGTTTTGGTTGGTGAGAGTTTTTTTGATAATCGAGATATCCACGTCAACTTAAGCACATCTCGAATAATTTGCTTTATATGATAATAAACTACCCTCTAATATGTGCATTCTTTTTTATTATATGCGTGCATATTTGTTTAAAATGTATTATACGTATACATGATGTTTTCAATTATGAATGGTGATATGCAGTAGAAGGAAACCTTATCCGGAGCGTCAAATTTGTTTCCGCGTGTCGCGCCTTCATTTCCTGGTGAATCTATAATGTTAATGGAAGTCTCTGGTGGTTTAATGCTATCAAGGGATTCTTGAGGTGGTTTGGTAGATATCATAACTTTCATCTTCAAAGATTCCGGTGATGGAAATTCTTGTGGGAACTCTGACTCTGGAATATACAACATTTCTCCGAATGTCTTCACCACCATCTGCAATCAAAATCTTTTCTTTTCACCAAAACGATGTTCTTCTAATTGTCATACATATCAAACTAGAGGCGGAAAAGCAAACCTTATCAGAAAAATTGACCTGCAAAACTCATAAACTGACCCAAACCGAAATTTTGACTTAAATGATATAACCTAAAGTTGAAATGACCTATCCAGATCTAACTTGACCCGTTCTTAGCTCGACCCAAGATTGACTTGTACCAAGATTACTCGAAATTAGAGTGACCTGAACCGGAATAACTTGACCTAGACCTAACCGGTTCCAAGAATAGCTAAAAGCCAAAGTAACCAGAACCTGAATGGGTTAAATCGAGTCTGACCTGACCCGAGTTCAATTTAAACTGGAAATGATCCAAACCCAATAGATACACTCTAACCCAACTCAAATGACCTGATTGCCACCTCTGTAACCCACAAATGATGGGGTGCATTGCTTACCGGGGCCACTTTAAACTGAAGCTTTGAATCTAAATGATCTTCAAAGGTTATTATAACAGGGTACTCAGATGCAACAAAAGCATTTTCCTTGATTGCTTGCAAACACTTTATGAGTTTCACTGAAGATGTCAGTGTCCTGCAATTATTCACAATCTCAATGTTAGAGTGAAAAACCATTTCTAGGCTTTTAGTTATTAGTTTAATCTTTTGGAATAGTTAATTTTTTGACATAGTATCAGAGCCTTGTTAACTTAAAAGTCGCGAGTACGACTCTTAACATGCCCTACTTCCAATATAGTATAACTTCAACAAAGGGTATGAGGTTGTTCTATGCAGTATCCATCCTTCAAACCCAAGGGAGCATTATTAGAATAATAAACCCATTTGTGTCTTCACCTATCAGTTTAAAATTTTGGAATAGTTGGTTTTCAAAACAAGAACTAAGTTATTGAAACGTAATAGGCCGTAAAATCCTAGCCATTTGACCGGGTTTTAGGCCCGACTATGGAGTTGACATATATGAGATCTACATAAAGTCCAAGTGGGATGTCATCCTAAAACTAATCAGCTCTACATGGAGTTAGAGGTGCAAATAAGCCAAGCGGGCTCACGAGCCGGCTCATCAAAAAGCTCGAAATGCTCGGCTCGCTTAGCTTATCGAGTCGAGCCTAAGCCTAGTGGAGCTCCAGCTCGTAGGCTAACGAGCCTAAGCGAGCCTTTCTTAATATATTTGCTTAATTATGCCCAATGAAGCTAAAAATTTAAGCCTTAATGAACCGAGCCCTAGCTTAAACGAGCCTAAATTGAGCTTGAATGAACCGAAATATTTCAAGTTTAACTCAAAGCTCACTGAGCTTTGATCGAGCAGAGCCGAGCTTAATGCAAATGAGCCATGCTGAGCTCAACTCGGCTCCGCTTGGCTCAAATACACCCCTACATGGAGTAGCCCACCAAGCTTGTATATTGATCTTTCCTCTCTAACAACTCCAACATGGAATTCGTACTAGACTCACATGTAAAGTCCTTAAAAAGCAGTAACATACCCTCCATGGCGAACATCGACATCGGTGCCCTTGGAATTAGGCCACAAATCTAACTCAATTACCCTTACACCTCGCCTTAAGGCATTGATGATGGGTTCAGTGCTGCTGTTACTGCTAAGTTGATTCCCAGTTAAGTACGAATTGTGGCCTGTATATAAGAAATAATGCGCCAATGGCGCATTCATGTCATGATGCACCTGCACCCACATCCATACTCACATTTAGTTCGAGTTATTTAATCCATATCGTCCCTCAGGTTTGTAAGTTTGTTCAAATTGATTCTTCATCGTTTTTCTTGTTCGATATAGGCCTAATGTTTTATTATATGATAAAATTGGTCTCTAATCTCTGAAGTTCCTATCTATTCTAGTCCCTAGATGAGGGATCAATGACACTGGAGACTATTTTGATTGAAAAAAAGATGAATGACCTATTTGAACATGCTGACAAACATTAGGGACTATTTTGAACTAAAAGAAAAGATGAAGGACTATTTGAACAAGCTCGTTTAAGCTTATTGAGTTCAACTCAAGCCCAATGACCACAAGCTCATTAGCTCGTGAGCCTAAACAATGTTATCTTAATACAATCTATTAACTTAAATATGTTGAATTGGGCCTACTTCAAGCCTAAACGAGTGCATATCAAGCTTAACTAAACCTCAATAAGGAAAGCTTAGTTTGGAGCCTGCCAAGCTGAGTTGAAGCTCAACTAGGTCAAGTCGAGACCTAGCTTATAACAAGCTAAGCTCGAGCTTGAAGTTTCCAAGCTCGGAGAGATAATGTATTAATTACGATACCTCTAGGGAAGCAAGTGCAGGATTAAGATCCCCCATAAGGTATTTAAAGAACCCATCAAGGTGAAGACCCCTCCTCTGAAAAATCATGAGGTGCTTGAGGCTGTTGAAAATAGCATAAGCATCCTCCATGGTGGCGTCTCTTTCTTCTTGGCACTCAACAAGAAACCTATGAATAGGGGTGTAAACGAATCAATCGTCTAATGAATTACTCATGCTCAAAAAAACCATTAAGGCTTTTTCATGTTTGTTTTAGGAGCTTGATAGCTTATCAAGTAGTTGAAGCATGCTCGATAAGTTTAACGAATCAAGTTTGAACAGTGGAGTGCTCGACTTGTTAACGTTCGCGAATAGTTTGATAAGGGCTCGTTAATAGCTTGACAAAGGCTCTTTAAGAGCTAGTTTAATGGTTTATATTAGCTCAAAAATGGTTCGATAATAGCTTGACAAAAATTCGAGTAGCTCAACCCAATCACGAGTTCGACTTGGCTTGACTCGACTCGATTAGGATAATGAGACTTAGCCAAGTACCAAACACCCTAATATATTATCTAATCGAGTGTTTTTTTTTATCTGATTCGAATCAAGTTAGAACTATTCAAAAACTCAATAAAACTCAGCTTGGACTCGCACTCGATAAGGCTCACCAACCTTGAATCCAAACAAGGGGGTGCTCAGCTTGATAATGAGCACGAATTGATTAGCAAGTTCATCTCGATTATGAACTCGACTTCACCCAATAATGAGCTCAGCTTGCTTCAACTTGACTCTATTAAGCTAATGAGAAAAGTATCGAACCCTTAATATAAATTCGAACATAGATCAAACAAAGGCCTCTTTGAGGAACCGGTTTTCTTATTGTTGTTGTAGAGGTCAAATAAAGGTTCAAACAATCAATAAAAGCTTGGGTCAAACTCAAAGCTCAATAACCTTTATAAAACTCAAATTCAGACTGAAGTACACGATCAAACAAGGGGGCTCCCACCTCAACTCGGCTCGTTATTATATATAAGGTCCACATATAATCTCAAGTGGGTTTCTATCCCAAAAATCGTCATTAGGTCGATTAGGCTAACTAGATGAGTCAAGCAGAATATCGAATACCCTAATATTTTATCGAATTACGTTCAAACAATTCAAAAGCTTGATAAAACTCAACTCAAATTCATGCTGAATAAGACTTATCGAGCTTGCAATCAAACAGGGGTTGTTTAAATTGATAGCAAGCTCGGCTTGATTATGAGTTTAACTTGGCTTGATAACAAACTCGACTAGACTTGACTCTATTAAGTTAATGAGCCGAGTCGAGCTAAATATCATAATATATTATCGAACAAAGTTTGAACAAAAGTTGAAACCTCGATAAAAGTTCGACTCGAGCTCAAAGCTCAATAACCCTCGTCAAACTCAATTCAGACAAAGGGGATGCTCAACTCAGCTCAACTCATTTATGCCCCTACCTGTGAAGCTGCTCGACCGACATCGTGCCGTTTTCGGAATACATCCTAAACAAATACTTGATGTCTTCAGGAGGCTCAGCCATCTTAAGCCTAAACATGCGCTTAAAACAGAAGCAGAACTTGAATGCTTGCTTAGGCATTATATCTCTCCCACTTTGTGAGGCATACAAGTTCTGATTACTCCCTAAATTTTGCAGTATGTTACTTCTCCTGGACATGA
Source organism: Simmondsia chinensis (assembly GCA_018398585.1). Classification (NCBI taxonomy): domain Eukaryota; kingdom Viridiplantae; phylum Streptophyta; class Magnoliopsida; order Caryophyllales; family Simmondsiaceae; genus Simmondsia; species Simmondsia chinensis. Next base: position 1,472,418 of record JAGTTD010000020.1, read on the forward strand.
TCTTCTAGAGAGAGAAAGACAGAGAGATAGAGAGAGAAAGAGGTAGAGAGAGATTTGCTCGGTGGGTTTTGCAAACTATGAGTTAATGAGTAGAGAGGGTTTAGAATTGCTTCTAATTACAGCAAGAATATATGCTCAAACCCCTCAACTTTTGCTTTTAAACATCGTTATTCTTGGGTTATTGATGTAAAACTACTGCACCTAGATATTTGTATATTTTATGCTTTCATACTTCTTCGATTAGGAGTCTTCGGAAACAGTCTCTCGTTACGGTAACACTCTAAAGGGGTAAGGCTTGTACATCCTACCCTCCCAAACCCTACTTATGCGGGAGCCCTTGAGACATTGGGTCTGTTGTTGTTGTGGTTGTTGTATAAATGTAAAACTAGCTTGAAAAGTGATCATTTTTCACTTAACAGTCATAATTTCAGTAGTTTTTGTAGAAAGTGTATTGTAAAATATTTAGCATTTCGCTAAAAAGATCACTATCCTGCATCAACGTTAAACAACAACAACAACCACAACAAACCAAGTGCCTCAAAAGGCTCCTGCCGAGGTAAGCTTTAGAAAGGGTAAAATGTATGCAGCCTTACCTATATAGGATGCTATCCTAAAGGAGGTTGTTCCCGAAGGCACCAACCCTAAAAAATCAAAGTTAAGAAACCCTGGAATATATAATATTCAATATTTTTGGATATTTTCTCTCTGATTCAACTTTTGTCTTTATTTTGAGTTTTCGAGCCTATAACTACCACCCACTCCCGAAATTCATGTGCATAGTACATGATTTATGATAACGATATTGATAAAAGGTGATTGATGGAACAAATTTAAATTAGAACGAGCATTTTTATAAAAAAAAGAATTAAATTTGTAATGGTTAAATAAAAACTAGTATTTTTTAAGGTAATTTTGCGTAGAAGAACCCTTAAATCAGCACAAGTAAGAATAAAGAAAGAGTTTGGACGTTTGCCTTGGACTACAGGGGAATTCTCTCTCTTGCACTACTATAACAACCGCCTAGTGTCTCAAAGAGGTTTCCGTTTGAAATATGATTTGGACAGGGTAAGATATATGTTGCCTTACACTTATAGAGTGCTACCCTGTAGAGAGATTGTTTTTAAAGGGCCTTTCTCTTAGACTTTTGGAATCTTATCATGTTGAAATTGCCCCGACATTAACAAAAAAAAAATGCCATGAGAAAACACTATGCCTAGTATATGGTATATATGTTCTCCACTGTTTCGTATTATGTAATCATCCAGTTGTATTAAATGTCTATATATTAGTATACTTGTCAAGGAACCAACTATGTTAAAAGTTTAAAATGATGAGTGAATGCTAAGATTGATTTATACTCTAACATGTCCCTTCACATGAACGCCCGTTGGATTTGAAGCATTATAGTGTACAGGTTCACCTCATATCTTATACTTGAAAGTATATTGTATATATGTTCTCCACTGTTTCGTATTATGTAATCGTCCAGTTGTATTAAATGTCTATATATTAGTATACTTGCCAAGGAACCAACTATGTTAAAAGTTTAAAATGATGAGTGAATGCTAAGATTGATTTATACTCTAACATGTCCCTTCACATGAACGCTCGTTGGATTTGAAGCGTTATAGTGTACAGGTTCACCTCATATCTTATACTTGAAAGTAAGAGTTGTTAAAATTCGAACCTATGACCTCTTGATCAATAAGTTCTGGTATATATGCTTAACTTCATGGGTAAAAGTGCATGAATAATGTTATATAATCAGATAAAACGGGATAAAGATGGGTAAAAAGCTTTACCACCATTACCCTTATTTAGTTACTAAATTTTTCCTATTGTCAAACAGACACTAGAAATTACATGATATACTAAAAATAAAGGAATAAGAAAAAAAAAATATAAAAGATAACATTTGATTTCATTAATAATTTTGATACAATGACCCTTAGATATTTATAGGATAACCCCCTGCCTAGCGGGATCCATTATACTATTTATTGGACTACCCTAATACTATATATCGAAATACCTAATTTGGATCCCTGACAGAACCCACTATACCATATTTTATATCCAAATAGCTAATTTGGGTACATAGAGATAAATTAGGGTTTTAAGACAATTAGCAGAACCCAAAAACAACAATGAAATGAGGGTGAAATGAGTTAGCGATTTGTTTAACACGAATTGAGCTTCTACGCATGCTTAAATCAAAATAATTCTGAGAATTAGGCTATGTTTGGCAAGCAACCTTTCATAACGTTTAGAGTTTTGACTAGTCAAACAGCTAGTAGCTCTATTTGGTAAAAATTTTATTGTTAGCTTTTTTCATAGTGCTTAAAGGCTAAATAATTTAGCTTTTAACTTTTCGAACGCTATGTAATCAAATTCTATTCATCATTTTACCCCTCATTTTCATTTAGTTTACCAAACATATACCCATTAGCTAACAGCTAACTGTTAAACGCTAAACGCTAAATACTAACAGTTATAGCAAAACATAGCCTGAGAAGTGGGCGAAGAGAGATTAATAGTGCATTACCCTCATTTCTTTGTAAGATGTTCATCTTCACATTGGCGATCAAATCACTGCATTCACAGTCCTCTCTCTCTCTCTCTCTCTCTCTCACATTCGCGCGTTGAGAAGAAAGACGCCATTGCTGGGTACGGAATTGGGACCAAATTCGTTGGATATTTATACAATCCGATTGATTTAGAATGAACTTTACCCAATGCGAATCAAATGATCACTCTTCTACTCGGGAGTGCCATGTCATCAGTCATGTCTTCAACCACATCCCTGGCCTATCAGCAATCCTAATCACTCTTATACTAATATAAATAAGTGGCAGAACGATCAATGCCGGTCCTAACATTCTTGGGGCCTCAAACGAACATTTCAAATGAGGGCCCTTTATATGTAATAAAATTCTAAAAATTATAATATTAAAACTTATTAATATTAACAACTAAAACTTTAGAATACAATCTTCTAAAATTTGAGGCCTTTAAGTTTCAAGGGCCCTAAGTGGATACTTGAGTTGCTTAGGGTTATGTTCGGCTCTGAGAGAGAGAGATTAGAGTTGCGGTGAAAAAATGGATATTTAGTTCTCGTCTCTCTCCCTTTAGCTTCTTCTCTAATTCCCTCCCCCTTTCTTCTATATCTTCCCCCTTTCCTCTATACTTTACTATATATTTTACGTTACTACTTATAGAGACTACTTTCATAGAAGCATATATAATACTGTCAATATAAAAGCAGTTGGGTTTTCATGCTTAACTGTGGATTCGTATGTTCGATTTATCAATTGTTGCTGGATTTGTTGTGTGATTTGTATTGGATTGCATCATTACCCTTAAAAATAGGTTTTATGAATTTGAATGTTAATAAATAAGTTTTAATCAGGTTAAATTTGAATGACTCAGAACCAAACCCAAACTCGAGTAGGGGTTCATTTAGAATCCCAGTAACCAAAGTGTGGTCCCAATGATCAACTCCACAATCCGTTAACAAGAATGGAAATTGCAGGAAGGCTTAGTAATAGCTCGTTATAGTTTGTTAGGTGCTCGTTGAGAGCTTGGCGATGGTTGATATTAGATAAAAAAAATGTTTCAATAATGACCTTATAGTAACTCGAATAACTCGAGTTGATAGAGAGCTCAACTCAATTACAAGCTCAAATTGGCTCGCTTAGGCAAAAGAGTCAAACGCGCTTAGGCAAAAGAGTCAAACTAAGTACCGAACACATTGAAAAGCTTATCTAACCAAGCTCGAACAAAAGTACAAAAGCTCATAAGAACTCAGCTCAAACTCAAGCTCGATAAGCTTGACCTAACTCAAGTTGGAAGAAAGAGTGCTTAACTCGACTCAGTTCATTTATAGTTTTAAAATATGAGACTCGAACCTAAAATCTCGAACTTAAAAATAGATACTTTAATCACGATACCAAATCCGATAGCTGATGATATGATGATAATAATAATATGTGAGAGAGAAACGGACACAAAGTGTCGCCTCCACCATTCACTCATTTCTTTACTACAAAATTTTCCTCTCCATTAAAATTTCATATTTGCTTAAAAATCTCATCTTTCCTCCCCCAATCCCAATTTCTAGGGTTAAGGTTTCTCTCTCTTCAATTCCCCCAAATTCTCTCTCAACAATGGCGGGAACCGGAGTCGTAGCTATCTATGGCAATGGCGCAATCACAGAAGCCCCCTCCGCCACCAAGAAATCTCCTTTTTCCGTCAAAGTCGGCCTAGCGCAGATGCTCCGTGGCGGCGTCATTATGGACGTTGTCACTCCCGAGCAAGCGCGCATTGCTGAGGAGGCTGGCGCTTGCGCTGTCATGGCGCTCGAGCGTGTCCCTGCGGATATCCGTGCGCAAGGCGGCGTCGCGCGCATGTCCGACCCGCAGCTCATCAAGGAGATTAAGCGCGCGGTGACGATTCCGGTGATGGCGAAGGCGAGAATTGGACATTTTGTTGAGGCGCAGATATTGGAAGCTATTGGAATTGATTATGTAGATGAATCGGAGGTGTTGACTCCTGCGGATGATGAGAATCACATCAACAAGCATAATTTTAGGATTCCGTTCGTTTGCGGTTGCCGGAATCTTGGCGAGGCGCTCCGTCGCATCAGGGAGGGTGCCGCCATGATCCGAACCAAAGGAGAGGCCGGCACAGGTAATGAGTGGTGGATTCAAAATTCTAACGATTCTGGGTTCGTTTTTATATATAAAGATAAAAAAAAATATAAGTAGATGATAAGATTTTTGTGATAATTGTGTATATTTGATTTGTGTTAAAAACTATGAACAATTACAAAATATACACAGGAAGAGAGGTATAGATATGCCAAAGAAAAGTTGGTTGGAGACGATTAGACATGAACTTACCTACCTAAATGTTACCGAAGAAATGCCCTTGGAGAGAGTGGGGGTCAAAAATACAGTTTCGTCAACCTAGCTATTAGGAGAGAGAAGCATATCGATGCTATGCTAGTCCATAGTGGCCCTGAGCGTACTTGTCTATTATTGTTGCTATTTTATTTGACTTGAGTAATGTTTGTTTGCCTCTTTGCATGAGATATGTCTGTCTTCATTTGACTTGAGTAGAGTTTTTCTTAGCGTTGGGCCCCTTCGTACACCGCCTCTCTACATGATAGCACCTTATAGGCATAAGGCTGCATACATCTTATCCTTCTAGATCCTACATTGGCGTGAGCCTCTTTGAGGTACTGGGCTATTGTTGTCATCCTTATTTTTGATTCAGTATGTCAATTTGGCAAGAAAAATAAAATTTAGAGGAAAATGAGGAAGAGATGTAGCTGGGATTCGATCCTGCAACCTTGCAGTAACAATGAGGCTATCAAACCTCCAAACTGGGCATTCAAGGTTGCTGAGGGGTCACTTCTTTATAATATACTGCTTTACCTATATATATATATTTTTAAAGTTCGGGTGGTAAAGCTGTAGGGTGCGATTTCCCTAATGTAGATCCACCATTGTAGGTAACATCATTGAAGCTGTCCGCCACGTGCGTTCCGTTATGGGAGACATCCGCCTTCTCCGCAACATGGACGACGACGAAGTCTTCACCTTCGCAAAGAAAATCGCAGCTCCGTACGACCTAGTGATGCAAACCAAGCAACTAGGGAGGCTTCCGGTGGTGCACTTTGCCGCAGGCGGAGTGGCAACCCCAGCAGATGCAGCACTTATGATGCAGCTGGGTTGTGATGGGGTGTTTGTAGGATCCGGGGTGTTCAAGAGTGGTGACCCGGCGAGGCGGGCTCGAGCTATTGTGCAGGCAGTGACACATTACAGTGACCCGGATTTGCTGGCGGAGGTTAGCTGTGGCCTCGGGGAAGCCATGGTTGGGATCAACCTCAACGATGATAAGGTCGAGAGGTACGCAAATCGATCTGAGTAACATGGCAATGGCGATCTGGTGTAGTTAAGGTATGGCCAAAACTGGTCTCTTTCAAGTTATCTGCAGCTTATATTGATTTCGTTTATGTTAGATTGTTAGGGATGATTGCATTTTTTATGATGTTTGAGATTTCATATAGAAAACAAAAAGATTGATGATTATTGGATTTGGATTTTCAAATTGCAATCGGAAATAATTGTTGGTTTTCGTATTCTTTGATTATCCAAGGTGATTTTCATATTGGTCCAGTTCTCATGATGTTAACTGCAGTGTAGTGTTCACGTATTGAATTTTTATTGCCTAGCAAAAGTTTCAGTGTTTTGTGTGTAATTATGCCATGTAAGGGTACGTACCTCGAAATTGGGTTCGATTTATATCCTAGTCTATGGAACTTAGAGAAATTGGGAGGAGAGAGAGAACAATAATATACAAATTTATGTAAAAAACTCTCAATTGAAAGGAAAAAACTACGGGCTGAGGAGAAAACAGTGCACTAGATTCAAAGAGAAAAGTTGCAACCAGGTGACTTACACGTCAACGTATATATATATATAGGTATATACATATATAGGGGCATATGACTCGAATGAGAGGATGAGAGATGAGAGCAAAGGTGGACCAAAAGCAACATACCCAATGCCCCAAGGATTCCCGCCTAAGTAGGGTCAAGGAGGGCGGATATACGCAGCCTTCTCCCTTCAGGGTATTACCCCTGAAGAGAGGCTTTTTCCAAAGGTGGACCATTAGATCTAAATCAAGAAAATTTGGACTATCGACTCTAATGAGAGGTGTGAATGTAATTTTGAAATCTGGGGCCTTGTTTAGATCTAATGGTCCACAGTGTCTCCTCTCATTTATTACCCTTTCATGTGAGTCATGTCTTATATATATATATATAAGCAGCTGAAGACCCAAACTTCCCCTCGACGGGTCTGCTGGGCTGAGGCTAAAAAAAGGTCTGTACCAAGATCTCTATTTTTGAATCGAGACATAAATTCAAATGGGCCATTTGTTGATTGGCTTGTTCCTGTGCCACAACTCTACGTTCGCTTGGAATGTCGAGGACCGTATAGGATGCTTCCGTTTCGATGTTGGTTAAGATCTCATAGCTGGATTCCGGATGCAATTCTGTTGCTTTTGCTTCTAACTTGCATACACAATTTGGAGGTCCTCGCAAACAGCCTCTCGTTAAGGTACCACCTTGATGGGGTAAGGCTGCGTACATCCTACCTCCTCAGACCCTGCTCACTCGGGAGTCCTTAAGACATTGAGCTTCTTCTTCTTCTTCTTGTTGTGTGTGTGTCCGTCATAAATCTTAGCATAACTCATATTTTTGCAAATTATGGTCTTGTTTAGTTATAGGGAAATAGGCACAGGAAGTAGGGATTTACTTTCGAAATGCAGGAAGTAACTTACTTATCTTCTTTTAGGTAAATTCTAATTTCTTTGCTTTGAATTGGTTCGCTAAGGAACTTTTACTTCCCATTCTGACAACCAAATACTTTGTACCTATTTCATGTCGCATTGACAAATTGTTTGAGTTGACAAGAGATGGGCAACATAACACATTTAAATACATACAAATTGCTGCAAGTTGTATTGTAATTTTTTTCCCCCTTTGATTTTGTTGTTGACATCTAAGTAGTCGAAAAGACGACGTAGCAATTGAATAGATGATGTGACAGTCAAATAGATGATGTGGTAACCGGTGATGAAGTCAGTGTTATTCTTCTCTATTTTCAATACATGTTGCCTTTTTTAATCATTTTTAGGGATGAGATTGGGGTGGGTAAAACCCGTTAACAGTTTACCCTGCACCGTTTGGGGCGGATATGGGTGCGCCTGACTCGGGTCACAGGACATGTCATCTACACATGGTCATACTGGTTACGTGTATGGAGTGGGTATGGGTATAATGTTGCATCTGCTCCGTCCTGCTTCATACCCGCTCTAATTTATATTTAATTAATTTTTTAACTTAAAAAATATGTTTAAATTCAATTATTTAATTTATTTATCAATGTTATAGCATAATACCATTTAATTTTAAATAATAGTATTAAATAAATAATTAATATGAGCGGGTATCTATAATTGTTTGGTACCCATATGCGAGGGTGTGTATGGGGCAAGTACAAGACGAGTATTAAAGAGTCGTTGGAGGCAGGTATGGAGGTACAAGTCTGTACCCGTCGAAATGTGTATGCTATCTATTTTATACCCGTGACTGATAAGGGGCATCTACTTAATTTTTCATATCATACAAACCCTACCTTATTGGCTCATCAAATAGGCTCCGTTTGTTTCGAGGAAAAAATAAATTCTATGAATTAGTTTTCCTTTGGAAAATATTTTCAAAGAAAAACTAAAATCTAATTAAGATTTTATGTCCTTTTTTTCAAAGGAAAACTTCATTCGCATTGTGATGTCTTTTTATGTTTTAATATAAATATTCTTCACCAATCATCTTAGATTTTATTATTAGCTAATATAAGTAGTAATATAACATATATGAGAACGAATAGAAAAATAAAATTAGCCATTAAAGTGATATAAAATAGGAAAATTTATCCTATTATGGAATTCAATAAATTTTTACCCGGAAATACTAATGTGACATATAATTTTAACAATATAGATGTGTTGGATTAGCATTTTCGGTAGACAATTCTCTTAATTACTGAATTATGGGCAAACGGACCTTTATACACCCAATCTCTTGGGTTTAGGGTTGTTTGTTAGTGGCCTTATTTAGAGTAACGTAGTAAGTTCTAACCATTGTTTAAAATAAAAATAAAAAAAGTCGATCATTTTTCAGCAACAGGTCATTAAATTTCAACAAAGGGCGCAATTGAAGAGACTGAGGGATTGTTTGGAATTACTGTGAAAAAATTATTTTTTTTATAAGCGCTTCTTGTAAAAACACTTTTGTAAAAAATACTATTTCAAATAAGTAGTTTATGTTTGGCTAACCAGTAAAGAAGCGCTTATGATATTATTGTAATGGTTTCGCCAATGTTAAAAAAATGTTTTTTCTTTATATTTTGGACACTAACAGAAGTCTTTTATAGTTAAAAAATTACCCATAAACCATTTTAAATATTTAAATATTTTTTATTATTTAAAATGTTTTCTAAATATATAAATATTTCCTAAATATTTATAATAAATTTTAATATTTATAAAATATTTTATCAATATTTTTAAAATATTTTAACTTTTTAAAAAAATTAAAATATTTTCAAAATTTTAAAGTATTTTTTCAAATATTTAAAATATTTTCTAAATATCATAACTATATTATTAATTATAAAAATATTTTTTCATATTAAATACATATTTTAGTATATGTCAACTATTTGTAAAATATATAAATCATTTTTCAAATATATTAACAAATTTTATAATGTTTAAAATAAATTTTCTCAATTGTTTAGTTTTTATTTCTGCCTGCTTAAAAGAAGAAGCACCAAATTCTGCTTTTAATAAAAAATACTTTTTCATAGTTGCCAAGCCCCCCTCAAATCTCAAAATAGTGCTTTTTTTTCCCTCTGAAATAAACAATCCCAAATAGACCCTAAGTAAAACTAGGGCGAGTAAGGCAAAATCTACGAGTTATATTCCCCAACCAAAAGAGATTGAGTAGTTTGCTGGAAGATAGATAAGTTATCTGCCCATACTTTGGAATCGAGTATCCAATATTGGCCAAGTAGAGCCACTGATAATTTTACGTGCCTCTCACATGAGAACATCTTGTAAATATCCAACTTCATTATCGTAAAAGGGAACAGATACACAGAGCTCAACAAAGAGAAGAAAAGGGAAAAAGGCACAGTACGAGGTCGACTCTCTTTACCAAATAACCTCGTGCAAACATAAACACCTATATATTACAGGAAAAAAAAACTTCATCACTTTTCTATGAAAATTACAAGATTCCTACTAAAGATAACTAAATGATAAAAATTTTAAACTCTAGTAGCTTTACATAATATATCTGAGTGATAAAATATCAAATCTCAAATAGTTACGTAATAAATTCTCGAAAATTATATAATAGCATTGATGAAACCTTGATCCATGAAATCAATCTCTTGAACTTTAAGGGCCACTTTGTTCCTCAACTCCTCCAATGATCCCACATAGTATTCCAGTTCGTCCAACTCTAATTCATCAATGGAGTAGTTCCACCATGATCCATTGAGATCATTCTCAAAGTAACCGCCATTGTCGTTGGAATCGGAGATCGATGCCTTCAATCGCTGCTTCTCCTCTTCGATTTGCTTCACGATCCGGCCATAGCGATCTTTGTACTCCATCGATGCAATCTCATTGTACTCTGCAGGAATATATAGGTAAATAATGAGCATAAAGTTTAACTTTACTTGAATTGTGAAATTAAATCCGGACTTGTCTTATAGTATTTTGGTAGGTCGCTTTGAGAACCGTGGATAATAACTAAGAGGGGTACCAGAATCCTTTGGTTCTTCACATCACCAAAACCTAGAGCTGGGGACGTCGACTCTAAAGAAAGGTACAAGTACTAGGAGAGTTAATCGATTATGATTCATTAATTAATAAAAGAGAAGAGAGCTTTATTTACAGACACAAAATTGTATTCCTCTTTTGACTCAAGTTATTTATTTAGATAGAATTCCAACTACTTTACTTCAATAGATAAGATAAGTGGCTGACTTGTAGACTTATTATCGACTTCTAATATATTGTTAGAAAACCAATTATCCCAAAAACTTAAGCTAATGGGTGAGGTTCATGATTGATTTAGTATTCTAACACGCCCCCTTATGCAAATGCCAATTGGGTTTAAAGCGTGATTAATGTGCGGGTCCACCCATAGCTTATGCTTGAAATATGTTAATATTTAGAGTAGAAGTTGTTCGAATTCAAACTTGTGAGCTCTTGATTTGTTAAAGTATAAGATCATTTCTAAACCTTTATCGGCTTAAACTCTTGGAAAATTTGGTTCCTTAGTATGATTAACTAAGCTTTGATATCGTGTTGTCCTTAAAAACTTAAGCTAATGAGTGAAAGTTCAGAAATGATTTTATATTCTAACATGCCCCCTTATTACAAATGCTTGTTTGAACTCGTTTAGGCTCGCAAGCTTACGAGCTCGAGCTTCACTAGCCTCGGGGTCTGCTCGATAAGCTAAACGAGCCGGCTCGGCTTATTTACACCCCAAACACAACATACTCCTTACCAGAAGGAGAAGGCAGCAGCGGTGGCGCGCCGCTGGAACCGCCAACGTAGCGGTAGAGGACGGCATCAGCGTTGGGGATGCCAAACGAGAACAACTTTCCGGCCTCGGAGAACGTGACCACGGCAACATCAGCTCCGGTAAGCACCCCGAGCTCCGCGGCCTTTTTGAAGAGACCGACGCGACGCTTCGAGAAGGTAACATGCCTCCTACTCTTATCCGATATCGTCTCGATCGGAATCTTCCTGCGCCCCTTGCTCTTTGCAGGAGTAGATCGAGCTTCCATGGCGGTTACTGCATTGTAGTTGTGTGTATTAATACCTAACATTTTGGTGTATTAATTTTTTACTCTATAAATTTTGTAAAATTATTTTTTGGTAAACAAAATAATAAAAATTTAATAAAATAATCTATATAGAGATATGTAAGGATGTAAAATAGACCTCACTTTTATTCTTTCATATCGTTATTTAGATTTTTTATTAAATATATGTAATTTTTTAGACTAAATATTATTTTATAAAATACTAATATGTAATTTATCTTAAATATTATATGGGTTTTTAAACTAGTGCACTGAAGGCATATGATACAACAACAAACCCAGTGCCTCAAGGACTCCTGCAGAAGCGGGGGCGGGGGGGGGGGACTGAGGGCATATGATAAGACGTAGTAATTATATTTAAGGGTTTGACCCGACTGGGTTTTTTCTTCACAAGTGGTCGGATTTCTCAGTGCAATGTTTAATTTGTCCATTTTTCATCTGCTCTTCGCTGTTTTTCGAGGGCCTACTTAGGATTGATGTGAAAAAATTACTTTTCTTAAAGTACTTTTTGTAAAAGTATTTAGGTAAAAAGTGTTATTTTAAAGAAGCAGCTTATGTTTGGCTTAACTAGTCAGAAGCGTTTATTTTATTATTATTCGAATTTAACTAGTATTTAAAAAAGTGTTTTTTTGTCAAATTACCAAACAAGACAAGGACAGAAGTACTTTTGTAGTCAAAAAATCACACCAAAATCAGCAACTCAACTTAAAATTGAACATTTTGAACAAAATCACATCAAAATCATAGGAGAAGTCAAACAAACGAGCAACTCAAACCAAATCACTTCCAAAACACAAAATTACATAGAAGTTGAACAATACCAACAACTCAACTTGAAATTGAAGAATTTGAACCAAAATCATATGAAAGATCAAAAAATCAGCAACTCAAACCAAATGACTTTAAAATCACAAAATCATACCAAATTCGCAGGTTTTGGTTAAGTTCAAACAGAGGGAAAAATCTGACCAGGAGTTCGCCGGCGGACGTGCGACCGAGTTGGAGGCGGCGGCGCGGCGGTAGCGGTGAAAGTGGGGATGGAAATGGGTGGGTAAAGGGTTAGGGTTTTATAGATGATTTTTATTTTTATTTTTTATTTTTTTTAACGAAGGGTTTTATAGAGGGGCAAGATCAAGTTCACTGCACAATTATACAGTGAAGGGAGGGAGAGGGAGAGAGAGAGAGAGAGAGAGGGGGGGGGGGGGGGGGGGGGGGTGTTGAGGGGGTTAAGTGAAGGGCTTTTTTAATTTTAAAAATTATTGAAATTGTATTATATAAAATAATTTTAATATATAAATTAATATATTTAAATAATTTTAATATTTTTAAAAGTAATTTATACTGTATAATAATTTTAATATATAAATTTATTTATTTAATTATTTATATCAAAATATTTAAATAAATTTGTTTGCTTGACTATTTATTATTTAGGTATTCGTTAAATTTTTGTTGAATGTATCTAAATAAATTTTATATTTTCGTTATTATTCACTATCTTAGCATATTTTACATAAAATTAGGTTTAATTTTATGTAAAATATGATAATAGTGAATAATTATAAGAATATAATAACTTATTTCGATATTTTTTAACAAAATTTTAACGAGTACCTAAATAACAAATAGTCAGACAAATAAATTTTTTTAAATATTTGAATTTATATATTAAAATTATTTTATATAATGTCCTTACTATAATTAGTTAAAACAGAAATTTTTATGCAAATATCAAAAAAATTTCTTATCTTTTTTCTAGAAATATAAATTTCCTACTTTTCATTTAAAAATAAAAATTCTTATAATGTGTATAAAACTAGAAAATTTATGATTTTTAATTTGATAATTTTTTATTTTTAAATTTATTGTTCTAAGTTTTATTAAAGTTAAACGATATTATTATATTTTTTCAAAATTTTTCCAAATTTTTTTCATAATTTGTTTTAAAATTTAAAATTTTATAGTTTTTTAATTTTAAATTTATTAACGTCGAATAGATAAGTTATATTTATTAACAAAGTTCAAGGGTAAATTGTGTATAATAACAAAATTTATGAGCTATTTGATAAAATTAAAAGTACAGAGAGTGTGTTTTGTTTAATTATAAAGTTCAGAGAACCATTTTATGAAACTAAAACTACAGATGATGTACTATGTCTAATTATAAAATTGAGAGGACTATTCTATCAAATTAATAGTGTAGGAGGTTAATTACAAAGTTCAGAGGCTCTAATTATATTTTGTCCTATTATATATTATATATGTTTTACATAAAAATATTTATAAAATATTAATTGAACAAAATGACGTCATGAATTTGCTTTTGGAGTGGGATGCTCAAAAATTTGATCCCGAGTCACCTCATTGACATCCAACGATCACAATCACTCGGCTACGTCCTTAACGAACAACTCCAAAATTTCATATCAATATATGGAGGGTGTAATATGCCTATGCTTATATTATAGGGCGTTGATTGGGGGATTTATTTATGGAAGGCTTGATGATTCATCAAACTTATTTCTTCTCCTAAAAATCTGAGTAATATTATCCTGCGATACAAAATTTTTATCTCCGTGTCGACATATAAAATTTATGTGTTAATATATAAATAAATAATTTTTGAGTATATTTTTTATAATTTTGAGTATATTATTAGTGATTGAGAGTGTATTTTTTACCTATAAAATTTTACTTTTATACATAGTAGAATTTCTGAATTACTTTTATCATATTAAGATTATAATTTTAAGATAATTTTATAATTTTTATTATTTATAAATTAAATTGTTATTCTAACAATATTACTTTTTATCCAACTTCAAAAAACTTTATATAAAATAATATTTACATTATACAAAAAGTAATGTTATTGTCATAGTAAAATTGTTATTGATAGAGTAAGACCATATTTTTTAGGATAACTTGGCGACTCTTATTGTTTATAAGTCATATAATTACTTTAAAAGTAATAATTCTTGTACTAACAATAATAATTCCTAAAATTATATTTAAGAACAATATTATTTAATGGGTCGATCCAATTCAAATAAATTCAAAATTTTAAAGGAGTTAAACTTTACCCGCTAAAATTTAACCCAATGTATGAAATACTGAACGAGTAGGATTCTAATATATATATATATATATATCCTATTTTTATTAATAGGTATGTCCTAGTTTTTAATACAATTCAATGGCTCTCGTTATTTATAAGTTACGTCATTACTCTGATAATAATAAATTTGTCCTGATAGTGAAAACTCTTTTTTTTTTCTTTTCTTGATACAAAAAAGAATTATAGTAAACTTTTTTCTCTTGTTAAATACTTTTAAATTATTTTTTAAGGACATAGCTTAGAGGTAGAGAACGTCAACAGCCATCCACATCATCCGCGTTTGAATTCTCCTACTAGAGACTAGTGGCTCCTTATTTATGGAGAATTTAAGGGGATTCCCCAAAAGCATTATTCGATCTAAAAAAGAAGAGAAATTATCCTTTAGATACGCGGATGTTAGAGTATTTATTATATAGATATCCTAACATTTCATTATAGACAATGAAGTACCTTGAGGTTTGAATTTTTCACTTAGATACCCTATGTTAAAATTTGATAAATTTTTGTACGAATATAGCCAATTTTATGTAAAAAATCCCGACTTAGTATATGATTATACTATTGTATAAAAGTCATATCAATATTTTCGGTAAAATTCAACGAATTACAACATAGTTTACCGAATTTTGATATAAACTATATATATATATTATCAAATTCATGTGTTGTATTAACATTTTTTAGGTAAAAAATATCAAATTCTAATGAAAATACTTATATATTGTTAGAATCATGTGCGATTTCAGTGTTTTTCAACAAAAATATATTGAATTTTGACATAATGGTACTTAATTGATAACATTTAAAACATCGAGGTACTTAAGGGATAAAATTTTTAAACCTCAAGGTACCCCATTATATATATTAAAATATCAAGATACCTAAGTGATAAATAACCAAACTTCAGAATACCTATGAGGCCATTTGATACGTGGAAATGAATTTATGGGAGTGGGAATGGACCAATCATTCTTACACCTTTATTTGGTATATGGTGGAATGATGGATATGGGAATGAGGTTGAGATAATCATTCCCATGTTTGGTTGCACATGTTGGAGTGAGTATAAACAAAATAGTTTATTAAAATATGTATCACTAGAATTTATTATAATAGTAGTAGTAATAATGGTGGTAATAATAGTAACAGTAATAGTAATAATAAGACTAAGAATAATCGTATCATATTACGAAGCAAAGCAACGTACTCAATGCCTCAAGGGCTCCCGCCTAAGCAGGGTCGAGCGGGGCGGATGTACGCAACTTTCCCCCTTCATGGTATTACCCTTGAAGAGAGACTATTTTCGAGTGCTCCTAATCTGAGGGTGAGGACTTCCTAGGAGGTCACCCATTCTGGTACCGCTCTCGCCCAAGTACACTTAACTTCGGAGTTCTCATGGGATGCGGTGACGGCGTATTGGTACCCTCTTTGGTAATCGTATAATATTACAATAATAATAATTCATTATTTTTATTATCAGTATAATAATAATAATAATAATAAAAATAGTATTATTATTACAGTGATAATATTATTATTTTTATCATTATAATAATAATACTACTATTATTTCAATATTATAATAATAATATTATTATTTTTATTATTATAATAATAATAATACTATTATTTTAGTATTATGACAATATTATTAAAATTGTTATAATATTAATAATAATAATAATATAATACTTAAAATCTTGTTTAGATTTACAATTTGAGAGAAATTATATAAAACAAAAATTAAATTAAGATTAAGTGAGACCCAATTTTTTTTATTCTTATTCTCATGTTTTCAAACCCAGGCTCCCTAGATATTAAAATGTGGGAATGAAACTTTCCCACCCATTCCCACTCTCATTCATGTTTCATTCTCACTACCGTATACCAATAATATTAACAAAAATAACAGATCTAGTGTTTTAAGGGCACCCACATAAGTGGGGTTTGGGAGGAGTGGATGTACGCTGTCTTACCCCTTAAAGATATAACCTTGTTAAGAGACTGTTTTTGAGGATCCCAAACCTTAGAGGGTTGATAACATGAGAACTTCGCATGGGTTGTCCACCTTGATACTATAATTTAATTAAAAAATTTAAAATTATTATTTTTAAAAAAATATTCTCTCTCTGAAAAAAAGAAAGGAGTAGATCGTAAAATTAGGCACTTCGACAATTTAGGTCAAAATTGAGGAAGACAGACCCTGTCTTCTCCCAATCAATTCGTTAAAATCTTCAAATTTCAATCTTTAATCAAATATTCGCATCGTTGAGAATCAGTTATGGCGTTCAAATTATGCGGCCAATCTCCAAAAATCTTCAATTTTGCTCCTTCTTTTGCCGCGTTTTACAATTTGAGTCCTGAAATTAGGGTTTTTATTCACTTTTTGCGTTATTCTTTTGAAATTCCTTGATAATTCTCGCCTTAAACCGTAATTTCTTTGTTCGAATTGTGATTTCGCATATTTAATTGCTTTTCGCGTTGTGTTAAGCGATTTTGATGGAGATCGGCTTCGTTGTTGTTTGAGCTCGTTTTTTAGGTTAACTTTCAAATTTCTTGTAAATTCACTTTCTTTTTGGATTGATCTTGTAACCTACTCAATCTTAACAGATCGGATAGCTTGGATCATCGATTAGGTTAGAACAGTTGCTAATTACGTTAAAGTAATTGAAATGAAGAATTCGCGGAAGAAGAAAAGATCGAAGCCGTCAAAGTTACCAGAGAAAGCTTCTATTAGCAATGGCGAAAGCGAAGAACAGAGAGTGATTAAGAGCTTAGTGGAAGCATTTTCGGTGGCGTCCCTTGAAGAAGCGGAGATGGCGTATAAAGCGGCGAATGGAGATGCAAACATGGCGGCTGATATCTTAAGTAGGTTATCCGATAATACTGAGATTGATGTTCGTACTAGTTGTTCTAGCTCAACTGGTAGTTTGGGATTTGGATCGAGTTCATGGGGTTCGTTGAAGGATGCTGATTCTGCTACTGATGCTGTTAGTAAAACATGGTATGGGAATTAATCCGGATCTAATTAGTATGTTTGTTATTCGATTTTATACATGAAAATTTAGGTCAAGTGTTCATAATATCAGCCACAATAGCGGTATTACAAGCACAAAACATAGTAAATGATAGCGGACCATCAATAATTTAAGAGTGAAAGTGACAAATTTACTAAAGTGTAGAATATAGATACTTAATTTAGGTGTAGGTATTGATTTTTCAATTATTAAATGTTTTTAAGTGGAAAGAATACAGGTTTGTATTATATTATGTGTATTATATGGATGACATCAAGAAAACATGCATGTTTCCATATTATTGGTAACTATACTTAAACACCCATTTTAATCGAGAAAGTAAGGATACATGTTAAGGTGGCTGAAATCTTGAGTAGGCTGTATGATAATGCTGAGATTCATACTAGCTGTTCTAGTTCAACTGGTAGTTTGGGATATGGATCGAGTTCATCAAGTTCGTCTAAGGGTGCTGATTCTACTACTGATTGGTATGTTTGTCATTCGACTTTATATGTGAAAATTTTGGTCAAAAGTTCTTTTACTTATAAAAAGTAAAGATTAATGTCAATCACAATGCTAGTAGTACAAGCATAGTCGCATAGTAAATTATAGAGTACAATCAATTATTTGAGAGCTAAATTGACAAATTTAGCAAAATATAGGATATGTATACTTAATTTGGGTTTAGGTTGATTATTCTAAATTATCATTTATTTTTTAAAAGGGAAAAATACAATATGTGTATTAAATGATAAGCTAAAGGTGTTGATGTATTGGTTTGTCTCCCAACCCTCCAAATAAGAGGTATTGGATTCAAAGCTCATCACTTCCTCCCCCAAGTGTTGGTTTCCTTCTTAAGGGAAATTGTCCTACTCCTTACCAATGTAAAAGAAATATTATTCGGATAACATCAAGAAAATGCGCTTAAACAACCCTTTTTAAATGAGAAAGTACAAGCATGTGTACAAAATGTGTATTATACGCATTCTTAATTGATGCTGTGAATGTTAATGGTAGGAATCCTACAGGAAGTAGAGGGAAGAAGGTAGTCGCAGCGACAGGCACGGTTTCGAGTGTTTTAGGGAAAGATTATGTTACAGCGAGCTCGAGGACTGAATTGGGAAAATCGAAAGGGTGGGATAGTGAAAGGGTTAATGTGGAAGAAGCAGAGCAGTTCTTGTGCTCCATGCTTGGAGACGGATGTGAACTTAGCATGGCCGTTGTTCGAGATGTATTATGTGAGTTCTCTTTCCTTGTGCTTTTGATGACGAATTTGTATGCTGTAGCAGGGCCGATCATATGACCCCAAGCAATAGAAGCAGTTGCTTGGGACCCCCAATTTGGTCAAGGATCAATTTAAAGATTAATTATGTTACTAGTTTGCTTGGTGGTGTTTGATGCTGAATTTGAAAATTTAGAGATAATTTATCTAGTGAGTTTGTCATGAACGAAGTTCGTGGATATTGAACTCGAACTTATACTTCTCCTTATTTAGATTATTGTTGTACCTCCTTAACATCATAAAGACAGGAGCTTAGTAGTATAATATTGGTTCATACTATGGTTTTTGAAACTTCTGTCTTACCAAGAATAATACTCCTTTTGAATGCATCTGGCTTCTTAATGTGCTTATTTAAGTTTCTTGCATTTCCCCGATTGGCCCTCTCTTCTGCCTTTCATATTTTAGTTTATTTTAAGGTAAACTAAGGGCGTCCTCATGCTTTGGGGTTTGTTTGAGCCAAGCCGATGCTGACACCGAGCTCCTCAAGCTCGAGGCTCGGCGTGTTTACATCTACCTTAGCTCGGTCTTGGCTCGAAGTTTGCCAAGCTTGGAAACTTCAAGCTTGAACTCGGCTCGAACTGGGCTCCCTAAGCTTTGAACTAAGCTTGCGGTTTGCAGGCTCATTTAACCTCAATCTAGGCTCGTTTGGGCTTTTTTAGGCTCGGGCTTGGCTCATTTAGGCTCAAACTTGACCTGGTTGGATATATGTAAGGTAATAAATTATATTAGAATAGGCTCGCTCAGGTTCGCGAGCCTCTGGCCTCGAGCTACATTAGGCTAGGGCTTGGCTCGACTCGAGCGAAAAACAAGCCGAGCCCATTCGAGCTTTATGACTTGCGTACCGGTTTGGCTCATTTACACCCCTAATCATGCTTCTAGTTGAGAAAATAATTGTTTCTCTCAATATAACTTTGCCCAAGCGGTGTTTACCTAAGTTTCCATGTTCAAAGTAGGTCACCAAGCTGAAAATCATCTATAATTTTCTCTCTGCAGGTAATTGTGGATATGACGTTGAAAAGGTATTTTCCGCCGCATGACTTATGAACTTGTATCTTCACAGCGTTAAAGAAATTGATGTTTCTTCAGTTTTCTTCTTCAATCGTCCAGAAACCCACTAGTCCTTCTGCTGTGACTTTTTGCCTTTTTCTAGAACTAGTGCGACAACCATTGGATTGAATGACAAACGAAAATTAGGGCTTGTTTGGCGAAGCTGTGACCAAATTTCTTTTACTGAAGCCGTTTTGCAGAACACTTTTGTAAAAAAGTATTCTTAATAGGGATATTTTTGTCCAAAAATTTCATTATTGCTTTTGCTTATGTTTCAAAGGAGAAGCACGATTTTCTACTTTCGCTTAAAAGCAAAAAAACAACTTATGCTTCTATTTAGAAACACCTTTCTTTCCAACAAGCACCTTTAAATCCTAAAAAAATGTTTTTTTTTCCTTAATTTTTTTTCCAATGAAAGAATTTTGGCCATACAGGCCTTAGAATCGTTAGATTCTCTCACCACCTAAAATGGGATTGGTCCAATTTGTCCAACTTTTCTTCTTTTGAAGCTAGTGCTCCATAATTCATGTATGTTTTATGAACCCTTGATGAATCCATGGAAGCAAATTGCGGTCTTATGCCCTAGGATCCAGATTGGTGAGCTCGGAAACGATTTTTTCGGTTTCTCGGATTCTTGTTTTGAGTTTTTTCCTTGTTCGAGTAAAAACTGAAAGCATGAAACTAGAAACTAGAAAAAAAAATTGTTTTCAAACTGTATTTTTAGTTTCTCAAAAATCCAGCTTCTTACCTCTTTCTAATGTCTTCTTTTGTCTTCCAGGCCTTGGCTGTACTGCTTGATTTATCTGCACCACCCCAGTGTGAACCATATGGAAATGATGGAGTTTCTAACTTTAGCTCTGGTAGTGGAGAGGACACAAACTACATTAACTCTGATGACATTGTAAGTATTTTTTTTATTTTTTTATTTATTGTTTCTATGCGATATTTAGTTGTAACTTCTGATTATTAGTTAAGGATCGTCTAACGTGAGACCACCGCAGAAAAATTCCCCCCGTCTATGAAGGAAAATGTTTATGGTTGTTGCTATGAGCTTATGCAAAGAAATAATAGAATTAAGACGGAAAAAGTTTTCTATCAGAAAAAGGAGCCTTGGAACGGAGTACAAACTGGTTTCCCGATACAAAATAAATTGTATATGAGTCAGTTAATTTTGGTTGATTAAGCAGTAGTTTCTTCACATTGGAATATCAGATGGGTGAGCATCATATGTATATATATATATATATATACACACACACACACACACATATATATATTGATTGAAACAAAAATTATGAAGGGAGAAAGATTGTACAAAGAATCAAGGACAAGATGTTCTTAGTCATCAAATAAAAACTCAAAAATTAATAACACAAATCCATCTAATTCCTCTGCAAATTTGCCGATGCTATGTCTGGGAAAGTCCCAAAGCTCTTAGTACAAAGAACTCCTAAAAGAACCACCTTATCCCGTAAGAAGTTCTCTGGTGTATGTTAGTCTTTGAAAGTCCTTGCATTTTTTTCTGCCCAAATATGCAAAAGAACCGCTGTCTTTGCCGTTGAGAATAACAATAGGACGTCCTTCTTCCTTCCTATGCTATGAAACTTGATTAGAAGGTTACTCTCAACTAATCCTGGACTAATCCATATCTGATAAAAAAGAGAGAATAGCTAGAACCATAGATCCCAAGCCACCGTACAAGCAAAATTAAATAATCGTGTGTTTCCCCACTTTGGAAACACGCAGCACATGTCCATAGAGATAAAGCCTTAAAAGGTAATCCATTTTTGTAGGTAGTCTTGAGTCTTAAGCTTGTTAACAAGTAAAAGACCACGAAAAGACCTTTATTATGAATGTTACCTTAGCTTTCCAAATGTAGAATTTCATGTCAAAATATCATTCTTGGTTTTCTAGAAATTAGGCATTGTTTCAAGTTAAAAGAATGATGCTTTTTAACTGTTTGTCTTTGTTTCAATTGTTTGTTTCCATGAAAGAAATTATGGTTGGCGACAGAGAGGGGTTACGATTCAACGTCCCATTCGTCTGAAAGTGATGTTCAGGATAACACGCAGTTGGCTGACTATTGTGGCAGGTACTAACTCCTTTACAGAATTAATTGATGCTAGCTGCTTTGGAATATTATTCCTTTCAGTTTGTTTGTTGGACAAGCTATGAAAAATCGGTTTTTTTTTTTTTTTTTTGTTTTTTTCAATACACTTTGTGTAAAAGCATTTTCGTAAAAAGTGTTGTCATTAGGGGTATATTTGCATGAAAAATTTTTAGATTTTGCTTCTGCTTCTTTTTTAAAGAACTACTATTTTTGTACTTTTGCTTAAATAAATAGGAGTTTCTACTTCTATCTAAAACTACTTTTCCATTTAGGCCAAATATTGGGACCTATTTGGCCAAGTTATGGAAAACTGCTTTTCTCAAATCATGTTTTGCAAAAGTACTTTTTATAAAAAGTGCTGTCAATAGGGGTCTTTTTGTTTAAAAATCTTTTAGTTTTTGTTTCAATTTCTACTTCACAGGAGAATCATTATTTTCTCGCTTTCATTTAAAAGCAGAAAAAAAAAAAAAAAGCTTTTAATTCTTTTTTTCCCCAATACCTTGAAATCTGAACAAGTGCTGTTTTAAGGGGAAAAAAAATCGTTTTCTTTTTAAAAGAAGCTTAGCCAAATAAGTCCTATTGATGTGCTAGGTTGC
This sequence comes from Simmondsia chinensis, assembly GCA_018398585.1. Classification (NCBI taxonomy): domain Eukaryota; kingdom Viridiplantae; phylum Streptophyta; class Magnoliopsida; order Caryophyllales; family Simmondsiaceae; genus Simmondsia; species Simmondsia chinensis. Next base: position 1,495,065 of record JAGTTD010000020.1, read on the forward strand.
TCATAGTTTGTCTTGTGAATCCTGGTAAAGAAAGCATGTATGTTCTTTATCAGCAACCCCCTCCATGAGAAAATATGGCATTTGTTCTCTATTTTGGTTTCTATTCATGCATTGCTATATCTGTATCTTGTGCTTGAAACTTGATTCTTGTTGCATGGAAAACTAAACTAACGACGTATAGGACATATGACCCAGTAGTATCTTAACAGATAGTTTTATTTTAGGGACAATTTAGGTGGTTTTCCCTTTGCAATAGACAATTAGGGTTTTTAATGATACCTTATGGCATCATGGAATGGAAAATGTTAATCAAAATTGTTAGCTCCCTTCTATTCTCCTCCATCTCCTCTCTCTCTTTCTGAATTTCTTCTCTGTTCCTCTCCCCCCCCCCAAACAAAACCCCGGGTGCCCCGGGCGACACCACCCCCCCCCCCCCCCCCCCCCCCCCCCCCAAAAAAAAAAAAGGGATTTCTAACCATCAAATCTTGCTAAGTTTTAAAGAGTGCAATCTATTTTCTGGTTTTAGCTGCATCAGTTCTCCAGTAATCTCTTTGTATTTGCAGTTGTTTTGATTAAGACAATTCTTCTTATGTTAGCAGGAAAACCTTCGGAGCTCTAGAGTCTAAGAATACAAAATCGAAGAATTGCGAAAGAAACCAAGAGTTGGAGCTTCCGGGAGAGGTGTTGGAGTCTTTGTTTCACATACCTAGGAGTTCTAAACTAGAACCGGAGTATATGAACTGCAAGAACGTGGTTACAAAGATGGAGTCTTTTGCTGAAAAGCAAGTTGAACTTGGTCCTGATACTGCAGCTCTCAATCAGCGTACTTATGGTATATATTTAATGACATTTAGCTTTCCATTAAGCCACACACCATTTATAACTTTGTCCAAAGTCTAGATGTGGCAATTGCGTCATCTAGGTCAGGTCCAGTGCACTCTTTTGGGTTCGGGTCATTTTGATAAACTCTGGTCAGCTTAGGCTTGGGTCGAACTGTTCAGGATTGTGTCACTTTCTATTTCCCCCTATAATTGGTCGGTTGGGTCTGGGTCAAGTTAGTTAGGTTTCGAGTCACTATAATTTTAAGTCATCTTAGGTTTTGATCAATTTTGGATTGAGTTTTATGGGTCCTGGGTCATCATAATTTTACCATTTGGTGCCTTGGAGGCATGAACTATTTACAAAAGTTTAAATTATATCTCAAATAATTTACGTTTTTACCAACATATTTAATATATTGCTAACATAGGTGTTTAATGATCCCTTATAAAATTTAGTTACTCGTAGCAAGTATTAACTTTTTTTGAACAATGGTAAATGGAATTGTGCTAGGAGAGCTCGTAAGAAGTTATCATTTTATTTAAAGACCCTGAGTTAACATGGGTTCAAATTGGGTTTGGTTCGCTTAGGTCCAGGGTGTGTCGGGTGAGGTCAAATAGAGTATCTCTAAGAACAGGTCGGATTATTTTCAAGTTGGGTCATTTTAACTTCAGAATCAATCATTTAAGTCTAGTTTTTTTGGTCTGGTTGATTTATGGGTTTTTTAGACTAGTTTTTCGGGTGAGGTTGGCTTTGCGGCCTCTAGCCATAACGCGACTATTTGTTCTTATTATGTCGATATGTGTCACTTCTTCGGTGATGCATATGTTAATTTGAGTTGCAGGGAAAGGAGGGGAGTATCATGTGTGTAGAGATGCAGCAAAAGAGCATTGGGATTCCATGAAATCCTTTTACCACAAGGTCGCTCTCTCATCTCTCTTCTTTATGTCGACCGTAGACCCGACCTAATTATCTAAAATTATAAAATTGTGGACCGATAAATTAAAACTGGGTTGGTTCTATCCAAGATCAGTTAAAAACCTGACTGGATTGGATCAACCAATTTGGACTGGTTTTCTAGCTAATAAGCACAAATATAAGGGGGGAAAAAAGTTTCAGACAGAGACTAGAAAGTTGGAAATAATGAATTATGGTATATGCTTAAGTTACATAATTGTATGTAATCATATATTAGAATTATGTACGAAAATATTAATGAGAAATTATTGTAGATCGGTCCTTGATCCAGTCTCTAGGTGTTTTGTCTTGGACCAATCCGGACCGGACCGGACATGACATCGGTCCTTGATCCAGTCTCTAGTCTGTCTTGGATCGGACCAGACTCGACTAGACTGAAGACCGGACCGACTCCGGTCCTTGACGAAATGTCTAGTCTAGTCCACTACACCGTTCCGGATTGATATATGTTCTGCACTACCCGTCCCCACCTTTTGGGGACACGAAGGAACGTTCATAACAAAGCGGGTGTCTGCGACAAGGATGAAAAGGTAACTATTGTGATTATAGGATATCACTTTTCCGATATATGTATATTTAAGTATAAATAAAACGTTAAGGTGTGAACTTATTTTTGAACCTTCATCTATTAGCTTAAACTTCCGGGATAGTTGATTTCTTGATATGATATCAATCTACCACAGCCTTGTTGACCGTGAGATCACAAGTTTGAATTCTAAGAACCTCACTTTTTATATTAATATAATATAAGCACAAGATATGAGGTAGACATGTGCCTTATTCACACTTTAAGTCTAATGAGCATTTATGTGAAGGGAATGTTCAAAGTATAAATCCATTCCTAAACCTTCTCTAATCAGCTTAAATTTTTTGAATAATTAGTTCCTCGACATAGCAGAATTTCTATGCCAGGAAATTTTTTTTTCCCATTTTAATTGCTTATTTATGGATAGTGGCGGATCCAGAATTTTGATTTAGGGTGGGCTTGAATTATAAATTATTTTCACTTTCCATTTTATTAAATTTATTAGTCGTATATTTGTTTTATTTTGTCATTCGGAGTGAAAATTTAGCTCTTAATCATTGCTAAATATAAGAAATTTTTTGGATAATTTTATGTAAGGGTTCCAATGTGTCTATATATATATATATATATATATATATATTGAAAAATAGTATTTTTTAAATTCAATTCACATCTAAGTTGGGGTCTTATTGTCATTTGAAACATTTTTATAAAAATTATCATTAGATAACATATTTTTGTTGATATATGGAACTAAAGGAATATAATTTTAAATGATGAATCCAAATTCATGACTAAATAGAGTTCAATAAATAATTTTAGGATTATTTGTTAACTTTTATACTTAGTTTTCAACAATTACATATAAGATATTACACATTTTTCTACGAATAAATTATTATAAATAAACTTAAACAAGAATCGATGCGTAAATATAAAAGTATATATACATAACTTATATGATCTAAGTCACAGAGTTGAAAAAAGTTTGAAAATAAAAATTAAAGTAATTTGCACACAAATAAAAAACTTTTGAAAGTGCATGAATAAATTACGTGTAAACAAACTAGTGGGATAATTGAAATATATTAAAATTATTTATTTTTATATTTTCTCTAAAATATATAATATTTAATATTTTATACCAAAAAAAAGCTCATAATAGCAAGAAGTTAAATTTGATTATACTGGAAAAAATCTCCCAAAAATAAAACTTGACTCATGTTGTAGTGGGGATTCGATCCCACGTCTAAAGGAAAGCCAGGTGAGGCTTGCGACCACTGAGCTAGATTGCCAGGTTTGTATACTATATGTTAATAAAAACATTAAAAAAATCAGGGGGGGCTTGAGCCCATCCCAGGCCTAACGTGGATCCGCCACTGTTCATAGATACAACCTCCTTTTGGGGTAGCACCCTGGAGGGGTAAGGCTGCGTATATCTCACCCCCCTCCCCCTGACCTTGCATTAACAGAAGCCTTTGAGGCACTGGGTTTGTTGTTGTAGTTGTTTAGTTGCTTATTCAAGGGCAAATAACTTTAGGCTGCGACTGCGTACTCAAATGGGAAGAAGGATTATGCTGCATATCTCTCTGATAAGGGTAAGCTCTCCAATAAATTAGCTCGAGATGCAGAGGAAAAGGCTAGCATGGAAATATTTAAAGCCAGGTATGCATTCATTCTCGTAAAGATTCTAACGCCAAATGATACGTTCTTTCCATCACTCCTATTAGAGAATTCACCACGTGGATACCCTGAGATTTAGGTATTTTTCACCTAGGTATCTTGAATTTTTATAATATACAATAGGGTATCTTGAGATTTAAAAATTTTATCACTCCGGTATGTTAGGGTTTAAAAATTTCATCAATTGGGTACATTTTATCGAAATTTGATGTATTTTGGTTGAACGATGTTGACGTGGAATTGATTCTAGGTATCCTCTTCAAAATTTGGTGACTTCTTTTGTAAGAAAATGCTAGCATGGCATATGATTTGCGTTATATATAAGTCTTCGCTGTCAAAATCCAATGAATTCTTATGGTGATCCTCTGGATTTCATTGAAAATATTAATATAACTCATGAATATAATTGTAATCATGTAATGCGTTAGCATTTTCTCATGAAAATTGGCCGGTTGTGACAAAAACTCACCAAATTCTGGCATAGGGTACATAAGTTATAAAATTTTTAAATCTTAAGGTACCTTATTATTGAAATGTTAGAATACCTGATTGATAAATGTCTGAATATCAGAGTACTTAAGTAATAAATTCTTTTGTTATTGCTTTGTTGTTGCAGAAACAAAAGCATTGGAAACGTTTTGACGATTGATTTACATGGACAACATGTTAAACAAGCGATTAGGCTTGTCAAGCTTCATCTCTTATTCGGGACATGTATATCCTGTACGTGTTATTGTTGTTATTGTTATTATACTATTCTTATTATTTTTTCTTTCTTCTAATGTTTCGTTTAGTAACATGAGTTTTGTTTCACGATTGCAGCCATCCAGTGTTTGAGGGTTATCACGGGATGCGGGACACATGGTCTCGGAAAATCGAAGCTAAAGCAATCGGTATGGCCTGCAAAAGACATTGTATTCTATAGCTAGCGGTGTACTTGAGCTGAGCTGCGCTGAGTTTGACTCGTTTACATTTAGCTTGGTTTGGGCTTGGCTCGGAGCTCGCTGAGCTTGGAGACTTCAAGTTTGATCTCGGCACGTCATGGGCTCTGCTTGGCGTTGTTAGATTGAGCTCGAATCCAATTTGACAAGCTCTAGACTAAGCTTGCGATTTTCGGGCTCATTTAAGCTCAATCTAGGCTCAGGCTTGGATGATTTAGGCTCAAACTTGGCTCGGTCGGACATATTTTATCTAATATATTATATTAAAATATGTTCACTTAGGCTCATTTAGGCTCGCGAGCTTACGAGATCAAACTTCATTAGGCCTTGACTCGCTTAAGCTCAAAATGAGCTGAGCTTTTGAGCTTTATGATGGACCCTAAAGAGCTAGCTAGGCTCATTCAAACCCCTATCTGCAGCTGCATCTTTTGCTCGTTTCATATAGAATAACGAGCTAAAATATTTCTTGTCTGCAATTTTCTGTTTGCGAATTTTGAGTAATAAGAACTAGTTTTCAGAAACGAGCTTTTTCTGATTTTTAGTTTTCTGTTTCAAGCTTTTTTCCTATTTTGGGTAAAAACCGAAAACAGGAAACCAAAACTACATCAAGAAAATAGTTACTAAAATATGGTTTTTTAGTTTTGCAAAAATCAAAAATTATAAATAGAAAACAATATCACCTAAGAGGGTACTAACATACAAGCACCGGCTCCCATTAGAATTCCGAAGTTAAGCGTGCTTGGGCGAGAGTAGTACCAAGATGGGTGACTTCCTTGGAAGTCCTTGTGTTGCACCCCTCAGGTTGGGGGGTTCTCAGAAACAGCCTACCCTGAAGGGGGAAGGCTGCATACATCCATCCCCTCCCCTCCCCCCGATTAGGTGGGAGCCCTTGGGGCACTGAGAATGTTATGCAAATAGAAAACAATATGAAATAAGCCCATAATCTAACGGATGGACGATGTCAATGCAGGTAATTAATCTACTAGAGGAGGAAGGAATAGAGTGGAAGGAAGAAAACCGGGGAACGGTGCTTATAAAGCTAGACGGGCCAAGACAGTTCAGTTTCCAGGGAAACGATTCTGACTCTGATTACGAGTAAGTTTGTTCAAATTAGTCTCATGCCATTTTTTTCTCTTCAAAAATAGTTCTTCATGTTTCTTTTGTGACTGAATTGGTCCTTATCTAGTGATCCACCATAGGTAGAAATTAGTGGACAAGAGATCAATTTTATCATAAAATAAAACATAAAAGATTACATTAAACAAAAGAAAGGAGACGAGATATCTATTTGAACAAACTTACAAACATCTGGACTAACTAAATAAAAAAAAAATCCGCAGCAAATGTATGTTAGTAGGGCTAATATTTAGGGCTAATTCATTACCCTATCTTTGTACCATTATTCTAGACGAGAGCTTATTTTTTTTAATAAGTTTAAGGTTTGGTCTTTTATTAATAAGTGTATTGATGTATTATTATATACAATGATTTATGTTAAGGTTTAAAAATTTTAAATTGTGAGGACTGTATTAAATCAGTTGAGAAATGATATTGATTTACCGTAACTTCCTATCCTAAATCAAAACTCGATAATGTTTCTTTCGAATTGTCAACTAATGAATTACAAAGTCGTATTTGTAGTAATAGCTAATATCTAAGATAAATTTAGATAAAATAGATAAAGTCAATGATACCTCAAATAAAAAATTATTTTCTAAACATAAGATAAGTACTAAACTAAATAAATTTGTGCTTAATCATAATTCAAGTTTTCATCTACTAGTGAAGAACTTCATTTTATAATGTGAGTTCTATTTTAATTTGCTGACCATGAGTTTACCATCTTGTCATTCGTAATTTTCAAGTGATTTTGTCTTTGTAATCAGAGTTTTCAGGCCAATTTATACCTATCTTGACTAGTCCTTGATTTGTACGTATTGTCCACCCGGAAACTTCTCTGGATGCAACAAGTTAAGTTTGGACTCACAGACCCAAGTTGGGCTAAAAGAAACGGTGTACAAATCACACTAAAACTTCGTTTTTTTTTGGCAGAAAAGTTTTTCAATTATATTCTTGTAGACGTTTAACTTCCGTTTTAAGGAGAGGGGAAGACATGTTTCTTCACATAATGAAAAACATTTATTGACGTAATCTCAAATTTTATATCTTACAACAGTTGTTTTGGTCCCTGGTCTCTAATGGCTGGACTCAGGGCTTACTTGGTGAGTAGTCTACTTGTATCACAATTATGTCGTAAATTATCCAAAAAAAAAGTATGAATCCCTTATAAACTCAAATAATGAAATTAGGGATTTTGCTCTCCACGTGTTATACGGAGGTCAAAGTGTGGTTCATTTTGTCGTCACGGGCTGGTGACGTTAGTCCTGCAAGTTGCAATTACATTACGCATCCGAGGTTATTATTGGAAGATATTTATTTTTAATTAATTTCTTAAAGATCTTACAACTTACAACTGGAACTCACCCAGTTCTAGTTTTAAGGTCGAACAATAACAACAGATTCAGTGCTTTAAGGGCTTTTGAATAAGTGGGGTGTTTTAATGTCCAATTGTAAATAATTGCTTTTTCTAGAACTATATTTTACAGAAGCATTTTTATAAAATAAATATTCTTCTTGCGAGTAATTTTGTTTTTTGTTTGAAAAGTTTTTAATTTTTATTTCTACTTTAAGTAAAAAATATTTTTTTTGTTTCTATTAAAGGTAGAAAATTAGCTTTTACTTTTATTTAAATTTTTTTTACCAAACACCCTAAAACATTAAAAAAAAAATGCTTCTTTATAAAATATATTTTTGGAGGAAAAATTTTAATCAAATGGACTCTTTAAGACTTTTACGAGTTACAATTTTTATATATTTATTTATTTAAAATAATTATTATATTTTATTTTATCATAAAATAAATTTTTATTTTTAAAATTTCATCAATTATCATCATTTGATTGGAATCACATTAAGTATAATAAAAATATATATATTTATTTTAAATAGAAATAATAATAAAACTTACGAATATAAATGATACTTAAAAGTAGGAAAAGCAACCTAAAAGAAGTGGTGCTAGACAAAATTAAGGGCTATTTATATTTTATTACTCTAATATTTTTAAAAATAATAAAAAGAATTCTTGACTTTTTTAAATAGATAAAATGGCCCCTAAGCTTTTGTCAAAGGCCCTTCACAAGCATGATGACGTCATTTTTCATTGATGGGGCTGACGTGAAAATTGCTTTTTATTAATGATAAAAAAAAGCTTAAAATATACTTCAACACCCTTTATTTTTACTTTCGTAAGTACGAAATTCGAAATGTTATATTATATAGAAGCTATCTGTTTTCGTTTCATTTCTTATGTATTTTTATGGTTATTATAGATTGATTATGTTATTTACTGTAGTATTAATAAAACTGCAGTTATTACGTCAACTTTATCGACTAAAAGTGATATTATCACTTTGGATATTACCTTTTTATTAATGCGACAAAAATTTAGGGCCTATTTTTATCAATATGACAAAAATTTAGGGGCTGTTTTAATAATTCAAAAAGATTACAGTTTTTTATTATTTTTAAAAATATTAGGTAACTAAAATATAAATAATAATAAAAAAAACCTAAAAAAAGTGCAATCTTTACTCCAAAAGTGGTCAACTGACCATGGATCTTATCCCCATCATTTTCTCAACCCTGATTGGTCCGTCACCCTACTTTACCTCACAGCTGGTAATCATATCGCCCCCAAAGGCAATAAAATTAAAAAAAAAAAGAAAAAAAAGGACCGCCATTACCAAATGTGGCGAAGCTATAAAGATCCATCTCAGCTCTCCGATTCACCTTTCCCTGCACAGCGCCAAGGAGGAGAGAGAAAGCGATCTAGAGAGAGAGAGAGAGAATTCATGTACGATAAAATCTTAATTCATACCTCATCAAATTGGGTATACGAATTTATAGTAATAAAGGTGACATTATTGTCGATACAAAATTATTATTATAGCAAGATCGTGTTGAGAAAAAAACACTCATCTAGCACAAGCGAAAGCGAAAAACAACAAAATGACACACGATATTTTTACGTGGAAACCTACTCTCAACTAGAGGGGAAAATCACAGGATCCAACGGGGTACCAAAATATCCACTATAAAATTTAAGGAATTACAATCTCTAATTATAACCCCCAACCCATATTACAATCAATCTCAACACATGTGACTATTGCACGGTAAGTCACCAGTCCTCTTCCAGTGTAATTGCTGCACGGCGAGTCACCAACCCTCCTCAATATAGCTTTGCATGGCAAGCCACCAGCCCTCCCACAATGTAGCTTTGAATAGCAAGCCACCAGCCCTCGAATCAATGTAGCTTTAGACAGAGGAAGCTACAAAAACTCTCTCAACTCTCAAATAGGACACCCGAGTATGACTCTCTTCATACTCGAGTGAACCCCCCCTCAACATCTCATATGTTACCCGAATATGACTCTCTTCATGTTCGAGTAAACCCACTCAATATCAAAACACCACACAAACACTCACAAATATTTTCTCTCTTTACATTCCCCCTACCCGGGTGCCGCCGGGGCACCCAATTACAATACTCAACTCACTCTCTATATTTTTCTCTTTCTTTTTCTCTCTCTCTTTTTCTCTACACTTCTCCACCACCTACCCCTCTATTTATAACAAAACTTAACCCATTAGTTTACTTGTGGAAGTAAACTTTCTAACACCTTGCTTGGAAGACTTAACTTCCCATTTTTTCTTTTTCTTTTTTTGTCTTTTATATATTAATTTTGAGGTAAAAAATATTCCAACAAAACAGTATTTTTAAGCTAATTTGTAGCTCTTATTTTTTTATAAGTTATATTATTGTTCTGATAATAATAATTTTTTCGTTTCTATACTCTCTTTAATTTTCATATTTTACTGCTTTTTAGTTAATTTCTATCCATTTCCTTTTTGGTGCGTAACAGAATCATTATCGCCGGCGCCAATGGATGAAACCTCCACCTGCCGTAACCGCTACCACCGCCAAACCCTAGCGAAGTCGTTTAATCACAATCGCACCTCCACTAACCGCTCTAACAGCTTCAATGGCGGCGATGACGTGGCAGACGAGGAGGAGTGTGAACTGGAGGTGTGGCAAACGCTGAGTGGCGGATTCAAGCGAGTACAATCGGTGTTGGATCAGAACAGAGCGTTGATTCAACAGGTGAACGAGAATCATCAATCGAAGGTTCCAGAGAATTTAGTGAAGAATGTTGACCTAATTCGTGAGATCAACGGGAATATAACGAAGGTAGTTTCGTTCTACTCGGATCTCTCGGTGAATTTCTCTGATTTGATTCATCAACGTAAAGCGATCACGAAGAACAGTGATCGGAACAAGGTGGTGGATTCTGTGAAGTGAAGTGATGATCATCAATGCATCGATTGATTGTGTTAGCTTCGATTCTCTGATCTGAGTTTACTTCTTGGTGAATAGAGTTTTTGTTTTTGATGATCTTTGTTCCAGAAAAATAAGGAAGTTATCACTTAGATATTGTGAGGTTTGATCATTTATCACTTAGGTACTTGATGTTTCAATATATACATAATGAGGTATCACGAAATTTGAAAATTTTATCAGTTAAGATAGCCTATGTCAGAATTTGATGAGTTTTTGTAAGAATCAAACCAATTTTATACACAAAATGTTATTGTACTGCAAGATCATAATAATATATATGTAAGTGTCCATATATTGCTGAAATTATATGTCATTCCAGCAGTTTTTAGTAAAAAAATTATCAAATCTAACGAAGTGCTTATATATTATCAAAATTATGTTTGACTTTAGCATTTTTAATGAAAATCTATCAAAATTTGGAAGAAGAATATCTAATCGATAAAATTTAAAAAATCTCAAGATACACCATTGTATATTCTGAAATACCATGGTATTTAAATGTTAAATGATAAATGATCAAACTTTAGTGTATTTAAGTGATAATTTTTCAGTAAATAAAATCTGGATTTTGATTTTGCAAGCCCAATTGAAATAAAAATGTGGATTGAGATTTGTAGGGTTGAATTGATGATTTGGTGTGTGTGGTGTTGTGATTGTAAGGATTGCTGCTGCGGGGATTTGCTTATCATCACTTCTACCCGCAGGTATTTTTGAGGTACTTTATGTTCTTGTCACTTTTCTTTTTTAATCTTGTGTCCTCCTTTTATGGATTCTGCTTAGCTCCACAAATTTGCTCTGTTTGTTGGGCGGAAAGTTTTACCGTTACCTTTCTGTAGTTTCATTGTACAGTAATTCTTGTTTTACAATACCAACAAATCCAGTGCTACAAGAGATCCCGTCAGAGCAGGGTTTTTTGGGGGGGGGGGGGGGGGGGGGGGGGGGGGGGCGCGAGATGTAAGGCAGCTTTAACCCTTTAGGGTCCTATCATCAAGAGAGGCGGTGTTCAAGGGGCCCCAACCCCAAAGAGCAAAAAGGGAACAGTAAAGCAACAATACTGTAACAATAAAACACACAAACGACAAGTAACAATAGCAAAAATATAAGCTTAGAGGCTCTATGAAATGGCAAACAGTAATAATTCTTGTTTTAGTGGAAAATATTTTCCTCTGAAGCGAAGGAATGATTTATTCCTTCACGTGATGGAAAACATTTTGTACCGCTATTTCAAATCATATATATCTTACTTTAAAAGAATGTTTTTCAAAGAAAATATTTAAAGGAGGACAAAATTTAAAAGTGAAATGTTTTCTTACGGATCAAACAGAGCTTGGGCGAGAGTAGTACCAGGATGGGTGACCTTCTGGGAAGTCCTCACCCTCAGGTTGGGGGCACTAGGAAACAACCTTTCTTCAGGATAACACCCGGAAGGGAGAAAGCTGCGTACTTCCACCCCTCCTCCAGACCCTACGTAGGCGGGAGCCCTTGAGGCACTGGGTATGTTTCTTTCTAAATAGAGCCTTAATTGCTCACCTTAGACTTGCCTCTTGGGCATTCATTTTCTTTCATTTCCTAGGACAATACATGCTACTGTAACATTTCACCAAGCTTTTTGCTCAATCCAAATACTCGGTACGTATGAGGTCCACATGTAAATGCAAGTAGTTTTCCATCTTAAAACGAAATGACATTATGTAGCCTAACTCATTAGGCTTGAATTTTTTATTACACTCACATGTGGAGTCTTTAACAAAATAAAGCAACATTCCTAGTATCCCAAGGACTCCCGCCTAAGTAGGGTTGGGGGGGTGGATGTACGCAGCTTTCCCCCTTTATGGTGCTACCTTGAAGAGGGGCTATTTCCGAGAACTCCCAACATGAAGGGTGCAACATGAGGACTTCTCAGGAGGTCACCCATCTTGGTACCACTCTCAGTCAAGCACACTTAACTTTAGAATTCTAATGGGATCCGATGCTTGCGTGTTGGTACGCTCTTAGGTATATGGAGTCTTTAACAGCTACCTTCAAATCCCCTTCCGCAAAATGCCGCTTATTTACCCAAAACATTCTCATGCTACTACAAGTAGAAAACTTATCATAGCCATAACTATCATGGGAGATTGTGTGTTGGAACCCCATTATTCTCTGCTGTTGAGTAACTGTATGTGTTTATCCTGCCCTCTTTCTTGCGCATTGGCCCAACTTCTATACAAATCCTTTAAGTTCTTTCAATCCTCAACCTGAACACTGTTAGGAAAGCGGAATAAAAGAACAACAAAAAACTCAACAAGGAAAATAAAGCAAGATATAAGATTTACGTAGTTCGTTAAAGGTGCCTATATCTATAGAGTTGCGCAGATTTTTTCACTACTTCTGGGAAGAGTACAAGAAAATTCCTCTTCTGTCTCAATTACTTCACAAACCTTGCACAGGAGTTTATAAAGTCTAACAGTATTTAAAATCAGGCTACACACAGAAAGCTAGATAGGAACCATCTCTTTGTTTTGTGCCTTTTTATTTTCTTATGTCATTCCATTTTCAAAATATATATGGATGTTCTTCAACTCCTTTCTCATCATCATTTGGTGGGGAAAATTGTGGAAGATAAACTGTTTGGTCTAACCCATAGTTCTTAATTTTACATTTTTACAACAATAACAACAACAACAATAACAACAAATCCAGTCTTTCAACGGCTCCCGCTAATGCAGGGTCTGGGAGGGGAGGGAGGTAAGATATACATAGCTTTACCCCTCCAGAGTTCTACCTTAAAGAGAGGCTGTGTCCAAAATTTTACTTTTTTTAATGAGTCCAAAATAAAATAGAGGATTAAAAAAAATTGAACATTGGAATCCTGCGTTCTGGTGGGGGTTAAATTGTGGTAGTGACTTACTACTCCTTGTGGGAGAGAAGAAAAACAAGTACGGTGAGCACGCTTAAGAGACATAAATTCAGTGACAGCGTATGACAAGTAGTCGGAGAGTTTTTGGAATAGTTGAATTGTTAGAAATCTAAATGAGTGGGCCAAAAACACTAATTTGCGTAGGTAACTTCAAATAGTCATAACTTTTGTTCTATTAGGAGTTGCGGGGCCCGTAACCTGTCAAATCGGAGCTGTTGAACCGAATTATGCAACCCCAGTGGCTTTGCCACTAGCCCCGTGTATTTCTCCCAACTTTGGCCTCTAAACGTGTTTTTTTGCCACTATTATGTTTTATGGATAATTTAGTGGTATTTTTGTAATTTCGGACTTTTTGTGGCATTTTTGTAATTTAGTGTTTTAGGTTTTTTGTTTTGCCTATAAATATCGCTATAGCTAATTGTATTTCTCATTCTGTAGTTTTTCAATACAAGAAACCATAGTCCTCTTCTCGTTCGGTGGATTTTGAGCTTTTTCTTCGAATTTGACGCGCTTAACTTGAATTTTACATTTCCTTTCCGCATCAAATTCTGTACCGTGCAGAATTCTACTTTTCTGCACGGTAGACAAACTGTCCCGCATCATCGTATAGTGAATGCATTTGATAAGATAGAAGTGAGATTTTGAAATGTACTGGGTCTTTGGGTATAACTAGATACTGTAATTCCTAGAATTTAGTGAGATTTACCCACAAGGATCGTGGTTTTTTTTTCCTTTAATTGAGTGAGAGTCTCTATGTAAATTTTGGCGTATCTTGTTTTGAATTTTTTGCTTTTGTGGTGCGTGTGATTTTTCCTGATAAAAACAATTTGTAGGGATCTACAGGCTGCAGTTGGATGCTATGTCCTAGATCTTTTGCACCCTGTTTGGCTTGACGGAAAATAATATCCTTTTTAAAATATTTCTAACTAAAAGCCTTTTTTTCAGAATTTTCTTTGATCTAATTTAGGATATTTCGATTATATAAATTCATACGAGATTCAAATTTAGTTCATTCAATGTTGACACGTGATTGGAGATGTAAGATTATGATAGGAAATGTGCTCCTCTCCGATAAGGAAAATGACTTTACTTCTTGAAAGAACAATTTCTCCTTCATAACGGAGATAGAGAACAATAAAAATGAGACAGAAAAGATTTCTAAATTGATAAGTGAGATTTGCATTGATGTTCATTTAATCGTAATGCAATTGGTCATGTACATTATTTATTGTGTCAATTTAGCCTGTTAACTTTTAATGATGGTCAATTTGATCCCTATACAATTAAGATTGTTCTAATTAAGTCCTATATTCGAATTAATTGACCGAAATCGCAACAACACATTTTTTTTTTTTTGCTTACGAAGAATCCGGTTACTCGATAAACTTCAGCCCATGTGGCAACCTACACATCAGAGGAGCCATTTAAGTCAAAGATTCCTCAGAGAGAGGTTCAAGGGGGGAGTCGAACTCCAAACCTTTTGACCTAAAGCAACACAGAAGTTAAACATTTTCCACATATCCCTTTCATGATAGTTGACATTAGTAATTTCGGTCAAAAATTAACATTTAACTTTGATTAAAATAATGTTTATAATAATGTAATAACTAACATGAAGGGACTAATGACATAAATAAATCTAGGTCTTAACAGTCATTTTCTAAAAAGGAGCAACCTAAACAACTTTACACGGAGAAGGGGTTGATGTGGTTCAATCTTGGGCGATGTCGAGTGAGGACTGGGTAGTTACTAGTTATCATTATACCAGCTTCTTAATCTCTTAATATCCTTTAAGATTAATGTAAGATTACTTGTAATGTTGACATTGGTGCTTGTTAATGTAACAAACAATTACTAGTTTGCATGCCTAATTTAGGGTAGAAATCAGCCGAGCTAGTTAAAGTTTGAAACGCTTGGCTCATTTTTAATTTGAGCTGAGTCAACTCGTTAGTCTATGCCCATTGGGCACCACCTTTTTTTATTTTTTTTATTTTAAAGGCTTTTGACATAAATCTACGAATTAGATATTCCTGGTTCTTTTTAGAGCAGTGTTATACCAAAGAGGGTACCAACCCACATTCACCGGATCCCATTGGAACTTCGAAGTTAAGCATGCTTGGGCGAGAATAGTACCAGGATGGGTGATCTCCTGGGAAGTCCTCACCCTCAGGTTGGGGGCACTCGGAAACAGCCTCACCGGATAGAGCAGTGTTATATCAAAGAGGGTACCAACCCACCGTCACCGGATCCCATTAGAACTTCAAAGTTAAGCATGCTTGGGCGAGAATAGTACCAGGATGGGTGATCTCCTGGGAAGTCCTCACCCTCAGGTTGGGGGCACTCGGAAACAGCCTCTCTTCGAGGGTAATACCCTGAAGGGGGAAGGCTGCGTACATTCGCCCCCCCCCCCCCCCCCCCCGACCCTGCTTAGGCGGGAGCCCTTGGAGCATTGGGTATTTTGCCTTTTATACCTCCTTATCTTGTAAAAAAAAAAAAGGAAAAGGGAAAATGGCAACATAATCGAATTAACCAAAACAAAAAGACCCGTTAAAAACAAGGGGGACGCAACAATTAGGGGTGCACACGGTCCGGTTTGGCGGTTTATGGTTACCAAACCAGACCAAACCGTAAAAATACGGTTTGAAAAATTTTCAAGCCAAAACCAAACCGTTTTATCTCACAAACAAAACCGGACCAAACCGTAATTCTAGTCCGGTCCGGTCCGGTTTATGGTTTTAACCATTATAATATAAAAATTGTTATTAACACTAATATAAACATAATTTGATCAATATTAAAATCATCATTAACTACAAAAATATAAAAAAGGCAAAAACTTTACTTCTTTTTGTAATTAATAGTATAATATATGTTTGTACTACATAAACAAAAACTACGAACAACACATAAAATTAGTTTGTTAAATTCAGTAGTAACATCTTTTTGAAAATTCAGCAGTAACATTGGGTCTGTTAAAATTTTTGTTAAGTTGTTAATAAAATATTTAATAGTTTAGTCACAGACTGGGTTAAATTGAATCAACGAGTAAATATTACTTGCATCTAATATTATTCTGTCGTTAAAAATTATATCATTACCTTAAGTTAAATTTGACCAAATACTAAAATGACATAATCTAAATTATAAAGGGACTAAATTGACATAATTAAAAGTATAAGGCTTAAGTTGACAAGATCAGAAAAGTACAAAGGTCTTTGGTGTAAATAATCCTAATTATTTTTATCGAGTTATCAAGTGAATTTTGTCACTAATATAACTTGTTATGATTTTGAAGATATAAATAATCATTAGATTCTTTAATTTATGATTTTTATGGTTTATGGTTTAAGTTTGGTTTTAAACCAAACCTAAACCGTAAATCCTAATAACCAAAGTTTCTTAAACCAAATCATAATTTTTTAAATCATAAACCAAATTAACCAAACCAAACCGTAATTTACAGTTTGCTTCGGTTTGGATTACGGTTTAAACCGTATTTTGCACACCCCTAGCAACAATAATCAAAGTCGGGCAATGAAATGGCAATAAGATTTGCTTCTTGATGGGTATGTAATTAAACCTCAAAATAAGTGGATGAAACTTGTTGACGCAACAACTTTAAGCAAGAGCAATTGGAGTTGTTACAGTGACTAATGTCACGGACCGCTTAGTTCCGTAATAATTTTGTATAATTTTATTATATATCGGTGTACGGTGGGAATGTTCCAGAAGGCCATAGTTCGTTCTAGGCTCTTCTAGAATATTCTTACGGGTAATATTTATGTATTTAGTCCAATTTTGTAAGGACGCAATCCTTTGGTGAAGTGCTCGGCACAAATCCGTAAAGGGGCGTGTCCATAGGACGTTATGTAAAATACGTGTAAATATCATATCGAGTAGAATAAGGTAAAGATAAAATAAAAGTGTAGGATGTGCACTTAGGGGAGCAATAGGGACGGCCAAGTGAGGTCCCAAAGAGACAAGGAGTTTTCCCTCCAAAACCCAACACATGTAAAAGTAGTGTAGGAAAAGTAGGGACCAAAAAGTAAGCCTAGGACCAAAAGGAAGCATAGAGGACGGCTAGGCTAGGACAAGGGGAACACAAAGTACAATGCTTTTGCTTTATTGTCTCATGTACATTTTCTATATATATGTAAGTGTAAATACCAAGGGGTCATCAATTCCCCATTTCACCAAATTCTTCCATCTTCTCTCTCTCTCTCTAAACCGTGACTCTTTCTCTCTCTATGTGTATGTGTTGTTGAGTTTCCTTTTCCTTCCCAAATTATATTATTCCGCTGCGTAACTTAACACTCTCATATTTTCGGGGTTAGCCTGACTTAGCGAGGTACTTTCGGAGTGAAGCTAAGTGGCATCACTGGTCTTAACGAGGGACCTTAGGGGTGAAGTTAAGGGCATTGGGAGGCTGTGACACTGGTGAAAGTGTCATCCCGTGACAGAAGTGGTATCAGAGCAAAGGTTGCTCGTAGCCGGGAGTGAAATCGAGAAGGAAAGGAGTGCGGGCACATCACAAAAGGAGGAAAAACCGAGAAGAGAATTGGAGATCCAACCGTGTGGACCTAAGTCAAGGAAGGGTAAGGACCGGTTCATCATAAAAGGTACGCTTACTAGTCTTGACATTGGCGGTGTCAACATGGGGTTGGTGCCGGGTGAAAATCTTGAAGTTCACACAACCGTGAGCACTTCGGGTAGAAGTACTTTTGGTTGTGGGGGCAAGCGACCTAGGCGTCATAACTGTTTCTTGTGTGGTGAGCCTCACTACGCACGTGAATGTCCTAAAAGACAAGCACTAGTGGAGCGGGTGGTTGCACTTGAACAAGAAACGGGGTTGGATGATGAGGGTGCTTGCTGCGGACAAGAAGGGGACAGCACGCAGGGTGGGGGAGACCTGCGTGCCGCTGAGCAGGTTGCTGTCCAGGACCGGACCCAGACATGTCAGGCAGTGTTGGAAGCACAGCAGGCAGTGTCAGGCGGACAGGTCCCAGGAACCAGCCAGGACAGGACCCAGGACCGTGCCCAGGCACCACTGACAGTGTCGGGTGCACAGGTCCCAGGGCCCAACAGAGACAGAGACCAGGACAATGCCCAGGGACGACGGACAGGACCTGGTGCACAGGTCGCAGGGTCGGACGAGACAAGGGCTGCTGCGTTGGTTCAAACGTAGGCCCATGTCAGGGCCGAGACAGAGGGTGCTGCGAGTGTCATGGCACAGGCCCAGGGTGCTGCGACGCAGGCCCAGGGTGCTGCGTGTGACAGCCCGCAGGCCCGGACCAAGGAGAGTGCACGGGGGTGCACGAATGTCAGGACACATGCCGATGGGACTGCGCATGGGTCTGAGCTGAGGGCACGGGAGTACCTAACAAACCAGACACGAGCCTATGGGACCGAGCAAGGGTCTGGGATGGTGGTGCGTGAGTTTGCCCTGGATGCACACGTTGTGCATGCCTTGGGGGCTCATGGGGCTGAGACACTTGAGAGTGTGGAGGCCCACACAAATTTAGGTGATGTTGCATTTGGGTCAGCCGAGGGTGTGCCCGAGACACAGGCCAAGGGGATCCGAGGGACTGAGACACGGGGGTGTGTTGAGGTCCGATATGAGGCACGTGGGGGCGTGCATGGATCAGCCGCGGGTGTGCATGGGACGCAGGCCAAGGGGACTCAAGAGACCAAAACTAGTGTGTTCGTGGAGGTCGAGCAAGGTGCACAACAGGGTGCACAAAGGACAACCGAGGCACATGGGTGTGCCAAGGGACAAGGGCATGCGTGTGTTTCGCAGGCCCAAGGTGCTGCTGACAGTACCGAGACCCAGGAGCAGGTCAAGGTTCAGAAATTTGATGCTGGAACCGTTGCACAGGTGGTGCATGGAGCTTCTGAGAGTGAGGCCTACGTCGGGCTTGGTAGGCACAGGGCTGTGCAGGTCAGTGCACAGGTCCTGGGCCAGGCCCAGCCAAAGGCACTGGAATCGGAAGGCACTGGCGACAACAGAAGCAGGACACGGGTTGATGCCCAGGGTCGGGCACAGGCCCATGTCGGGACACAGGTGTAGGGGGCTGCCCTGGTCTGTGATCAGGCCTGCGGTGCTGCGCTGGTTCAGGCGCAGGACCAGGCGACACAGGAGCAGGCCGGGGACACTGCACTGGTTCAGGTGCAGGCCCAGGCTACGTGGATGCAGGCCCGGGGTGCTGTGTGTGCTGAAACGCAGGCCCAGGATCAGAGGATCGAGGTGCAGGCACGCACCAAGGTTCCGAACATGGTGATGCTGACTTTGGCGCAAGGGCGCGCCAGGGTCCAAGGAGGCGCGCACTTAGGTGGGCGTGACTCACCAAGGACAAGGCACTCAAGGATGGGACACGGGGGTGTCAACACAGGGGTGCTTGTCGCTGCTGAGACCAAGGCACTTGATGACAAGGGTGCCAAACAAAAATCCGGTTCGAGGCAAGGATCGGAGGGGCTCGGATTGGGCCTTGACAAGGGGGTGAGACGGATGAAGAGAGGGGTATCTTCATCTAGGCTCATCTATGATAGGGGACGTGCAGTGTCAACTTGCACTAAGGGTTGGCACGGCACAATGGGTTTGACGGTGGCTCTAGAAGATGACTTCAAGACGATGTTGGAGACGAATTTCTCCAATGTCCTAAAATCACTTTCACTTCCGAGGCATGATGTTATGAAGATGACTTAAACCAAGGAGGAGCAAGGTGAACTTGGAGACGCAAGGCCACGTGACAAACCGAAGCAAACACCTTTGGGGGCAAGGGTGGAGTTCAGGACCGTGGACCGAGCAAGAGGCACACATGGGCTGTTTTGGAGTGCGCAGGTGCTGCGCATGACAGGGCACATAGTGGGCGTGAGTGTGCTTGGCCTAAGCATGGCAGGGCATGACTTAGGACCGGAGGCACGAAGCTTGGGACTCGGGACGCTGATGGCGATATTGGGGGCACATGGGGTGCGCCCTAATGCATTTGGAGTGCCCATTGAGGCACAACACTTGGGACGGGGTGTGCATGGGATGCACATCCTAAAATGGGACACTTCTTTATCAAAATTTTCGAAGTCCGATGCAAAGGAGGTCGAGGCCTACACGCAAAGGACATGGGCAGAGAAGAAGTGTGATGAGCTGGAACTTCCGTGGGAGGAGGTTCACTGCAGTGACAGGTTGGGGACTGGGACAGGGTCCCCAACCACGCAGAGACTTAACCAGGACCGGGCCAGAGCAGCGCACAGGGGGCGCCGGGCTGCGCCTGGGCTGGACAGTGACAGAGCTGGGCGTGACATGCCCAGGACCGCACTGGCAGTGCCCAGGATCAAGCTGGGTGTGTCCAGGGCCGAACTGGGGGTGCCCAGGGAGGCGCATGAGGTGCATTTGAGGGTGCACTGGATGCAAAACGAGGGGCAAGGAGTGCTCACTGCAGGGCACTACTTGTGTGATGGAGGGCATTGTCGAGACTCAAGGTCGGATGGACAAGACTTGGGCCTAGACGTACCTAATGAGGACTTGAGTGCACACGACTTTTTCGGGTGTGTGCATGATGTGGGCTGGAGTGCGCAGGGGCTGTGCACAAAGGCGTATGATTTGGGCTTGAGTGTGCATGGGTTGCACACGAAGGCTCTTGACGTGGACATGGGTGCGCATGGGTTGCGCACGGCTTGGCGTGACTTGTGCTTGACATGGCACGGGTTGCATTGGGGTGCACTTGACTTACAATTGGGTGCACAAGGCTTGCCCGTGGTTGGGCATGAGAGGTGCAAGGGTGCGCCTCACTTTTCAGCACAGGGGCTATTGAAAACAGACCTGAAAAACAGACTGCAGGGGTTTGGGACAAGCTGTGGGGGAGCACAGATCGTGACCAGCAAAATCGATGCTCGAGTGGAGGAAGCACGGGTGCCCGGACCTTTGTCCATCGAAAATAAACAAAATATAAAACACTCGGGGTGCGAAAGCGCTCCAAACAGGACGACGCTGCAGGACAATTGTTCTGTAGCACAAAAGGCAGTGAAGCAATGTGTGGAGCTGGCAACAGAGATGAAGGAACCTGCGGAACGAGGCTCGGGACGCAGGGACCGAACTAAGTACTTCGTGTACTTGGTGAAATGGAAGGGCCATCCGGACTTGAAGACATGAAGAACAAGAGGAAGGCTCAAATAAAAAGGAACGGCGTCTAAAGAACTCAAGACCGTCTAACATTGACGAGGACGTCAATAGCTTAGGTGGGGGAGAGTGTCACGAACTGCTTAGTTCCGTAATAATTTTGTATAATTTTATTATATATCGGTGTACGGTGGGAATGTTCCAGAAGGCCATAGTTCGTTCTAGGCTCTTCTAGAATATTCTTACGGGTAATATTTATGTATTTAGTCCAATTTTGTAAGGACGCAATCCTTTGGTGAAGTGCTTGGCACAAATACGTAAAGGGGCGTGTCCATAGGACGTTATGTAAAATACGCGTAAATATCGTATCAGGTAGAATAAGGTAAAGATAAAATAAAAGTGTAGGATGTGCACTTAGGGGAGCAATAGGGACGGCCAAGTGAGGTCCCAAAGAGACAAGGAGTTTTCCCTCCAAAACCCACACATATAAAAGTAGTGTAGGAAAAGTAGAGACCAAAAAGTAAGCTTAGGACCAAAAGGAAGCATAGAGGACGGCTAGGCTAGGACAAGGGGAACACAAAGTACAATGCTTTTGCTTTATTGTCTCATGTACATTTTCTATATATATGCAAGTGTAAATACCAAGGGGTCATCAATTCCCCATTTCACCAAACTCTTCCATCTTCTCTCTCTCTCTCTAAACCGTGACTCTTTCTCTCTCTATGTGTATGTGTTGTTGAGTTTCCTTTTCCTTCCCAAATTATATTATTCCGCTGCGTAACTTAACACTCTCATATTTTCGGAGTTAGCCTAACTTAGCGAGGTACTTTCGGAGTGAAGCTAAGTGGCATCACGGGTCTTAACGAGGGACCTTAGGGGTGAAGTTAAGGGCATTGGGAGGCCGTGACACTGGTGAAAGTGTCATTCCGTGACACTAAGCTTCCAACCCCCCAAACTAAAGGTCTTAGGTTCAAAGCTTATCTTCTAAAATTTTGAGAGAGTTGGTATCCCTACCTTATTTAGTTAAAAATAAAATAAAATTGTATCCTCCTTTTATTCGATAATAAGCGAAAGAAATCATGATACAAGACAGGAGCACCCACAAAAGCGAAACCTAAGCGTAAAAAAAATTGTATTCTCCTTTACTTGTGTTAGAAAACAACTTTTAACTAATGGTACATATTACAAATAAAATAAAGGGTTATTTACACTAAAAATTCCTATACTTTGTCTATTGTGTTAATTTAGTTCCTGTACAATTCAAAGTGTGTTAATTTGTTCCTTAGTGAAAATTTTATGTTAAGTTTTTAATAAAATTTTTAATGGTTCGGTCACGAATTGAGTTAAATTGAGTAAACGGATGAGTTTATAATAAGTTGCGTGCATCTAACATAATTTTGCCGTTCAAAATTACGATATTAACTTAACTTAAATTTGACAAAAAGACTAAATTGACACAACTTGAATTATTAAGGGACTAAATTGACATAATTAAAAGTACAAGGACCAAATTAAAATAATGGACAAAGTACAGGGACCTTTGACATAAATAATATAAAATAAACAATGCCTCATGCTTATCTCTACAATCCAAGAGAAGACAAGCATATGACAAAAGAAATATCATCCATAAGCTTCCAATTCCTCCTACTTATATAACAGAGAGTAGGAAAATGCGAAAAATAAAAGGACAGGAAATGCTAAAATCTACTCAATAAAATAGTTTAATATTTTAATAGCAATTTTTGTTAATTTCGGGATAATAACAAAGACTTTTGAAAACTATTTATGTTAGATTTGCCCTGACTTTGACAAAAAAAAAAAAAAAACCCTAACAATAATAAACACTCAGAAAATATCGTAATGGTGATTGATTATAAAAAAAAAAAAAGCAACATTCTCAGTTCCTCAAAGGCTCCCACCTAAGCAGGATCTGAGGAGAATGGATGTACGCAGAAGAGAGGTTATTTATGAGAACCTCTATCCCGAGGAGTGCAATACGACGACTTCTCGGGAGGTCACCCATCTTGGTACTACTCTAGCTCGAGCACGCTTACCTTCGGAATTCTAATGGGATCCGGTGCTTGCGTGTTGGTACCTTCTTAGGTATAAAACCATTTTTCTTTAAAAAACAATATTAAAACAATTACACTATTATAAGATAGTGATTTTATGTTGTGTATATTGGATATGCAATTGGATACATTTTTTGAGTACCTATGGCTTGTTAGGGAAACAAAACAAAACAAAACAATAGTAAAAAATTAACAAGAAAAATAATATATGTCATAAGATTTATATAATTCAGTTAATTTTGTTGTTGTTACCTGCACAGAATTACAGAGATTTTGACTATCTTTTATCTAGGAATAATATAAGAGATGACCCATTTTATACATAAAAGACCCATTGAAAACCGGGTCAAATTAGGGCCTAAAATTGGGTCCAAAATCCTTTTTTGGAGATGGCCCATTTCCTTCTCTGACACAACTCATTATAGAATAAAACTAAGTTCTAATTTAGTGATTGAAGCTTTGGTTTTTTACAGAAAACCTTTTTGTATTCCAATTCTATTATTTCTTTACATAATTTTATAACAACAACTACAGATATATATTTTCCCCACCTTCATTGAGGGGAAAACTTTTTGTGATAGTCTCGGTCATATACTTCATTTCAACATCAACTTTGTTAGAAAAAATTTAGAAAATACTTGCAAAACCTTGCAACCGGGTATCCAAACGATCTCAGGTGTTGAGGCGTGTGATCACTATCCTTAAGGTTTATTTCGGTATACGAAATATCCTCGGGGATACAACAACTACCAAAATATGGAGTGAAGAAGTGTATGGGAAGAGATTGATGAAGATGTCTAGAGATTGGTTGATTTAGAGAACTCACCCTTTGCCAAACTCACATAGAACACAAGAACCAAGAAGATGTTCTTCAAATTACTTTCTTGTGAAATTCCATTACAATTTCATATGTTTTCTTCTTCTTAATGAGAGGGGAGAATATCTGGTATTATTCTCTTCTGTAAAACGTCCCAAAACCAAGAGCATCAATATATAAAAGAACTGGGAAGAAACCGCGTAGAAAACCGTCAAAACCGACCTGTGTGTCGAAGTTGAGTGTCGACACACAGCTTTCTGTAAGCCTGTGTGTCGATACTGTCGACACACAGGTTGACACACTGGCTCACTGTAAGCCTGTGTGTCGACACACAATTTCTGTGTGTCGACACACAGGTTTCCTCCCTGCGCACCTGAAACGGGCTGTGTGTTGACACACTGGCCATGTGTGTCGACACACAGCTATCTCCCCTACGTTCTATAGGATTTTGTGTCGACACATATGACCCATGTGTCGACACATACTCCCAATAATGCTCTAATCACTCATACAAGTATCGGGACAATCTCAAATACATCTTATATACATATAAACAATATTTAACACACATATATACATTTTATACAACGAATATTTTGAAAATACATCAACAAACTTAACCAAGCGTAAATCCCATATAAAACTATTACGTTCAGTCAGACAGAAAATTTTAAAAATATATATTTGATTGAAAATATTTTTTTGACAAAAAATTTTACATAAAGCCAATCTTTACAGGAAGATACACAGAAGCTTCAGTATTGTGGCTCCTTCCTGTTGCAGGCTTTTATAAGACATACGAATGATGCAATACTGTTATTGTTAGTAGCAGTCAGTTACTCTTACTTGTCAAAATGCAGAGTCACACCCCATCAGTAATCTACATCATTTCTACCCAAAAAAAAAAAACTATATATTAAATAGAAATTATCACAAACGTATTTAAATTTTAAGTATTTATTAACTGCAAGTTACTTCTCCTCAGGTTGGGGGTCGAGTAACACACTAAAGGGAGAAAGCTGCATATATCCACCATCGACCTTGCTTATGTGGGAGCCCTTGTGACACTGGGACTGTTGTTGTTGTTATTGTTGTATTAACTAAAAGTTACTTATCACTAGCTGCCGTTTGTTTTTCTGCTTTTTAGGTCGGGGGTCCTTGGACACACCCTAAAGGGGTAAGACTGACTCACCCCTGCATTGGCGGGAGCCTTCGTGGCACTGGGTTTGTCATTATTGTTGTTGTTGTCACTTAAAGTTGGCAAAGGATAACAAATCTAGGTTTTAATAGCTTTCAGAAAATAGTGAGTTTAGTAATTGTAGTACGAGGATCTTTTATTTTGCACTGGTAGAGGTTCAACAGGTAGTTGAATCCTTAGAAAGGAGCGTATTCAAGCTTAATTATAATACTTTTACAAGAGGGATATTTCTTTTCTAAGGCAAGAGCTATTTTCGTGCCTTAACCCAACACAGGCGTTTTCTCAACCTTTATCCAATTTATAATGCAGTTGTTTTTTGCATTATTTTCATATTTTATTGATTATTTTTTGATTGATAACCCTATAACATGTTCGGTTCGTGTTATTATTGTTTATTCAATAATAATTATCATATATTTCCAACAACTTGAAAGATTCAAGAGTTGGAGAGTGGTAACTATCTTACCCCGAAAAGATTATCCAGCCTCCATTTGGCCGTGACTCGAGTTGGAACCTTATCATCTCCTTAACTAATGATAAATGTCGGAAGTGGTTATTGTTAGGATAAAAATGTTATTATAGAGTGTTAATATGACTTACAAATAATAAGAGTTACAAAATAATATTAAAAATAACGATTTTATTCTGACAATAATTAATTTATCTTAATAATAATATTATTTTAAATAATTTTTACCCTCGTAAAAGAAGGTATCACGTGATGATGAGCGGTGGAGTTTCTGATTAATCTTTTTTTCTTTCTTTGTCAGCTCTCTCTTGTCTTTTTAAATTTATTTAACCTGAATTCTCATTTTTTTTTATTCAAATTAGTCCCTCACTTTTATAATTTTATTTAAATTAGTCCTTCAACTTTTTAAATTTGTTCAAATTAATCACTTATCTTTTATTTTGTTCAAAAGGGTCCGCACATTTTATTTTATAATAAAATTAGTCTCTCATATTATGACCAAAATTAGATAAAAATTAAAAAGGCGAGGGACTAATTTTGTCATAAAGTAAAACATGAGGAGCTATTTTGAACAAAAGGAAAAAAAAAAAAAAAAGAGGGATTAATTTCAATAAATCTAAAAAGATAAGGGTCTAATTTAAACAAAATAAAATATAAGAGGCCAATTTAAACACAATTAGAAATATGAGGGACCAATGGCGTAAATAACTCTCTTTCTAAGTAATATTTGGTCACGTTGAGGTTGAAAGTAAAAAAAAAAAAATAGCGCAAAATAATGAAGGGAAACGTTTTTTCTTTTATAAAGGAAAATATTTTTACCTTTCGTTGAAGGGTAGTCAGTTTCTCCAGCTGAAAGAAAACATTTTTTACTCTTGTGGTTGTTGCTATCAAGTTACGCAAAGAAATAAAAAAATTGAGACAGAATATTTCTTTAAGATTATGTTTGACATTAACTGCTAGTTGGTTGCTACTAGCTCTTAATTGTTGGTTATTAACTGATAGCTAATAGCGGTTACCGGTTAGCTGTTGGCCAATAACTAATAATTGTTAATTGATAGTATGTTAGTGAATCATATTATATAATAAAAAGATATATATATTTTTTGTACAAACTAAATATACATGAAAATATTAAATGTTATATGCAATAAGAAATAAAAAGATAAATATATACTTATAATCTAGAAAATATTATTGTCTCACTAACTTAATATTTTAAAAAATAAAATTTAAACTAAAAATATACACTTATCACATCATATATATTGACAATTATTTGATATAAGTATAATTTTGTTCCTACTGAGTTAAGCGTTTTGGAACAAAAAGATGCTTTCTAGCTTTTTAAAAGTGAGTTTTTTGGAACAATTATCACGTCGAGGGAAGAGTGCACCCGCTAGGATCTTGTCGCAATAGTAAGAGGCAAATGAGGGAATAGAGTATTACTTTAGGCTAAAAGATTTCGACTTAGATTTCCCCCTTGAACCTCTCCCAGAGGAATCTCTGACTTTTTTTTTATAAAATAATTATTGGCAAAGCCGTAGTACATACCGGGCCTTGACAAGGCGAGACCTCAACCATCCCGTAAAACAGAGATGGGTACAAAAAATCCAGAACAACAACTGGAAAACTCAGACACCAAAAAACAAACAGGGTAACATCGCACAAACAGGAGAGGACTAGACACTAGCAAGGCACCAGTTGAATCCGAAGCAGGCACACACACAGCCACATCATCCATTCAAAGACGGACAACCTCAAGAGGATGGAAAACAGGAAAGGAATTCCCCCTCCCCCGTATTGCAAGCAAGAAATCCCTGACTTAATTATCTCCTATGGTGTATGGGTCGTTACATGGGTCGAGGTTTACCGGACAACCGGGTTTCTCGTTAGCAAAAAGTAAGCTTTTTAGCCCCATATTGCTCTACTTAAACGCTAAAAATTAGTGAAAAAGCTAATTAGAAAAAATTGTTATCAAATTAGAGTTTAACACTTTAAGTAGTCAAATAATGAAGCGCTAATGGACAAAAAATTTTCACAGATACGAGATTTAGTTGTTTAATCAGTCAAAATGTTAAACGCTGCACGAAAAACAAGCAAAAAGTTGTTCTCAAACATAGCCGAGTGAAAGATCCACCCTGAATCTAAGGCTTGTTATCCAAAGCTAACCCTCAAAATCTGCTACTGCCTACTTCATACCAATCAAACAAGAGCCAAAATCTGTACTTTCATGAATTTTTACTTCCCGTGTATAATTCCTACATTCCAAACAAGGCCTTATAATTTATCGTAAGAGTTGTTATTACCTGGGCAAAAATTGCTAGTGCCAGAGCGATGACGTAACTTATAAACAATAAAAGTCACAAAATCACCGTAAAAACTATAATTTTGTTATGATTATAACATTTTTATTATAATTTATGTATGCATGGATTCATTCTGAAACTGACAGATTTTAGCTGCATTATCACACACAGAGACACACACAAACAAAGAAGGTAACTTCTATAAGCATTCAATTCAATGGCAAGTATTCAATTGCATTTCAGTTGTTGGTCAATTGGAACCTCTGATGTGCAATCTGTACTGTCTGATTCAGTAACGAAATTGCTCAAATTCAGAAACTTTTACCTCGCCGAAAATTCCACGAAGCTGCGGTTTCTTGTCCATTTCCTTTGTTTGTCTTCACGGATTTCACCCGTTCACCATCAGAATCAGGTATTTTTAGCCGCGGATTCGTTCAGATAAGCTCGTAAAACCTAGATAAAAAGCGCAATTTCGAATTCGCAATTTCAACTTCGATTTCGATTGCCATTGCGATTTTGATTTCGAGTGAGATTTTACCGATGGATTTGAATGAGAGATGGAATTTGGAGAACGGAGGCGAAGAGGCGAAGCTGATTAGATCGGCGCAGAGCGTATCGGCGAGTTCGATGAGGAAGAAATCGGATCCGGCGCTGTTATCGAACGTACGATCATCGGCGGTTAAGAAATTGCTAGTGAATTTGCAAGCAGTGATGCTTGGAACTAAGCTTTGTGTGTTGTTTCCGGCGGTTATTCTGGCGGTTTTGGCTGACTATTTGCATTTCGGAAGGGTACGTCTTCATAAACCCTACATTGACTTGAACGAGAGCGACAATTTTCAAATCACTTGTTTGACAATTGAGTAAAGGAGGTTAAAGAGTCGTAAAAAGAGGGAGAGTCAGATACTATTTTACTCTTATTTGGATATATTTAATAAAAAGAGGTAACGGTAAAAAAGAGAAGAGTAACGTATTATCTTATCTTAATTTGGATATGTTTTAAACGAGGGGTAAGAGTAAGGGGAGTAAATGAATTACTCTTGATTGACATAAGGACTAAATCGACCATGAAAACACTCTGTCACTAGCTTAATATCAATTTTACTCTAGAACTAAATTAATATAATGTAAATTGTATAATAATTAAACTGAAACAAATACAAGTACAATGATTAAATGGATATAGTGAATAAAGTACTGAAATTTATGACTTAAATAGCCCAAGAATCCAGTAAAATACAACAATAACAACAACCATCAAGTACATCAGAGAGGCTCCCGCTAAGGCAAGATGTGGGAGGTAAGATGTATGCAGTCTTACCCTTACAAGTATTACCTTGTAGAAAAATTATTTCCAAAGGGCCCCCAATCCTAAAAAGAACCCAGTAATCTAATAAGATATTTCAAAAAAAATATTATCCCAGAAAAATGTCTTCCTTTCAGTCAAACAGCTCAATTATATTTCTCATTATATTTCTCGAATGAACTTATTGCCTTGCTTGTCATTCGAGAATCATCCTTAAAACGTCAAATGTTACATTCTCAAGTTTACGATTGTACTTTGGACAGGCATGGATATTCGCTCTGAGCTTGCTAGGGCTGGCTCCACTTGCTGAACGTGTTAGCTTTCTCACCGAGTATGACTCTTCACACTCATACATTCCCTTATAGTTACAAGGACAGGGATCTTATGCATTTGTTTTTACTTAATGCACCGGTTCCTTACATAATTACATCATCTACCGTTTTTATGTCAAACTTGGTCACATTTGCCAATTTGACATAAGGAATGACATGCAGAACCGGACATAACCCCAAACAAAGGGGCCCTAAATTATAGAGGTTGTGGTTTTTTGAAATAATAATCGTTAATATTAATAGGTTTTACAAGAAATGTTATTACATATAAAGATGGGTACCAAGACGCAAGCACCGGATCCCATTAGAACTTCTAAGTTAAGCGTGCTTGGACGAGAGTAGTACCAAGATGGGTGAATTCCTGGGAAGTCCTTGCGTTACACCCCTCAAGTTTGGGGTTTTCAGAAACAACCTCTCTTTAGGGTAGCACCCTGAAGGGAGGGGGGGGAGGCTGCGTACATCCACCCCCACCAGACCCTGCTTAGGCGGGAGCCCTTGAGGCACTGGGAATGTTGCTTTGCTTTGCTTTTATTACCTATAAAGGACTTTATTTGAGAATTTTGCTTGGGGTCCCGAGAATGTCAGGACCGACCGCAGCTCAAATACGCTTGTTTCATACCTTTTATAGTTTTTTGGTAATAACTAGTTTTGAATAATTTTTTCTTATTTTTGATTTTTAGTTTTAAATTTTCACTCGCATTTAAAAAAAAGCTAAAAATTAAAAAAATTGAAAATTAGAAAAATCGTTCCCAAAGCTTTATAAATGTCAAATTACTCATATGTATGTGTATATGTGATCATGTATTGTTTTCTAACTTTGTTCTTTTCTTATTTTGTTTGTATGAACAAAACTGAAAAGACAAATTGCGTACAGCACTGGCCCAACAGGTATAAATAATCTCGTTTTTCTTTACGAACTGCAATTTTAATTACATATAAGTTTAGTGGATTACTGACGTGGTTGAGAAATGACAGTTGGAGGCCTACTAAACGCAACATGTGGGAATGCGACTGAACTCATAATAGCGATACTGGCTCTTCAAAAGAAGAAGATAACCGTGCTCAAGTACTCTCTCTTGGGTTCGATTATCTCCAATCTCTTGCTCGTGCTTGGTTCATCTCTCTTCTGTGGAGGCCTCTCCAACCTTAGCAAGGAGCAGAAATTCGATCGGGTATGATTTATATATATTGAATTGCGCTTTCTTCTAGTAGTTGCCTTGAGGTTTGTCAAAGGCTCGGTTAAATTCAATCCTAGCTTTTTCGGGTTTGTTTAGGCTCAAACTAGGCTCTCAATCAGGCACATTTATGCGAATAAATTGTGTTAGGATCTACTCATTTACACTCACGAGCCTACAATTCGAGCTTAACTAAGGTTGGGCTCATTTACACCCCTAATTGGGCAATATGTTCGCTTTAAAATTTGACCAGGTATTATGTCCGACCTACTGAGTTGACATATATAAAGTTCACATGTAAGTCTAAGAGAGTTCCAACCTAAAATTAGTTAGCAGTAGTTACAGTGCTGCTCTAGCTAAGCCTGTATGTTGAGTGCTCTTCATTACGATTCTGATACGAGATTTCTTATTAAATTTACATGTGAAATAAACAGAACCAAGCGGATGTGAACGTGCTACTTTTGACACTGGGAGTGTTGTGCCACATGCTGCCGTTGTTGTTTCAACATGCAGTTGAGCCCGGAGCTGGTGCTGTGACTGCACCGATACTTCAATTGTCAAGGGTGAGCAGTATCGTACTGCTCATAGCATACCTTGCCTATCTTTTCTTTCAGCTCAAAACTCATAATCAGTTGTTCGACACACATGTGGTACGTACGGTACTGTTTTATTATAAGATTGTTTAGTATTACCTTTATATGGACGGGAATTAGTACGGTTGTGAAATGGATTACAACATCATACTAATACATGTCTTGTACTCTCTCTACAGTAATCTTCACTCCTAGAATTATTCTTGCATCCAAGTTATAGGATGTCAAAAAGTTATTTTTTTTTAAATGTTAGAGGATGAATTAGAAACAGAAAACAACTTTTACTTTTATCAGCTGATTCACAACGAAATAATTTTGGAAAAAGAACAGGAAGGACATGATGCCGAGGAAGAAGAAGAGGAAGCAGCTATCGGGTTTTGGAGTGCATTTTGCTGGTTGGTAGGCATGACTGCCGCGATTGCTTTCTTGTCAGAATATGTCGTTGCTACTATCGAGGTAATTATTCTCTCGCAACAGACAAAAACTATTAAATTTTACCAACCATTTAAGTCCAACCTATGGAGCTACCATACATAAGATCTACTTATAAACTCAAGTAGGATTCCATTCTAAAACCATTTGACATTAGATGGAGTAACCTACTAGACTTATCTGTTGATCTCTTCATTCCTACACCTCCTATGTGAGATTCCCGTTCGACTCACATCTGAGTTCCTAACAAAAACAAAATCTAATCTCTTCACAAATGTTAACTTTCACCGAGCCTTTTAGGCCCGACTCACGCAGTTGGCATGCATGAGATCCACATATAAGTTCAAGTGGGGTTCCATCCTAAAACCAATTGGCATTAAGTGGAGTAACCCACTAGTCTTATAAATTGATCTCTTCACTCTCACAGCTCGTATATGAGATTCTAATTACTAGGCTCATATATGGAGTATCAACAACAGAAATTGTATCGTATATATCTGTGTCGTATTATCGTGTCGTGTTTGTTTTGAATGAATAATAGGGAGCATCGGAGTCGTGGGGGATATCTGTAAGTTTTTTGAGCATAATATTGCTGCCAATAGTTGGCAATGCTGCTGAACATGCTGGTGCTATCATCTTTGCTCTCAAGAACAAATTGGTATGTTTGCCTTTTTTTTTCAGTTATTTTAACGGGTAATTTTTTAAAATAGCACAACTTCTCATTTTAATTTTCAAATGTTAAGTAAAACTTATAACTGTTTTGAATCAATACATTTTGGCCCGTTGAATGAAACCCACGTGTCTTGTTAGACTTCCAACTCAACCGAGTTGGGTCAAGATATAGGGGTAAAATCGAAATACATTATTTGTGCTACAAATTTAAATTATTCATTTAAATTTAATTTTCAGTTAATTTGATGGGTACAACAATAAACCCAATGCCTCAAGGGCTCTCGCATATGCAGGGTTTGGTAGGGACGGGATGTACGCAGCCTTACCCTTTCAGGGTACTATCCTAAAGGGGAACTATGTCCAAGGACTCCCGTCTTGAGAAGCATAGAGGCATAAAATTATAGAAGTGTAGAGGCATACAAGGATCTAAACGTAAGAACATAAGAACAACGACATAGAGTAGCTTATAGAAAGCATACAATAATAATAGGCAATAAAGCGACAGAACGACAAAAAGTTAATTTGATAGGTGATTATCTTAAATTTTTTTTATTTTTGTCATTTTAATTCTCAAATAGCATATGAAAATTAGAACTTTTTAAATTAGTAAATATTAACCAGTCAAATAAGATCTAGTTGTCTTATCATATTGTCAAAACACAACAGGGAGTTGGGTCAGAAAATAAGGTTTTTCTTTTTTTTTTTTATAATTAGCTATATGGTCGTGATATAAAACAAGCGACTCGAGTAAGCGAGTCCAAAGAGAACCCGAATAAATCAGGAAATAGAAACACGAAATAGGAAAGCAGGGCAAAATCAAAAGAACAAGTATAAAAGAACAAAAATAGGCACATTATGACTAAAACAGCAATAAGAGCGATGGGCTCGGAAATAAAGTTAAAACTGAAAATATGCAGTTTGGGGTTTAAATTTAAATCTTACTTTTAAATTTATTTTTCATTTAATTTAATTCAAGTTAGTAATCTAACTATTATATATTTTCACGTTACAATTGTAGGACATATCTTTGGGTGTTGCTCTTGGCTCTGCCACTCAGATCTCCATATTTGTGGTAAATTTTCTACACTACTACACTAATGGAAGAAAATATTAAATGTATTTAGTTTACATATTCAATAATATATTTAGAAATATATATATATATATTCAATTTATATATTTAATTTCTGTTCAAAAATATATATATATATATATTTAATTTGAGTATTGACCAATATTACAAAACATAATTGGGGTATAAGTAAAATGACTCATTTTGATAAGCAAACAAACTTAAGTCATGTATAATACGTAGGGGTATAAATAAATCAAACATTAGATGAACTATTCGTATTTGAAATCGATTATGGCTCATTCTTATTCACTATTGGGGCTCAATAACGTATCGAGCCGAGTTCGAGCAGACTTAATAAACCTGATGAGCCGAGTTCAAACAAGGGGGGCTTGGCCCGTTAATGTTAGTGAACAGTTAAGGGCTCGTTAAAATCTCATTAAAAGTTCATTACGAACTTGATAAGGACTTGTCAGCAGTTAATATTAACTCCAAAATAGTTCGACATGGCTTGATAGTAACTTGGATAACTCGACTCAATAGAGAGCTTGACTCGGTAATGAGCTTCAGTTGGTTATAAGCACGATTTCGCTCGATAATGAGTTCGGCTCGACTCGGCTCGATAAGGAGCTTGAATCGGCTCGATTAGTTCAATGAGCCGAGCCGAGCTTCAAATACAACAAAATCTTAACGAACCTAGTTCGAACAAGGGGTTTGAAAGCTCAATAAGAGCTCCAGTTCGAACAAGGGGGTGCTCAGCTCCACTCGGTTTGTTTACACCCCTAATAATAGGTACATAATTAGATACATGAATTAAGTACATTTTTTTTCCCGATAAATTGCGACAAATTCACGATACAAGCAGACCACTAACTAGGCGAGGCCTGAGTTCCACCGTAACAAAACGAGGACCAAAAACAAATAACACAAAACAAAGAGACATACCGACAGGAATAAAACGCTCGCCTAAGCACTACACAGCAGACACCGAGCATAGGCCCAGACAGGACATCGGACACAAGGGACAGGACAAAGTAGCGCGCTAGAACAAATTCAGACAGGGATCCCGGTTGAAGTTGAACCAGAAGGCCAGCACATGAAAATGAGAGCAGGACTGATACCTCCCAAAAGCCTCAACAAAAAACTCATCAACATCATTTAGCAAGTATGTCTGCCGCCACAGGTGGGTC
Source organism: Simmondsia chinensis (assembly GCA_018398585.1). Classification (NCBI taxonomy): domain Eukaryota; kingdom Viridiplantae; phylum Streptophyta; class Magnoliopsida; order Caryophyllales; family Simmondsiaceae; genus Simmondsia; species Simmondsia chinensis. The sequence continues at coordinate 1,530,119 of JAGTTD010000020.1, forward strand.
AAACCCATCAAAATTAAGATCCACCCTTTTTCCCATCTCTATTACCCGCTTCGCTTTTATGATCTTCTCATCATACTCTGCTTCCGTGATCTTCTCGTCATAGTTAGCGCTATTAGCCCGATTCCCCCTATTCCGTTTTTTCTTCTTTCCGGCTGTCTTTGTCAATTTTCCTGCACTAAACCTGGGAGACATGTCCTTCAGAAATTCCCGAAGCTGCCGCTTCTCTTTCTCCTTCATCTTGCGCTTTAACGCTTTCTTACCCCTCTTTGATGTCATTTGTTTTTCCTTCCTCCACCGAGCTGTGCTAGGTCCTTCCATAGCCGGTACCATCATAATATGATTCTCGGGCATACTATCCTCTGTATGCATGTGCCTGATCAATACATGGGGCTCATTCAGCAGAGCTAGTGAAGCACTTCGTTGACCAACACTTTAATGGTAAACCATGGATTTCGATCCATACTCTTCTTCTCATAGTACTAAGAGTTTGCCTTGTGTAGCGATTCACCTGTCTGAATTTGCGAAGGAACACATGCATCTGGGGCCCTAGAAAATCGTCCATAGCCTCGATTGAGTCACAGGTAAGGATGAAGGTGTCAGTCCTCTCGGTGCCAAGTCAAATAGCTTATTCTTCGTAAGGAACCTAAGGACATTGTCAAGCGTATCATCCCCATACGAATGGGCCACAATCGAACGTCCAAGCCAAGCTTCCACTTGTTTATTCATGATGGCTGTTACGATCATGGGGCCATTCTATTCCACTGCATCTCTCCCCGGAGTTGTTGCGCCAAAAACCTCTGGAGTATGATTGGTGGCTGTATCCTTAACTCTTTGACCATTAATTACATCGGGACCCCATTGGCGGTTTTGGCTAGGACGATGTATGTTGCTCGACCCTCTACGTTGTTTAGCCCAATCAACTTTGATCTTGTATCCTGCAATCCAGCGGCCATTCATGGACTCAATGGCTCTAAGAGCCTCACTCCTTTGCCGGAATCTGACAAAACCATAAGAGAGTCCAGTTTTGGCCCTTCTACTTTGTGGAACAAAGGAGTCGTAGACTGATTCAAAATCTCTGAAAACAGCCTTAAGCCAAGCGTTTGAAGTATGTTATGAAAGACCATCAACAAAAATGGACATTGTATTGTTTGAGGACGTCATACAGTAACCAAGAAGGAGAGAGGAGAAAAATAGAGGAAAAGGGAGCGGTGGTAAATGGCCGTTGGGGAAAATTTGGTGAGGAAGAAAATCGAAATTTTGGGGAGGCTGTATGTGGTTCTGGTGGTAGGGTTGTTGGTCGGAATGCGGTGGTTGGGAGTCACGAACTGTGACGTGAAACAAGGAGAAACCGAAGCAGAGTTTAAGAAGAGATGAAAGTCTGGGGTCTTCAGGAGTAGCTTGTAGTCTTAATCTGGTGATGGGTAGAGTCAGTGATGGATTTCGTAGTAGCCGCGCTGGATGCAGGTGGCGGACGCTTAGTGAGGGTAGGCGGAGGGTTTTGGATTGCTGATGCAGAGATTACCATTGAACGTGGCTTAAAGCCCAGGAATAGTTTTATACTCTTAACATATAGTTATTCAGGGAACCAACTTTCCCAAAAGTTCAAGCTTATAGGTGAAAACCCAGGAATAGTTTTATACTCTTAACATACCCCATCGTGCGAATGTCAATTGGGCTTGAAATGTGAATAGTGCACAAGTTCACCTCATACCTTATGCTTAAATTGTTTTAACATTGAAAATAGGGCTGTAGAGATTCGAACTCATGGCCTATTGGTTAACAAGGCTCTGATACCATATCAAGAAACTAACTTTCCTGAAAAGCTTAAGTTCATTGGTGAAGGCCCAAAAATAATTTTACACTCTTAACAATTGTATCACTGAATTATAAAAAATAATATTAAATTAATTATTTTTTTATAAATTAATGATTGTTTAACATGCACATTAGGGGTTGATTTTCGAAAATAGCACATTTTGACATTTTTATTCCCAAAATAACACTTAAAAATTTAAAATTACCAAAATAGCATATGAAAATTAAAAATTATCAAAACAGCACGCCCAGTCAGCATGCCCTTGCCACCTAAGCAAAGGTATTTTGGTCATTTTACTTTTTCCAAAGTAAAAAAAAAAAAAGAAAAGTTTTTTTTTTAATGGTGGGAATAATCTTTCACCAAAATGTTTGGTATTGTATTATATAGATACTATTATTCAATATGTCAAAATTTTTCAAAGTTTAAAAAATTTATTGTAAGAAAAACGTATATTTATTTTTATTATTGTTGTTATATATTTGAAATTATATGTTGTACAAAAAATTCAGCCAAAATTAAATTTTTTTAACATTTTGGTAAAAAAAAAAAAAGTCTTTTCTTTTTCTTAATTTTGAAAAAAATAAAATAACCAAAATGCCCTTGCTTAGGAGGTAAAGGCATGTTGTTTTCGTAATTTTCAATTTTCGCTTGTCATTTTAATAATTCTGAATTTTTGCGTGCTATTTTAAAAATAAAAATGTCAAAATACGCTATTTTAAAAAATCACCCCACATTAGGTATCTAATATGGTACTTTTTTGGTTGACAAATCTAAAAAAGATATTCTTTAAAAATAAAATATTTTCCATTAAATCAGACAAAAATCTTTTAATTTTATCTGTGAAAATAATAATATAATTTTGAGATGCAGGTTCCTTTATGTGTGATCATCGCTTGGACAATCGGGGTTGACATGGGACTCGACCTCAGTGTTTTAGAGACTGGTTCCTTTGCTCTTGCTGTTCTTGCTGTTGCCTTGGCCTTAATGGTATTTTCATATTCTCTTTTTTTTTTTTTAAATAGCAAAAATGCTACGAGTCACGAGGAAACAAGCCACGAAAATGGCACGCGAAAAAGGGTGCTAGAAATCAATTTGTCGTTCATTTTTGTGCGCCCAATTCTCATGACGTATAGCATTACTCTTTAAATAGTCTTACCTGAAGATTATCAAATTTTGATAAAAGATACCTGTTTATTTAACAGTCACCTATTCTGTTAGTAATTGTCAAAAAAGAAACACCGAATTCTTACAATGGGTACTTATATTTTTAGAAGTACACTTGCGTTTCTCGACTTAGATTCATGGAATTCTGATTTAGGAAAGCTAAGTAATGAAATTTTTAAATTTATGAATACCTTATTATATATACTGCTGTATATTTTAAACGTCTTTCTATATTTTTTGAAATTATTATATATTTTTAAAATGGAATTTTACCTTTTTACCCCTATGACTCGTATAAAAATGAAGTCGTATTGGAAGTATTCATCTTACTAAAATACAAAATTGTATTATTTTAAAAACTCACACTTGAAATGTGATGGTACCCTTATATACTAACAGTATGATGGTACACCGTAACACAAATTTTACATTTTTCCCTCTTTTGTCCCTTTTTTTTTTCTTTCCGTCCTATGATAATGTATGGGCTTTAAATTATTATTTTTTTAATGTTTAACAAATTTTGACTGTCCATTACAATGAAGAGCTAGAATTTGTAGCTCTTACACTTTCACTCTCTCATAAAAACGCTATTACATATGTTTATAGAGAGAGAGAGAGAGAGAGCTGTTAATGATGTAATATTATGTTTAATCATATATGATTTTGGGGGCATTAATTTGAACAGGATGGAAGTTCACATTACATGAAAGGACTTGTTCTCCTACTGGGCTACATTGCCATTGCTGCTTGTTTCTTCCTCCATAAATCTCACCCCGGTAAGCTGTTACATATCAAAGAAAGTTTTATCCCAAAATTAATTAGCAATAGGTATAGTAGCTTCTCTAGTATATAAATTGGTATCTTTTATGTGTTTGCACTGACGTGGGATACTTTTTTTTTTCTTTAGCACTTTATTTGGGTGACAAGAGCAGTACCAGGATGGGTGACCTCCTGGGAAGTCCTCACCTTCAGGTTGGGGGCACTCGGAAACAGCTTCTTTTCAGGGGTAATACCCTGAAGGGAGAAGGCTGCGTACATCCGCCCCTCCCCCCCCCCCGGGGACCCTGCTTAGGTGGGAATGCTTGGGGCACTGGGTATGTTGTTGCATAAGCTTTTAGTTGGGAGTTCTTTTTTTTATCCTTTTTCCTTTCATTTTTCGATATTAATGACATTGCACGTGATTAAGACCATTGACACATGGGGATGGGGGAAGGTACTCTCGAACCCAGGACCTCATACTTGAGGATCGAAAGTCTTAACTGTTACACCAACTAATCTCTCTCGGCTCAAGTTTTTTTTTTTTTTTTTTTTTTTTTGAACATTGGTAAATAGTATAACATCTTTTTCTAGAGAGGGAAGCTAACACTTGAAAAGGGGGTAATAAGTTTTGAATTTAAGACCTCTAAGGATTAATAGACAAACAACACCATCATACTGTTTAGCTCACTTAGACCAAAGTCTAACTGTACGTTGATGTTACATTAGCATGCATGTGAGATTCCTTGGATCGACTTACTAGTTAAAATGTTCGCCCGTTTTTGCTATTTTTCGAGATGTTTCGAGTTTGAAGCTCACAAACTCTTTTTTTTTTTCATTCCTAGTTGTAAAAGTTACAATCTCCTAGCAGCGTTAAAACAAGGAGTTGTTATTAACAGGATAAAAATTATTATTGTCAGAACAATGATATGACTTATATACAATGAGAGTTACAAATTTTTCTTTTTCCCCGTTCGAGCAAGCTCTCTTTGGCTCCGCTTTGGTGAGTGCCTGTTTGTACTAAGAGTGTCTTTAATTATCAAAAAAGTGAGAGCCATAACATTACCTTAAAAGCTATAATTTTAATCTGACAGTAACAATTTTATCTCAATAATAACGTTACTTTCAAAATATAGATATACTAATACGATCTTTTTGGTGATGTTGATGGGCAGATCCAAGGAGCGTCGGGTTGCCAGGTGTCGGATCATCCAACGAAGTCTCTACTACTTGATGTGATTTTGTTTCGTGAGTTCATGCAATTACAAAAAATAATTTACCCCCCTAAAAAAAATACAAAAATAATTTAGAAATATCCAATTTTATTTGTTTCTTTTATTTTATTTTTATTATTATTATTATTTTTTTTTTTGGTTTTTGCTTGTATATAGTAATAACCTATTTTCAATGTCGAGCCAGAGATTTTAGGGCCTCAAAGTAAGTTTAATATTTGGGTCCTTTACTGGTAATTAAGATGTCCATATCGGCTTAAATATATTTTAAATAATCTATTTTATAATATATTAATATGCGATATCTCTATATTGCATATTTACATGCATAATTGGTGGCATCTCCTATCCATACGGTCATCGCCCAAGGGTCAGGAGTTCGATTCTCGCTGAGGATATACTCATAACTTACCTGCTCATGAGGATTGTGGGCTTTCTCATGAGCTGGGGTCAACTGGGGCAGTCCAGTCCCTCTTTGCAAAAAAAAAAAAAAAAAAAAAAAAAAAATTCTAAGTTTGATAAGTAGCATTTTACATTCTTAAATTCTAATAATTTAGATTGTTTTAGGGAATTGTTATTGCTAAGGAAAAAATTATTATTGTCAGAGCAGTAATGTGACTTATAAATAATGAGAGCAACAAAAATGTCTTGAAAACTACGATCTTACTCTGAAAATAACAATTTTATTCTCGTAAAAACGGTTATTAAAATCCCGATTTATATCTTAGAATCTTACGATTCTACAATTTCACAATGGTCAACCGATTTGAATCTTAAGTAGAATTTTAATATTGTAGAATCTTACAATTCATTGATATTACATGAAGTTAATGGATAAGATAATAATACGAATGTATGATTCTACTGATTCGATCTCGATTCTACCAGCATATACAAATAAAAAGTTATAATATAAAAAAATTAAGCACATTTTATAGATGAGCTCACTTTATTAGCTTGAAGTAAAAAAAATTAATTAAGCGTTTATATACTTTCAAGAAAATTAAATTAAGTTTTGTTTTATATTTTAACCTTAGTATAAAACTCGATTAGCAGCATATATGTTAAAAGTCCATCTTATGATCATAGTATAAAATGATCCATCTATTTTGCATGATAATAATTTTATCATATTTGATTCTATTTTTAATATATATATATATATATATATATATATATATATATATATATGTGGGGATAAATTTGGAACAAACTAATATATTTTGATACCAATTTGTTAGGAAAATCTTGATGCGGAAGCGTAAACCCTAATCACTTGATTCGATTCAAATAATATGACTCACACAAACGAGTAGTAAGCAAATATATGTAAGAAAGAAAGAACAAACACGAACACACAATATTTACGTGGAAACCCCTCTACAATCGAGAGGGGAAAAAACCACGGGTGGAGATGGAGATTCTTTATTGATACTGAACGGAAGAATTACAACGACACTTCCTTTGAACAAGATCTATGAAAGAATTACAATCACCTTTTCTTAACTCTCGTAGCACTCGAATATCTGAATTGGAGGAATTACGAAATCACCTCTCTCTCTCAATGGCGGCGCCTCACTCTAAATTGGATCACAAGTGACGTAAACCCTATGTCCATATTTATAGGCGCGGGTCTGGGAGGACCGGATCGATTGGGATGCCGATCGATTGTCCGTCTTACGGCCCAAAATCCCAGAAATTTACTTAAATCACCCGATCGATCGGGCTTTCCTTCCGATCTATCGGTGACCTTTCTGCAACCCATAAACTTAAAACAAGTAATTTGAGATATAATCATAACAATATATATATATATATATATATCGATTCGATTCTATAATTCCAATTCTAAAAGCCCTTACCGATTCTAAGTAGATTCCCGCAGGGCCGGACATACCCCCAAGTAACCCAAACAATCACTTGAGGCCCCCGAATTTTTTGGGCCCCAAATGTTAGAGGTTATAATTTTTGAAGTAATAGTTGTTAATATTAATAGATTCTAAGAAAAGTATTAGTATATATAAAAGGTTCCATTTTAAAATTTTGTTTAGAATATCTAAAATATTAGGACCGGTCCTGAATTCTTAATTCTAATGACCTTGCACGTAATAATTATATATATATAATTATATATTTTGCAGTAGCTGCGACTGTCTATAGTCTCTGGATGGAACGCAATAGGCGGATCTTCTAGGGTACGAAGAGGTGTGAAGATGTTCTTGCTGAGTCGATTATTTCTAGTGTTTGGTGTCGTTATAATTTCTTGTTTCAAAATTGAGTAAGGGTCGTTTTGTTTTGGGTGTTTAGGTTTTGTTGCTGTGGGTTTGGCTGTGTGTTTGTTTTCTTGGTGTGTGGTGGTTGTCGTTGTTGGTGTAATCTATTTTGGTTTTATATATATCTCAGTTTGTTGCCAATTGGCAAAAAAAATAATTATATATATATATTATGATAAAAATAAAATCGAATTATATCCGAAGAGGGAACAAGGAAGCCGTTTTTGCGGCGTGAGAAAAGTCTACTCTTAACACTTATAATAATAATAATAATAAATGGTGGTAACATTTTTTTTAAATATAGGCAAAATGTGCTATAATTTTTGCTAAATATAAATAATAACTTTGAAAATGGAAATTAATAAGTTTCATTTTTGGGAAATAGCTGAAAAGGAATAAAAATTTTAATCATTAAACTAATCTAAGAAGTGATATTTACACAGACCTGTTTGGCCAAATTGTAAAAAACTTTATGATTACTGTCAATCGTGATTTATTTTGTATTTAATTTGTACTTTGACATCCTAGGTTCGATGTGTGACTCTTAGATTTTTTTTAATATTGTATTATATATAGCTTTGTCTTATAATAAAATTTTTTACAGTCGTTAATGGTATCATTGACGCGAATTATATCAATCCGAAACACTCAATCGAATCAACACAAACCAAAGATTAACAATCAAACCACTCCAAAGATTAAAATATGTATATATTTAATGTGAAGTAAGCTTTACAAGCGTAAAGTCTAGTATAAAGGAAGGCAGGGGGAGACAAACCCTTTACGGTCTCGTGTCCGTTGAGCTCCAGTCAGGCCGGTAGGGCTCATGTGGACGGACATTGAGAGAGGAGTGCTATTCCTGTCTTTTATTTTGACATGTCCTCCCTGGTCGTGTTTGACGCTCTTGGTGTTCGTCCGTTTTTGCTTGTATCCCTGTATGTTCTGTTATTTGTTGTTTTGATCCCCGGTCTTGCACGGGTTGATTCAGGGCCCGTTTGTTCAAGTTTCATATTATGTATCTCGACTTTGTCGCTAATTATCGGAAAAAAGGATCATTCATTCATCCATTCTCCTCTTTATTAATATTTAAACTACCATTCACTTAACCATAACATTAGTGTATTAGACTAGTCACATAAGGTGTAACATTGAAAAATTAAAATTTCAAATAGTATTTTGAAATCGCACATAAAATTGGATGATTTTTAGTAAAAAAGACCCAAAAAAAGCATATTATAGGGAAAAAAAACTAATATAAAATAGAATGATTTAGCAAAATGACAGTGTTTTAGAAAAAATTTAGCGAATTGGCACATCCAAGAAAATATTTAGCAATTTGGAACACTTTTCTTAATGATTGGACACAAATGAGACAAATATCGAGGCAAAGTGTCTAGCTGGGATGTTAGTACGGTGTTCAATTAACTTAGCAACAAACAAACTAACTTTTTTCATAATAGTAAATATTAGTGATTAATACAAACAAAATATAAATTATTAAAATAAAATACAAAACAAATGTATTTATACTAAAATATTAAGCAATACATTCTTGACACTGTTTCAAATCGCTTGGGAAATCTATATTCGTTTTCCGCGTCATTCAAAACGACGTTGGAAATATATCACTCTTCCCACGCTATTTCGAATGGCGTGCATAGGGAAACTGTGTCAAATTGCTAAATTTTTTTTTGGATGTGCCAGTTCGTTAAATTTTGTTTGAAATACTGCCATTTTGCTAAATCAGTTTATAAAAGATATATCGGGTTGAATTATGATGGGTTTTGATCCACTCACTCTGAGTGCCTTGCTTCAATAGATTTATAGTTTTGTTGTCCTATTTTCTTATCTTTTAGTTAGTCATATTGTTGAGTCTTGCCTAGTACTGTTTGAGGCTCGCTGTGTTTTGCTTGTTTTTACTTATCTTCCTATGTGTTTGGTTTTATTGTTTTGGTCACCGTTCTTTTAGAGGTTGACTCATGACCCCCTTGATCGAGTTATCTGTTATGTACTGTAATTATATTGTTAATTAATGAAAAAAGATACATCAATTTCTCGTTAGCAAACAAATATGGACTAAATAAACAACGTGCGAGCAACACAAAGAAGGATGGGACTAAATTTTTGGGGAGTTGACCATAACGGTCACTTGTGCACCACGCCGACACTATCTGCCCCCTTAATTTATTTTTTTATTTTTTTAATGTCATTCATAATTATTACTTTGAATAATTAAATTATATAATTATTTTATAATATTGTAAATGCATGAAATTCGGGTTAAGTGGAATTTAGGGACGCAAGAGTGGACGTCAAGTGGAACTACAAATTAATTGACTAAGCTGAAGTTTTACGGTACAGAAAAGCACTTTTCTGCATTTATAGAAAAGTATTTTTCTGTACTGGGAACTGATTTTTATCGATTTCCTTATGTGTCGACACACAAAGGAAAAACGCCCCCAAGTAGAACTCTTAACTAAGATATGTAGTTAATTTCTTGAAGTAATGGAACTACAAATTTAGCCTTGAGATTTGACTTATTTGTATTTAGCTTGGTTATAAGCTCGTTAATTTTAAAAACTTTATGTTTGAGCTCGACTCGTCTTAAGCTCGGATTCGACCCGGCTTTGTTGAGCATGAGCCTTGCTCAACAAGCTCCAAACTAGGCTCGCAATATTTGAGATTCTTTATTAGGTCAATCTCTAAGCTCCTTTAGGCTTGGAACTGACTTATCTAGGCTCAAATTTGGCTCACTTTGGTTCATTTTGGCTTGAGAGCTACGAGCTAGAGACTTGCGGTGGAGCCTCACTAGGCTTGGATTTGTCTTTATGAGCTAAACGAGCAGACTCGGCTTGGCTTGAGCCGAAAACCAGACAAGCTTTTGGAGTTTATGGTGAGCTGGATTAGGAGGGCTTGGAAGCTAGCACTGCTAAATTTACACCCCTCGTCCTATTTTAGTGTTGTATTTCTTTAATATTGTTAAAAAAATTCTTCGAATTGATTGTAATTCCAAGCTTCTTGGATTGACTTGATAGTCAAAATTTTACCTCTTCTTAGGTGACATCAAGGTCAGAATTCATAGGTGTATGTAGGGGTGTAAATGAGCCGAGCCGGCTCGTTTAGCTTAGTGAGCTGAGCTCGAGCTTAGTCAAGCTCGAGCCCGTAGGCTCACGAGCCTAAATGAGCCTTTTTTAATATAAATTATTTGCTTAAATATTGTGCAGTGAAGTCAAATTGAAGCTTAAGTGATCTGAGCCCGAGTCTAAGCGAGCCTATATTGAGCTTAAATAAGCCGAAATATTACAAGCTTGGTCGAAGCTCGCCGAGTTGAGATTGAGTTGAGACGAGCCTAAGCTTTTGACAAGCCGAGCTCGAGCCCGAACTTTCCTAGCTCAGGGCATTTCGAGTCGAGCCCTAACCGAGCTTAATGCTAATGAGCTGAGCCTTGAGCCTAACAGACTTAGGCTCGACTCGGCGCAAATATACCCCTAGGTGTATGCTGTTATCTTTCCTTCAATGGCCCTTCACTGGCATATGACATGAACTTTGGCGTATACATGCATTAAAAAATTATTTCACCAGAGTTAGTAGACAGAACATACCCAATGTCTCAAGAGCTTCCACCTAGGCAGGGTCTGAGGGGGCGAATGTACGCAGTCTTCCCCCTTAAGAGTGTTAACCTGAAAGATGCTGTTTCCCACTGCCTCCAACCTGAGGGTGGGGACTTTCCAGGAGGTCACCCAGCCTGGTACTACTCTCGCCCAAGCACGCTTAACTTTGGAATTCTAATGGGATCCGATGACGGCGTGTTGGTGCCCTCTTAGGTAGAGTTAGTAGATAGGAAAAAAAAAAAAAGAAACTTTAAATATAGAGTTCTTTTTATCTAAAAATAATTCCATCAAATATAATGATGCTAACGTACAATTTATTCAAAAGTTATTTATGCCAAAGGTCCTTGTACTTTAGCTATTGTGTCAGTCCTTGTATTTTTAATTGTATCAATTTAGTTCCTGAATAATTTAAAATGTGTCAATTTAGTCCTTTGGTCAAATTTAAGTTATGTTAATGATGTAATTTTGAATGGTAAAATTATATTAAATGCAATTAATTTATTATAAATTTATCTGTTTACTTAATATAACCCAATTCGTGGCTGAATCATTAAAAATTTTATTAAAAACTTAATATAATTTTTTCTTGGATGACCAAATTGACACATTTTAAATTATATAAAAATTAAATTAATATAATTAGAAATATAAAAATTAAATTTATATAAAAATAAAATATATAAATTTTTAATATAAATAATCCTTTGTTTAAAAATGCATTAAGATAAAATTTTGAATACCATATAATTTAATTGTCAATAACACTAGTAATAGCTGTAAACGTCACAATGACGTTGATTGAAGTCAAGTAATAGTACTAGATTGACAGCTCCTCTTAATTGTATTTTCTTTGTGCCAAAAAAAAAAAAAAAAAAAAAAAAAAAAAAGCTATAATTACCCGTATTTAAAATAAATAAAGTGTTATTTACATAAGTGATTCATGTACTTTTCTTGTTATTTAAATTTAATACTTATATTTTTAATTATATTGTTTTGATTTTTATATAATTCATATTAAATCAATTTGATCATCGGAGTAAAATTTATGTCAAAGTTTTGATGAAATTTTAATGGTTTGATTATAGATTCGGTTAGACGGAGTCAAAGGGTGGTTTGTAGTATGTTACTTGCATCTAATATAATTGTGTCGTTAAAATTTACATCTATAATTTAACTTGAATTTGACTAAATGACTAAATTGGCATAGTACAAATTTTAAAGTGATTAAATTAACATAATTAAAAATATAGAACTAAATTGAATACCGAGAAAAGTATAAGGACAATTGATGTAAATAACCCTTAAATAAATATATATTTATATACATTATATATATATATATATATATATATATATATATATATATATATATATATATATAAATATAATAAAAAAATTCTTTTATAAGAAATTAATTTTATAATTTAATAATTTTTCATCAATATAAAATTAAGTAACTAAATTAATACATTTAGACTTTCACTTGCTTAAATGCCAAGGTTGCATTCATCCCAAGAAAATGCTCCTCAAAATTAGGAGGCTATTTAAACCTAAATTTCTTGGTCAACAAATATCCCTATTTTCAAGTAACAATTTTACTTTTACACAAGAAAACTAACAATAATAAAAATAATCTACTTTGATTATTGCTTGAAATTAAGTATTATATTATTAGTGTTATTCCGTGTGATATACGAAGAATATTTTATTTATATAGATCTGGCCTGATTTGACCCATTATACAGATAGGTCTAACCCTATTCAACCAATGCAAGTCGCTTCACTATGGCAATTCTTATGTTATTTATTTTCATTTTTATGACTGATTTATGACAATTTATAGCTTTTTTTTATTTTATTTCCTTTTTTTATGAATGTTTAAGAAATTCTCTCTGAAATTGCTAGAAATGGGATTTTGAGAATTTTGAGTGAGGGAGAATTTTTTTATAATATATGAAGATAATAATATCTGTTCCATTAACTTTTAGTATTGGAAAAAAGCTTACAATTTTCAGTTTATAATGATTAAACAATAGGTAACTTTTTATACGGATAATTTTTTAAAACTGTATTTAAAATTTAGAAAATTTTTATTAAAAAATTACCCGTTAAATAAAACAGTAGTCTACATATAGGCCCCTAGAATAGGATGCACAAACCAAACCCAAAACCAAAATAAAAATGGCCCCTATTGACCCAACCCCACCGGACCAACCACCGTCCACCACCCCAAACCACCGTGTCGCTGCCATCTTCGGCGTCTCGGGCCTAGTCGGTAACGAACTTCTTCGACAACTCACTGCATCCACCAACCCTGCATGGACCAAAATCTACGGCATATCCCGCAAACCCGACAAAATTTTCTCATCCCCAACACCCAAAAACTATCAGTTCATCTCTTGTGATCTCCTTGACCCCCTTGACACAAACAAAAAGCTCTCATGTTTAACCGATATGACTCACATTTTTTGGGTCACTTGGGCTCATGATTACCCTCTTGATTCTATTGAATGTTGTGATCAAAACAAAGCTATGATCTCGAACGCCATTGATGCCATTCTTGCTAAAGATAAAGCTCATTTCTTGAAGCATTTCTCTCTCCAGACTGGTATGAAACACTATGTTTCTTTGCAGAAAACCCAGAAAAACCGGGTTGAATTTTATACTGAGAACGAGCCGAGATCAAACTGGGGGTGCAATTTTTACTATGTGCTTGAAGATCTGTTAAAAGAGCGGCTTTTCAAGCACAAAATTTCTTGGTCTGTGCATCGACCGGGGCTCGTGACGGGTTGTTCGACGAGAACTTTGTTTAACTTCATGGGGTCGATTTGCGTTTACGGAAGTATCTGTGGTTTCTTGAACCTGCCATTCTTGTTCGGGGGATCGAAAGAGTGCTGGGAAGAAACATACATTGATTTATCAGATTCGAGATTGGTAGCTGAACAACACATCTGGGTGTCAACAAAAGAAGAGCTCTATTCACTTGAAGGTGACGTACGATTAATGCTTTGGACATAATAGAGATTATGACACCAAATTAAACTAACTATAGAACGAATACTCGAAATAATACCAAAAGAAAAAATATTTTTAAAACTAACTTGCACCAAAAACTATTTTCCCAGATGATATTCATAACATGTTTTGCAATTTTTTATTTTTGTCGAAAAAATTCAATTTCCATGCATAGTTGTGAATACATTTATATTTATTTTTTTTCAATTTATAATATTTTCTTATTTATAATAAATAAATTCAATTCAATTAGTTATTAATATTAAAATTAAATTCTTTATATACAAATTTAGTTTAAATATTTGATAAATAATTTAATTATATTTATTTATTATAAATAAGAAAATTTTATAATTTTAAAAAAAACATGTGTGCATATGCATGCATATATTGAAAATTTTGCAGTAAATACCTTTGTAAGTTTTTTTTTTGAAAAAAGCAAAATAAGAATAAAAAATGCCAAAAAATGATATAGATATTATTTTGGGAAATAGTTTCCTTAAACGTTAGTTTTGAAAATATTGGGAATGGCCTGACCTTAAATTGGCAGTATATCGGCCTACCAATAACGAGCCCGGATAATCTAATTGGGCATTCATAATTCACCCTTGGCCCACATGTCATTATGGGCCCAACACAAAACATTAGATCTACGCCTAATCGATATCACATTGTACTGGGTTTTCGTCAGTATCTTATCAGATTAACTCAATCAATTACGTCCAAAATTCTAACAGGTGAAGCATACAACGCTATCAACGGCTATAGATTCACATGGAAGAATATCTGGCCGTTGATCGGGAGAAAGTTAGGGGTGGAAGAGAGAGAAACCGAGAGAGAGAATTGGAGCGAGTTTTGGTATGGGAAAGAGATGAGAGAGAAAGGAGAGATATGGAGAGAGATAGTGAAGACGAAAGGGTTGAAAGAGATAGAAATGGAGGAGCTTGCAAATTGGGAGTTCTTAGATGTGTTGTTTAGGTGTCCTATGAAGTTGTTGGGGAGTAGAACAAAAATCGATGAGATCGGTTTTAGAAGGAGGTTTTATGTTTTAGAATCGATCTTTTATTGGATCGATTTCATGAGAGATCAAAAGCTTATTCCTTGAATAATTAGTCATTATGATATTTCAATATATACAGTAAAGTATTTTAAGGTTTGAAATTTTTATCATGTAAGTATGTTGTGTTAGAATTCATGGAATTTTTGTCGGTCGGTCAATTTCTACCAGAAAGTGTTGATATTGTATGTGATTATGATAATATATATGAATTATATCAGTGTTCTCAGTAAAAATTGAGCTGACTATAATAAAATTCATTGTACTTTAAAGAAAGAGGTTTTCTTCCTTGAAGTGTATTTCGTATTGGATTGATTTCATGAGAGATCAAAAGCTTGCTTGAATCAAATTTATCGTGTAATTGGGCTAGTGTTTCAATATATACAGTGAAATATTCTAAAGTTTGGAAACTTA
Source organism: Simmondsia chinensis (assembly GCA_018398585.1). Lineage (NCBI taxonomy): Eukaryota > Viridiplantae > Streptophyta > Magnoliopsida > Caryophyllales > Simmondsiaceae > Simmondsia > Simmondsia chinensis. The sequence continues at coordinate 1,545,457 of JAGTTD010000020.1, forward strand.
TCAATGTAAGTATACTGTGTCAGAATTTAGTGAACACTGGACAAAGTCGTTTTCTCCTTTGGAGTCTATTTTGTATTGGATTGATTTCATGATGGTTGAGAAGCTTATCCTTGAATGATTTTCAAAAATTTATCGCTTAGTTACTCTGATACTTCATTGTGTACAGTGAAATATTCTAAAGTTTGAAAATTTTATCAATGTAAGTAAACGTTGTTAGAGTTCAATGAATTTTTGTTCATCAACCATTTCTACTAAAAAGTGTAGATATGGTACGTGATTAGTTTATTCCTTGGATGATTTTAGTAAATTTATAGTCTAATTACTCAGATATTTCAATCCGTAAAGTAAGTTATTCTAAAGTTTAAAAACTTTATCAATGTAACTATTACTATGTTAGAATTTGGTAATTATTTTGTTCGTCAACCGGTTTCTACCATAAAGTATTGATGTATGATGTGATTATGATTAAATATTTGAGTTAAGTCAGCGTTTTCAGCGAAAATTTAGCTAATTATAATAAAATTCATCTTATTCTAATGAAAAATACTTTTTTAACAAATAAATCATCATATTCTAACATAGAGTATGTTATTGGAATTATATTCAACTAAAATATAATAAAAGTCTATCAAATTTTAAATTTTTGAATGACAAAATTTTTAAAATGGGACAAATCGGGTAACATTTGGAGGAGGGAGATATCAAATTCGAATCCGCATCTCGGGATTGGCAACTGTCATTGGGACAAATCGACAATCCGTAAGGTAATATTGAATTTGTTAGGTGTGTTGGTTACATTAATACGATGTACATTTTGGTTTAAACTATTTTGTGCCTTAATGTGATAGTTCATGGCCTATTTGATAATATCTTATGTTCGTAATTTTTAGTTTTAGAAAAACTAAAATTTGCGTCGTAGAAAATGATATCTCCGTTTTTCTAAGATTTTCCAATAAATAATCAATGTATAACTATAAACAATCGAAAATGGTCAAACCAACCCAACCCCTTGCATTTACAAAAACAACAATTTCAGCTCGTTTTCCACTAGTTGAATCCGACTATGTGGATCAAAATACCGAATCCCTTACAAATAACTTTCCCTTTTTTCAAAGTTTTCTCATATATGATCAATCGGAAACCAACTGCAACAGAAAATAAGTGAACGGATCCAACCATTTACATTTACAACAACGGTTTCAACTCGTTTTGCACCAGCTAAGTTGAAGATAAGAATAAAATATCCGACCCATTACAAATAGTTTTCCCTTATTTTCAAAATTTTTCAATAAATAATCAATCAATATCCAACTACAACTAAAAATGATCAAACAGGTCCAACCTTTTACATTTACAACAACAACAATTTCAGCTCGTTTTCCACTGGTTGAAGTAGCCTATAAGAATCAAAACACCCGGACCATTACAAATAATTTTTGGATTATTACACTAAATGTGTCTGTGCTTTACTCATTATGTCAATTTGGCCTTGTACTTTTAATTGTGTCAATTTAATCTCTAAACAATTAAAAATGTGGCAATTTAGTCCTTTGGTCAAATTTAAGTTATGTTAATGACATAATTTTAAATAGTAAAATTACGTTATATGCAAGTAATTTATTATAAATTCATCTGTTAACTCAACTTAATCCAATTCATGGTCAAACTATTACAAATTTTATTAAAAACTAACATAAATTTTTTTTCAAAGGACCAAATTAATATATTTTGAATTGTACATGAACTAAATTGGCATAATTAAAAGTACAAAAACTTAATTGACACAATTGACAAAGTACAGGGACCTTTAGCGTCAATAACCCATAATTTTTCCCTTTTTTTTTTCCTTCAAAATTTCCCATAAATAATCAACCAATAACCAACCGCAACTGAAAATGATCAAACAAACCCAACCCTTTACATTTACGTCAACAACAATTTCAGCTCGTTTTCCATTAGCTGAAGTCGACTATATGAATCAAAATACCCGACCCGTTACAAAAAACTTACCCTTTTTTTACAATTTTTGCGTAAATAATAATAAAAACTTAGGTTTCACCCTGAATTTGCACATAATCTGTATAACTCAAAGTATTTCTATCTTCAATATGAGTATGGTAAGCATACCCACCATGGCTAGACATATCAAGCCCAACAATCTCTTCATCTATTGATATCCTCAACAATCTCAGCCTTTTTAGCCCATAAAATAATGGGCCCATTGTCAAACTAACCCAGCCCATTATCACTATTACTTCAACTATTTGGGCCCAGAATAGGCCCATTCCCCCTCCCATAAAAAGCCCATATGGCCTTTTTACCCCTGTGACTCCTGAGTTGTATGCTTGTATTATAAACTCTTCTTTTGCAAATAAGCCTGTGAATGTTAGCCCCCAAGCACCACATCCCCCATGTAATTGGGCTGCCTCTAATGGGTCATCAAATTTGAGTTTTAGAGCCCATTTGTTGAGCCCAATTAGGACCCAAGCGGCTACGAACCCGCATACGATAGCGGCCCATGGCTCGACCACTGCACACCCAGAGGTTATAGCAACAAACCCACCTAGAACCCCGTTACAAACGTCGAGTGTATCCCAATGACCCACTAAGAGTCGGCGTCCGAAAAGGGTTACGATCCCGGCCGTGGACCCGGCTAAGGTTGTGGTCACGGCGGTTCTTCCGATGGCAGTCCAGTTTCCTTGGTCTGTGGTGGTTGGGTATGGGACAAGGATTTTGGTGAATGAGCCAGGGTTGAACCCGAACCAACCGAACCAGAGTAAGAATGTGCCAAGTACGACTAGTGTTGCATTATGGCCCCTCATTAAAACCGGCTTACCAAAAGCGTCAAACCTGCCGACTCGGGGTCCCTCTATGATGGCACCCCATAGCCCCGCGACCCCGCCTACTAAATGGACCACCCCACTTCCGGCGAAGTCAATAGCACCGGACCCAAATAGCAAATTACTCGAACTAGGACTGAGCCAACCGTTCGATGACCAAACCCAATGAGTCACAATGGGGTAGACAAACCCGGTTAGGAAAAAGGAAAAAACAAGGTATGCACTAAACTGGGTCCGTTCAGCAATGGATCCACTAGTGATTCCAGCTACCGCTATAGCAAAAGCCCATTGGTAAAGAAAATACCCATAATCATATTCACTATTCGGCACGTCTTTAAGCGCAAAAAAATGGTTTCCAATAAACGGGTTGGAATCAGAACCAGACCCAAAGGCAAAGGCAAACCCAAACAAATAGTAGGAAATACTACCAACGACTGCATCAACGACATTGGTAAGCATGATATTCATCGCATTCTTAGCTCGAACAGAGCCAGCACAGAGCATCGCAAACCCAAGCTGCATCACAAACACCAAGTATGCCGAAAACAACACATAGATAGTGTTGATTGAATACGTCACACTTTCTTCCCATGAAGTCATGACTTCGACTGACCCGTTATGTATTATTACCTCAAAATTAGTATACAGATAAAGTAAAAGTATAGGTGAGGAGAGAGAAAGGAAGTAGATGAGTGGTGTTTGGAGAATGAGAGGATATAAAGGTTGATGAGAAGTTGAATGTTAGGTACAAAATAATTGACTAGTTGTGAATTGTGAGTCATTGATTTTTGGAATGAATAGATAGGCTTACAATTTGGGTTCCAATGTTATTGGAACATATGATTCTCACCTCAAAAAACAAAAAAAAAAAAAAAAAAAAAAGGGATAATGAAATCAAAAATACTGTATGTTGTGAGAAAATATTACAAGAAACAGGTGCTTAGGAACCAGTTTGCCGTTAACGACAAATTATGGACATTTTTGTGCGCCCCATTATTGTGTCGTGTAGCATTACTCTCATGAAATATATGTACAAGATTTTTCAACCAACTAAAAAACTACTTGAGAAGCTTATTAGGATGTGATCGGTGTTGTCTTTTGTTTGTGGTTTTTAGTTTTTGAGAAATTTAATCGGGTTTGGAGGATGATTTTTTGTTGCGGTTGTTTTATTTTTTTTTTTTCAGTTTTTACTCGAATTAGAAAAATATTGATAATAAATAATTAAGAACAGGAAAAAGTTGTTTCTAAAATATGGTTTAAATTTATGAACAAATGAAACATTGTAAATAGAAAAAACATACCAAACGGGTTCTAAGTTGGGAGCAATGGCAAATCTAGGAACTTGAAAATGCAGGGACCAGATTTATAATAGATTTTTTTTTTGATAAATTGCGACAAAGTTGCAAAACAAGCCGGCCACTTGCTAGGCAAAGCCTGAGTCCGCCCGCAACAAAACGTGAACCAAAAAAATCTAACACAAAACAAGAAAACAGGAACAAAAACGGTCTCCGCGAAATACGACACGACAACCACCGAGCACAGGACCAGAAAAAACCCGAGAAAAAATAATATCTATGTGCTTATGTATGATATACATTAATCAATATAAACTTGCAATTGAAAGTTGGAGCTTGGGCTAAAATAATTAAGGTTTTAAAAACTTAAGGTTGGTAAAAATATTAAAAAACATATGCCAACTACTTTTAATGGGTGTAGACGAGCCGAGCCGAGCTGAGCTCCCTCTTGCTTGAACCCGAGCTTGATACAGCTTATTGAGCTCGAGATCAAGCCGAGCTTTTATTGAGCTTTTCCAACCCTTATTCAAGCTCAGCTTTTATTGAGCTTTTCCAACCTTTATTCAAGCTCAGTTTCATAAGATTTTAGTATGTTAGATAGTCGACACGGCTCGACTCATTAGGCTTATTGAGTCAAGTCAAGCTTATTATCGAGTCCAATCGATCTTAAAATTGAGCCAAACTTGTTGTCGTGTTGAGCTCATTATCGAGTTCAATTGATCTTAAAATCGATCCAAACTTGTTGTCGGGTCGAGCTTTTCAAGTTACTATCTGGCCATTATCAAACTACTTCCGAACCGATATCAACTATTAACGAGCCCTTAATGAACTCTTATTGAGCCCCTTAATGAGCTCTCATCGAGCCATTCCCGAACCTTAATGAGCCGAACACCCCCTGTTCGAACTCGGTATATTACTCAAAAAAAAGCTTATCGAGCTTGCTCGAATTTGGCTTTACAAGCTATCGAGGCCTCATAATGAACACGAACCAATCTTGATTGATTTCAAACACGAATAATTTATCAAACATTCAGTTCGTTTACACTCTTATTTGTGTCACTCAAACTTGCGATCTAAACGAAAGAGGTAAGACTTACCACCAAAACAAGGAACAAGATAAGTCGGGCATAAGTAGCTTACCTATATATCTATTTTATCTAATCTTTGTCACTAAGTCCCTATTGTTACAGCATACAACTAATCCTGAGCCTTACTAATCAACTTATGCTTTTGAAATAGATGATTCTTTTAACACAGCACTAGAGTGTTACCTGCGTCCCAAAAATGAGCAATTCCCGATCCTTCGCTTTTCATTTTCCCATCGTTTCACATAGGCAAAAATTAAAACAAACATTTATTATTATTATTCTTTTGATCACAAAGACTAGCCAGCAGTCGGAAAACTACCATACCATATCGGAGCAAAAGTCACCAACAATGATTACAAACATTAGACAATTGCTGCCTAACTGTCAAATAAGCTACCCTATTGCATGACCTAAGAATCCAAAAGAACGCAATATCATCGAAAAAAGGCTTCCAACCTCCAAACATCCCTAATAACAGTCTGACATTCCCACGGAGGGTAGATAAGCAAAATTGTAAGGTAAAAATAATAAACAATCAAATTCGACAGACATTGACTATTTTAACCTTATAACAAATTTGAAACAATTTTGAGAAAATATGAAATCTATCTTATTAAAGCAACAATTAGCGCTTCATAAATGGTGAAAAACAAAGAGATTTACTGAAGTTAAATGTTTATAATAAGCTCAAAAACCCTTAAACAGTGAGGAAAATTTATCGATCATATACAAAATGCCGACAACAAAGAAACAAATAACAAATTCCCTTTTCATCACTTAACCAATTAAGTTAAATTGTTCTTAAAAGATACTAATATGTCGAATTCCTAGTACGACATTCCCCCTCGCCCTCACATTACTGTATATTAAAAAAGGGGTAAATTACATATTAATATTATAAGGTTTGATATATTAATTTTTTTAGTCCACAAATTTTATGAAATAATTTTTTAGTCTAAAATGTTATATGTATTTAATAAAATAATTAAAATATCGGTGTAAACTCAACAAAAAAAGGACAAGGTTTACATCATTCTACACCATTGTTTAGATTATTTTATTAAATATATATAATTTTTTGGACTAAAAAATTATTTTATAAAGTTTGTACATTGAAAAATTAATACACAAAATATCAAGATACTAATATATAATGTACCCTAAAAAATAAAAAAATAAAAAAAAATTAAGTTAAATAAAAAACGACGTCGTTCGCGGTCCCTTCCAGAAATCTCATCGGCGTCTCGAGCAACTTTGCAATTCCACTATGAGCTAGGGTTTCTGCAAATCCAAAATCGACACCAAAATTCGCTGATTTTGTTGAAATTGGAGGATGAATCCATTGACATTGGTGAAGAGGATTCAAAAGATAAACACAAGAGAAGCAGATTTGGGAATCTCTGAAGATGCATCTTGGCATGCCAAGTACAAAGATTCCGCTTACGTTTTCGTCGGCGGTATCCCTTACGATCTTAGCGAGGGTGATCTCCTTGCCGTCTTTGCTCAGTATACTCTCTCTCTCTCTCTCTTCGTTTTTCTCTTCATTTGTGTTATGATCCAATGTAGTAATTAGGCCGAAACTTCGTACACAAATCATGAAAAAGAGAAGAAATTGAGGAAAAGAAAAGGAAGAATTAGGGGGATAATTAGTATTAGGGAAGAAGGGAGAACTCCGAAGTTAAGCGTGCTTGGGCGAGAGTAGTACCAGGATGGGTGACCTTCTAGGAAGTCCTCGCCCTCAGGTTGGGGGCATTGGGAAACTACCTCGCTTCAGGTTAATACCCTGAAGGGGGGAAGGCTGCATACATCTGCCCCCCCAGACCCTGCGTAGGCGGGAGCACTTGAGGCACTGGGTATGTTCCTTTTAGGGAAGGAGGGAGAACATAAATTAAGGAAGAGATAGAGAGTTTAATTGGAAATCGGAGAATAATTTTATTCATCTTGTAAATTTCTGATTACAAAATGAGGCTTAAGAAGCCTTTTACAGAGTTTACTAGGTAAAAATAACAAAAAAGAATTAAAAATAAAAGAAATCAGCTAAAATAACAAAAACCTGAAACGCACGCCCAAAAAGTATCCAAGCGATCGGATACATGCAACCAATCGGATATTGACAAAATCATGACACGAGGATTCCCATAAGATGTTTTATAGTTAGATTCTTCATGGTTAGCGGGAGACAGGCTTTTGCCCTATGAGGAACGGGATGTCCATCGGAAATCAATAGGAATTCCCGGGGGATTGCCTCCTTATAGATTTGCCGGTGCTATAGTGAAATTGATCGCAAAAGAGAGGAACCAATTCAATTTGAATGGATTCAAATAGCAAAAACTATCAAAATGAAAGAATCGACGAGACCAGTTCATCTACTCTAAGAAGTTACAAGGATACCATCACCATCTGTACACAAATATCAGAGCGTAAGCCTTCTGACACTGCAAGGCAATTTCAATTTTTGATATGGTTTTCGGTTAGGTGGTCTTGTTAGAGGATGGATTTCACTGGAATTCATGTACCTTTGGGGATTTAAGGCTTTGCGAGATGTAGGAGTGTGTATGAAACTTCTAAGATTAGGTCCAAACTTCAGTTGGATCCTTGATTATGCAGGGCACTGGCTGATACATATTTTTGCTTGATGGTATTTTGAGTTGTAATTAGAGGTGTTAATGAACCAAACATTCAATGAATTAATCTTGTTTGTAATCAATTATAGCTCATTCGTGTTCATTTGGGGGCTTAATAGCTTATCAAGCAGAGTCTGAGGAGACTCGATAAGCTTAACGAGTCGATTTTGAGTAGGGGTGCTTGGTTTGTTAACATTCGAATAGTTTGATAAGGGTTAATAGCTCGCTAAGGATTGATAAGAGCTCGTTAACAGCTCATTAATAGTTGGTGTTAGCTCAAACATGGTTCTATGATGGCTTGATAGTGATTCAAACATCTTGGCTAGGTAATGAGCTTGATGCGGCTTGATAACGAGCTAGAATTAATTGGGTAATCTGCTCTAATTGGCTCGATTGTGCTAACTAGTAGAGTATCAAATACACTAAGATCTTATCGATGTGAGTTTGAGCCAAGGTTTGAAAGCTCGACTTGAACTCAAACTTGATAAATTTTATCGAGCTCGAGATCGAGTAAAGGGAGGCGGGCTCGGCTCATTTACACAGATAGGTGAAATTGAATTCCGCTTCAAGAGTTGTATTGTACGTTGCATGCTTTGATCCTCTCATACACTAGGACTATGCTTCTTCTCTTGTATGCCGCTGCTCTCTTTTTTCTCTTCACTAACTTTTACATCAATTGGTCTATTGCATTATTTATTTAAAATGTAGGTTATCCGTATTAAATTTGCTCTATGATTGATATCTTCATAGGTATGGAGAAGTCGTGGATGTTAATCTTGTCAGGGATAAGGCGACTGGTAAATCAAAAGGTTTCGCCTTTCTTGCATATGAGGATCAGAGAAGCACAAATCTTGCTGTAGGTTGTATTCTTTCTTCGTTTCGTCTCTCTCTTACTCTTGGGTTTCTTGCCTAAAAATTAGATATGATAATTTGGAGAAAAGGAAAGATGTGATTTGGGTGATATTCAAATAAGATATGATTTGGGTAGGGTTGAGTTATCTAAATAAGATTGAATTTGATCTAAGTTAGGATTAGGTAACAAGGGGGCTTACAGGGCACCACAAGAGAGGAAAGATGTGAGGGGTTAGAGTGAATTTGTAAGAGGTACACCGAGGGTAACCCGGGTAGGAGGAGAGTATGGAATTCGATTGTGAATGGTTTTTGAGTTTGTTTTCATTGAGGGTTTCTAGCTTTTTTGTGCAAGAGTTATATTGAAGAGCATTGATTGTGCAAAAATTACATTTGGGAAATTGAGCAATCTTGAGATTAGTTTCGGGTTGTGATTCGAGTTTGTAATTCCAACATTCAATAGTAATGTGGCAGATCTAGTTGATAGAGGGTTTCCATGAAAAATTAGTGTGTTCTTTGAGTTGATTTTACGCATTCGTTGTGTTTGATGTGTGATTTTCCCGACATTACTGATTGAAGATTCTTGTTACTACAGATAACTTGAATGGGGCTCAGATTCTTGGTCGAATTATAAGGGTTGATCATGTCACCAAGTATAAGAAGAAAGAAGAAGAGGATGAAGAGACAGAAAGGCAGAAGAGGGAGGAACGGGGCGTTTGTCGAGCTTTCCAGAAAGGCGAATGCAATCGTGGCGCTTCGTGCAAGTTTTCTCATGACGAGCAAGTAAGGTTTACGGTCTATCAAAAATGATTTCTTTTGGTGCACCATTTTTATTTAAGAAAGAGAGTGTACAAGTTAAGAACTAAATGTTCTCAAAATTACAAAATGCGATAATGCAAACCATTAACTAATAGCACTAATCCCTCCCATCCCTTCGGAAATCAACTAAAGCTATTGTAAGCAAAGCCCCGAAAGTTCTTTGTTCAAATAGCTCCTGAAAAGATCACCTTTACCTATAAGAAATTAATTGGTGTACACTGATCTTTAAAAATCCTAACTTCCCTTTCAAGCCAAATGTACCGAGAATCGCTATCTTGGTTGTGAAAAATAATGTTGAAGCGTTTTTCCTCTTCTCAACGCCCGCAACTTCATTAGAAGGACACTCTCAACCGATCTTGGGCTGACCCACATTCAGCCAAAATTGGATAAGAGCTTACACCATAAAAGGATTCTGGAAGCATACCCTCAACCGGTTTTGCGTCTCTCTGCTCTTGAAGCAATTAACACAGATCCCCGAAGACAAGGTCGTAAAAGGATTCTAGAAGCACATTGGTGTGATTTTTTAGTCTTGGGCAAATCGAATGGAAAATCTCAGTACGTTTACTTTAATTCTTTCTGTTCCTATATCCTCTATAATAAGCTCAGAACAGAGAATAGGTTAACTTCAATTGAAACAAGTTACTTCTGGTTAGGGGTCTATATGAACAAAGTTGGAGTTCATGAGGCTCGAGGTTTGGCTCGTCAGCATTTAGCTCGGCTCAGGCTTGGCTCAAAGCTCGCCAAACTTGAAAACTTCAAGCTTGAGTTCAACTCGTCATAGGCTTGGGCTCAGCTTGGCTTGGTGGAGCTCAAACTTAGCTTGTCAAGTTTCTAGCCGACTCGCCTTATTAATGCTCATTTAAGCTCAATCTAGGCTTGGTTGTGCTCATCTAGCCTCGAGCTTGAATCATATTTCAAATGTGGCTTCATTAGATAACTGAAAATAGCAAATTAAAAGCCAAAAAAAATTATATCCAGGACCTGGTTTTTAATTCCTGAAAACCTAAAAACTATAAATAGAAAATGGTATCAAGCAGATAGATCATAAGGTGCAAACTTAGCTTTATCTATTTGTGTAAGGCGAGTTGTAACATGATGCTGATGATTGTTATACGTCTTGTTGATGGCTTTGTATTCTGAATGCAGAGAGCTGCAGACACCGGCTGGGGCCCTGAGGAAGATAGAAGGTCGAGATGGACACATGACAAGTTTGACGATCGTTCTAGGGACGAGAAAAGATCTGGTGATGTCCCACCTAGTCGCGCCTTTGAGCGGCAAAAAGCCGATGATCACGATTCAAGAAGATCTAGAAGAAATGACGATAAACAAAGTGATCATAATCGATTGGAGATGAAGGAGAAGGACAGGGTAGGAGAACGAGAGAGGCGAGGAGTTGATAAGAGGTTGCCAAGGTATGAGGATGAATCGAGTTTGAGAGAGGATTATGATAGGAGGGAAGCGAAGAGGTCGAGGAGGCATGAGAGAGATTCGGATCAAAGAGGCAATCAAGAGGGGAGAGAGAGAACCCAAGACGAGAGGGAGAGGCCAAAAATCCGAGAGGAGAGGGATAAGGAGAGGGAGAGGGAGAGGGAGAAAAGGTCAGCCCACTCCAGGGATTTGTCTTCTCAACGTTACAGGGACAGAGAAGATGATCATCGTAGAGACAGATATGATGACGATTATCGCAGTTCACGCAAATAGATGACGCTAATCGGGATTTTTCTTTACTCTGAGTTACCAGCAACGAAATCTTCTTTCCCGTTCAAGTCGAGAATTCAGATACTGGCTGAAAAGTAAGCTTACTCGGTTGACGTTGTTAATGGAGGATGATTAGCTTTGCTCTTAGTTGGGTGGATTTATACGAGGTTGTAGAAAGCGTGCTCATTGTTATCGGGAAGGGCCTGTTTCTCTTACAAGTCTGGCTTATATTTTGGTTGGCGCTGGTTTCCGATTTCTTGAATCTCTGAACTTGTCATCTTCTTGCAGTTCATATCATATATTTTGCGTGTTTCGGGGCCTATGCTGTGGTTGTCAGTTTTTGTACTGTGAGTTTTTCACAAATGATCGAAAAAAGTACGTGATTAAAGGCAAATTTATTTATGTAGACCTTGAAACCTATAGATAATGCAGTACCGTACTGATGCACTTGACCATTTGGACAATCAGCTTCTTATCAGAAGTTATTATGGTAATAGTGTACTAAAAGTGCAAATAGCCTCCCTTCAGGGTATCACTCTATAAGGATAAGATTGCTTATAATCCCCACCCCCCCCCCTCTTCAAACCTTGCCTTACAACAATAACGTTCCCGGTGCCTCAAGAGCTCCCGAGTAAGCAGGGTCTTTTTTTTTTTTTGGGGGGGGGGGGGGATGTACATAGCCTTACCCCTTCAGGATAAGACCTAACGAGAGGCTGTTGCTGAGGACCCCCAAACCTTGCCTTGGCGGGAGTTTTTAAGGCACTAGTTTGTTGTTTGTTATACTGACAATTCGGGTTTGTAGCATACTCTATAATGGGTTTTTCCACATAAAATGACCTTCAAAAGTGATAAGTTTTTACTTAATTTTTACGACCCGGTCCTTACCTTGACGGGAGTCTCTTTGAGGCACTGGGTGTGTGTTGTATTACAAGTTTTACGCTTTTTCAAAGATCATAAGTTGAACATGCGTAAAAATAATTGAGAAATGAGAATGTAGATTTCGAGCTTGAGCTTAATAAATAATCTTGGTTTATTTCAATTTGAAAATTAAATTGTAGGTTATTCTCAACCTAACTGTTATTATATTTTTAGTTTAGCGGTGGTGTTAGGGTAATAACGAAGACTTTGGAATCTTGTTGTGTTAAAATTGCCCTGATATTAAAAAAAAATGTCTTACTAATAACGCTACCCTATTTTTATTGTTCAACAATTTAGGTGCACAACGTGTGGAAATTCTTAGAAAAATGCTAATTGCATTGATTTAAAGTAGTTGATTGAAAAAATTTGAATTGCTACAGATAATTTTTATGAAATATATAAAAGTTGAAGTCATTGAATAAAAATTGATCAAATTTTTTTTTTTTCTGATAGCGGTCTTTAGGGGTGTATTTGAGCCAAGCAGAGCCTGAGCCTGAGCTTGCGAAGCTCAAGGCTCGGCTCGTTTACATTAAGCTAGGCTGGGGCTCGCTCGAAGCTCCCCAAGCTCGGAAAGTTCAAGCTCGAGCTCGACTCGTCAAATCTAGGCTCAGGGAGCTCGAATTAAGCTTGCAATATTTCGGCTCATTTAAGCTCAATCTAGGCTCGTTTAAGCTCAGACTCGACTCATTTAGGCTCAAATTTGACTTCATTGATCATATTTAATAAAAAATAATAGATTAAGAAAAGCTCGTTTAGGCTCGTGAGCTTACGAGCTTGAGCTTCACTAGGCTCGGGCTTGGCTTGATAAGCTCAACGAGCCGGCTCGGCTCGGCTCGAGCTCGAAGCAAGCCGAGCCTTTCGAGCTTTATGACGAGCCGGCTCACAAGGGCTCGCGAGCCGGCTCGACTTATTTACTCCCCTAGCGGTCATGCATGAGTTTCTGAAGGAACATATATTTTTTTTAAACATTATGTTTGCTATTATTTAAATAAATGGCACATAATCATAAATATGAAAATCCATCAACTATTTTTATTTTTTTTATTTTTTATATTTTTTTTATGATGGTAAAGCCATGGGGAGGGGGAGGGGGATAAACCCCTTAAATCCTCAATAAAGAGGAGATCACTTTTGAGCTTTGTGGGATTCAATCCCGGGTCACCTCGTTTAGTTTTAATCAACAACAACCCAGTGCCTCCAATGGCTCCTGCAAAAGCGGGGTCTGGGGGGTAGATGTACGTAGTCTTCCCCCTTCCGGGAGCTACCCTGAAGGGAGGCTATTTCCGAGGACCCCCAACCTGAGAAACTGGTCCGCAGCATAAAGCATGGTGGCCTGGCAGTAAGAGAGTAACAAAGTATAAGTATGACAAAACACAAGGCGAGCAATACAAACAAACTCAAAGCAAGCCAAACGTTAGGCAACTAGACAACTAATAGGCGGATAAAATACCAATTAAGCAGCTAAACAGAAGTCAAATGACAAGTAGGCAAGTAGCGAATCATGAGAGCAAGTACGCTACATAAGTGTGCTAAGAGGAAGTCAAAGGCCTAGCACTAATAAGTCAGACTACCCTACTCCCAACTGCTACATCTACTACTCCTATGTTATCCCTCCATTAGGCTATTACATACAAATATGCACAAAGAAGGCTCTTACAAAAATATCATTATGTACCATAATGTCGCGGCCTTTTTAGTATGAGTGTCTTCCATATGTTCAACTTCACCAATAATCCATACATGAACAAGAACCATCTTTAAAATGATGAAAACGATAGCGATCTCTCAACAATATCTCCCTATCGTAAATTCGAGAAATGATCTTTGCAAACGTGTGGCAATCCCCACAAACACGAAGATTCTTCACAACCCTGATGGGTTGAGAGGGTTCCAACCTTAAAAGACCGAGAGCAATTGCTAGTTTTTCGCTATGATGGTAAAGCGATTGATCTTTCATTTCTTCTTCCTCAATGATTTGCAGAACTTGGGACTTGTCTGGCTCATGCCCAATAGATTTCAATCTCGACGCGACTTCATCCAACTTCTCGTAGATTTTTCCCGCCATGGGATGCGAATTATCTGCGACTAGAAACTCATGGACGACATTGTTAATCGTTATGAAACTACAACCCGGTTGTTTCTTCATTCTAGAATCTCTCATAAGTTTCCTTAACTGAGAGACTTTTATGTAGTTTCCTGATTTGGCATAAATATTGGATAATACGACATAGGCTCCATGATTCTCGGGGTCTAGTTCGATTAGACGAGCGAAAGCAAGTTCAGCCAGCTCGACGTTTGCATGAACCCTACAAGCTCCGAGAAAAGAGGCCCATACGGAAGCAGTTGGAGCCATTGGCATCTCATTTATCAGCTCCATGGCTTCATCCAATCGGCCTGCGCGTCCAAGACCATCAACCATGGAGGAAAAATGATTGGATTCGGGTACAACCCCATAAACGGGTTCCATTTCTTTGAAAATTCTCTTTCCTTCGTTTATCAATCCTGTATGACTGCAAGCAGATAACACGTTAGTGAAAGTAATAGCATTGGGTTTGACTCCGGATTCCTGCATTCTCGAGAAAAGGTCTAATGCGTTTCTACCATGACCATGCATAGCCAAACCAGCAATCATAGCACTCCAAACAAACACATCTTTCCTCTCCGCAGAGTAAAAAACTTCAAGTGCCCTTTTGAGATCTCCGCATTTTGAATACATGTCAAGTAGAGAGGTAACGAGATGACAATTCAACTCAATCCCTTGCTTCTTCATGTAATAATGGACCCACCTCCCTGAATCTATCGCTCCCAACTGAGCACTGGCGGACAAAACACCAACAAATGTTACCTCATCAGGTTTCGTGCCCTTTTCTGCCAATAAACGACGAAAGAGACATAAGGCTTCCTTGGGCAAACCGTTCTGTTCATGCGCTGAAATAAGCGCATTCCATGTAGCAATATCCTTCATAGGCATAGTATCAAAAACACGACAAGCTTCAACACAATCCCCTAGCCTACTATAACCAACAAGTAACGTCGTCCATGAAACAATGTCTTTCTCGTTCATTTGATCAAATACTCTCTTCACATCTTCGATGCTCCCACATTTCACATACATATCTAGCATTGCGTTATTTAACTTCAAACTCGAATTGATCTTATACTTCTCAACACACGAACCCATCAACCTCGCGAGCTCTAAGTCCCCCTTCTTTCCACAAGCCGAAAAAACACCCATCATTGTCATCTCATTCGGCCTCACACCCTCCACCTCCATCTCTCGAAACAAATCCAACGCCTTATCCGAACACCCTCCTTCCGTAAAAGCTGAAATCATCGAATTCCAAGACACCAAATCCTTATCACCGATACCTAGAAACACCCTATACGCGATATCCGAACACCCAATCTCCCCATAAAAATGCACAAGCGAATTAACCACGAACAAGTCCGAACCCAACATCGTTTTCACAACCATCCCATGGACTCCTCTTCCAAAACGCGGATCAAAACCCTTGGACGCTGCTTTGATCACAAAAGGGTATGTAAACTTGTTGGGTAATTCAAAGCAATGATGTAACATACGAACAAAAATTCTCAAACTAGTTCCAAAATCTCCCTTGGACGCGCAACCACGAATAAGAGTGTTCCAAGAATAAAGACCCGGTTGAGGTATTTCATCGAACACCTTTTGGGCATAGCCCAAATTAGAAAAAGAGGAGAGAGAAAGCGCGGCGATTAGCCTATTTGAGAAAAAGGGATTAGAGAAAAGCCCAATGCGAAGCATGTGGGCGTGTATTTGTTTGAGTTGTTTCAACTCAGTGCAGCAGTCTAAGAGTGACAGCGAGTGCTCGTTTGAGAGGTTACGGCGGTTATTGACGGTTATGAAAGCAGGTTTTACAATTCGGGTCGGGTGGCTCGGGCCGCAGGGCGCGCGACCCGGATGGGTGTAAGTGTTGGGTGTAGCCATGGGTGGTGGATCAGTGAGATTTTTGGGTCCGAAGTTGAGGTTTTACTTTACTGATTTGAAGTTATGGTATAACTTACAAGAAAGCTTTCGTAGTTTTGTTTTTTGGGTCATTTTTGTAGAAGTCTATATATTTTGTGGGCGGTTTAACTGAAAACCATCTAAATTTTGTATCTGATTTAAAAAATTATCTAAAATTTTTTAAGTTTTTAGTATCACACCTAAATTTTTTAAAATTTTTTAATATTAACGTTATTAACATCTATTTATTTTTGCTGACGTGACCTTTGAAAAAAAAGAAGGAAATGATTTAAAAATTTTTGATTTTACATTTAGAGTAATTTTAAAATACTTTAAATATCTAAAAAATGTGTAAATATTTTAAAAAATTATTTTTATACGTTAAATTTTTTGTAAATATCACATTAGCAAAAACTAACTGATGTTAATAGTGTCACATTAAAGTGACATTGAAAAATTTTCGAAAGTTCAAGTGTGACATTGAAAAACTAGAAAATCTAAGCGATTTTTTTGAAACTACGGCTAAAATTTAGGTTATTTTTGGTAAAAAAATACCTTGTTTTTTATGTTATGTTAAGTTAATCTTTTATTCTTAATTGTATCAATTAGGTCGATCTATATGTTATTTTATGTCAAATAAATCCTATGATTAAATTAAAATTAAGTTAACGATATAGTTTTTAATGATTCAAACAAATGTTAGATGCAAGTGATATAATACAAATACACCCGTTTGAGCCAATTTAAACCCACTCGTGACTGGATTAAAGTTTCCATCACGACCATATGACCTCAAGGCTTACCTCCCTGCTATATATTATTCGACTTTATACATGAAAATTTTAATTAAAATTTCATTGACTTATAAAAAGAAATATAGTGTCAACCATAACAGCAATAGCATAAACATAACAATAGTGAATTGGGTGTAGTAAGTAATTTAGAAGTTAAATTGACATTTAACAAAATATAGAATATATATACTTAATTTAAGTGTTGATATTAATTATTTTCAACTATTACCTATTCATTAAATGTAGAAATACAAATACGTATTATAATACGTATATTATATGAATAACACCACAAAAATCACATTTTACCATATTATTAATGATTATACGTAACCACCGTTCTCAAACAGGAAAATACATGTGTATCAAGGGTTTTGCCCACGGGATCTCTCCGATGTTTATTGTAGTATATGTTTAAAATAACCTTAATTCAATAAGACGAGTATAGGAGTAATACATGAAGCTGCTCACCTTCCTTCTCAAACCTACTCAAAAACAATTAAACATGGATAAAACATCACAAAGGGAAAAAGGCATTTAATAACAATAAGAACACACTTCAGATCAAAAACAATAAGAACACAATTTAACATCGCCTCCAATAAAGCAGCAGCAGCAACAACAATAACAACAAACCCAATGTATCAAGGGCTCCCGCCCGTTGCAGAGTCTGGAAGAGGTGGGATATCTGCAACCTTACCCCTTCAACATTTTATCCCAAATGGAGGTTGTGTTTGTCCAATAAAACAAAAAGGTTACCATAAACATCCAACACATATTTCCCGACAAATGGATGATAATTAGCACATTAGAGAAAGAGCGGTGTTATTGTCATGACAATTTTTTGTCAATGCTAGGATAACGTCAACATAACAAAACTCAAAAGGTATTTGTTATTATCCTAACATTATCAAAAATGTCTTGACAACAACACTAGCCTATAGAAAACCGTATCGGCATAAAATCTCATCCGACCAATAAACGATTATTCCCCCGGTCAACATCCTATACACCCACGAGCTTCGTCTCCTATTACCTACTTGGTCTCCAAATTTCATGTCATCAAACAAAGCCTTGTGGTTTCTGCTTCTTCCACTTGACCATCTCCGTCTCCGGATAAGACCAATAAACAGAATCAACCAGTGAGTAAGAGGAGAGCTTCTAATCCTTCTCGAGAAAGGACGACTCAGCTAGGTCAATGGCACGTGCAAGGGCAGCAGCTTTATTTTGACACTCTCTCTGCTCATCTCCGGGATCACTATCAGCGACGATGCCAGCCCCAGCTTGAAGGTGGGCTACCCATTCACGACGCTTTCCCACGGTGTTATAAGAGTACATTGTGTCGTATCGTGTCATAGTAGGGAACACGATGGTTCTTAAAGCGAGAGCGATATCCATGTCACCAGAAAAGGAGATGCCCCCGAATCCACCACTGTAGGGCCCGCGTCTATTAGTCTCGAGTTCATCGATTAGCTCCATAGCCTTGACCTATATTGCAGAGATGCCAAGCGGCCATAAATATTGTGACTCTAAAAGTTCTAATGATTGGAATAAAAGTATATGATGTGCATATAGTCTGATGAAAGAACACCAAACTCAGTGCCTAAAAGGCTTCCGCCGAGTGGGGTCTTCAGGGTGCTACCCTAAAGAGAGGTGGTTTCTAAGTGCCTATAAATCCCCCTACAGTCTGATGAAAGATATATTATTTTATAAATGGTAAGAAGTCTTCTCCAAATCCCCCATAAATCACCTCACCCCTAAAGACGGCAAGATTCAATCCCAAGTTTCGGGTACCACCCCAGAAACTTTTCCGACTAAGTTAGCTGGCACCTCATAGTTTGATGAAATATAGAGAAGGTTGCACTGTGGATTCTTACTATAAGAAAAAGATAAAAAGTACGATTTATCCACAAAGGAGGGGACCAGAGCACAAAAGACAGCCATATCAGCCTAACCACTAGGCCACTATAATGCATAGGCATAGGTAAAAACTCGTCATTTGTAGGTAAGAGTTATAGGTAGAAACATTGATACGTTGGGAAATTAAATGCACTTATGAAGCTTTTCAGGCTCCGTTTCGCGGAAAAATTTTTCCCCCCAAAAATTTTCAATTACAAATATTTTTCTTGAATATTTGTCCTTTTAGCTACAGAAACTAGTTTTCATCCATAAATTTGTATGAGGTTCAAGCTTCGCCAAGTTGCGGTTCAAGTAAGCATAAAACGTGAGATTACGAAGGAAAAAGTTTTACCCTCTACGAAGGAAAATGATTTCCCCTCTTGTTGAGGGGAAGTCAACTTTTCCTCAATGGAAGAAAACATTTCCCATATTTTGCAAGTTAGAAGTTATGCAAAGAAACGGTAAAATTGAGGAGAAAATATTTCCTGCAAAACAAATAGAACCTTAGCATCGAACAAGGGGGATCAACCCTGAATTTTCTATCTTGGAAAGGCAATAATTAGAAGGAAAGTCCAATAGAGGAAGTGCGCGTGTGCGTGTGCGTGTGCATGTGCGTGTGCGTGTGTGCTTGAGAGAGAGAGAGACCTTTGGTGCTCCGCTAACTGTTCCGACAGGCAATGCAGCACGTAGAGCATCCCAACTTGTCAAATGATCAAGCAGTTCCCCTGTGACCTGCAATATCAATAGCTAGTAGTAACAGCTACATCACAAAAGCTCATAACATCAACAAGGATGCAGAGATCTCTGTTTATTCCCATATAAATAGTAAGGCTCCGTTTAGAAACAGAACCTATTTTTCGTTTTCCATTTCCAGTCTTATTTTTTCATTTTCAAAAAGAAATATTAACAAATTACATGAGAATTCTCTATTTCCAGTCAGAGAGAAACCCAACAGTTGGATAGCTATAAACGCGCCACCACCACAAGGAGATGCAAAATTGGAAACATGAATAGACATTATCAAGGAAGTAATTTTCTGGAAGGTAAGGCATTGTTTCATAGAATACTTACTGTAGAGCTAATATGCATGACATGGGAATATCGCTCGACATTCATAAGCTTCTCTACCTTCACGGAACCAGGTTTAGAAACCTGCAACAACAACATTCTATTAGGTACAGGTCCAGGATCATGACACCAAAAAAAAGTCTCCGAAAATGGCAGTTGCTAACAATTAGGGGCATAAAACAAATTACATACAAGATACCAAAGATTTGCTAGTCCACTAATTTATGTAAAAACCGAATCAAATCGGAATGAAACGCAGAGAAAATTGATGTAAGAACCTTTCCAACATCATTCCTTCCCAAATCAACCAGCATAATGTGCTCTGCACATTGCTTTTCATCACTCAAAAGTTGCTTTTCCAACATTATATCTTCTTTAGGTGTCTTCCCTCTTCTAACCGTACCCGCAAGTGGTCTATTGGTTGTTTTTCCCTGTAACAACGCACAGACAAGTGTCAATGCAGGTACACTTGTCAAAGGAAAAGAAAGCAGAAACAATTTCATGGTAACTTCAATTCACCTTCTTGACACGGGTTAGAATTTCGGGGCTTGACGCAACCAAAATGCACCCTCTAGCCTGACAAAGGGGCGACAAAGATCATACACAGTTTCCGAACAAAGTCAAGCTTAAAGGAGAAGGCTTTCATGGGGAAAATATACCTGTAGATAGGCCATGTAAGGACTCGGATTAACAATTCTTAATGCTCTATATACTTCAAATGGATCCGCAAATGTTCGTCTTTCAAAACGTTGACTCAGGACAATCTGGAAGATATCACCAGCGAATATATGCTCCTTAGCTTGCAAGACAGCCTTCTTGTACTCTTCACTTGTCATATTCGAATTTTCCAATGAATGGCCAAAAAGGTGAGTATGCAGTTTGATTGAACCAGCAGCTAACCTTGGGCTGAAATAAACAGCAAATTTAAATTGCAAAAGCAAATCTTCAACAATAAAAGTAATCTGACAAAGATGTCGATATCAACTACTCACGTTTCTATGTCATGCACTCTGGATACCAGAGAATCTAAGCGGCCCATCCCATCATTGAATGCCTCCTCCACCGACGAAAATCGATCCAATCGTACCCAATGGATCGCATACACTTTCTAGGTCACAAAACCACAATAGTGCTAAGAGAAAGGTACAAGGAAATGGCTGCTTCTATAATACTCATCGATCATCAATACTTCAATTTATTTGGAACTCAAATTGCAAGTAGATCACTTTACAAGATAGAAAAACCTATACAATTTAACCAAATTTCATGGTTTTACTATCAGTGGCATGCTAATATCTCTCAAGAAATTCAACCAAATTTATGAAAAGATGTAACTTAAACAAATCAAGGTATCTAATGATATATGAGGACAAAATGAGCTTTTACTAAGTACGTAGTAATAACAGGAATTTTTTTTTAAAAAAAAAAAGAAAAAGAAAGCAAGGATACGATTTAAAACACATGACCTCTTGTCTTAAGACCTCAATTTTGGTTGTGGTTTCATGACTCGACTGAAGCTTCAAATTAAACTCAGGTGCTCATGGCATATTTATGGTAGTAGTGTGAAAGGGCTTTTTTAGGAATGACCTTAGAGGACAACCATTCAAAACGAAACAAACTAAGAAACAACCACCATTTTGACATACTATAAACTTCATAACGGGGTCTAATTGTTCACAAACCCCCAAGGAAGTACCTTTTCAACATGATCGAACACAAGTACATCATCATAAAGGCCCAAATGGACATCTGGAAGGCTCCTGTCATCCACAGGCGCACTAGAAAATGGAAGTTTCTTCTTCTCCACGTAGCGCACAGTGTCGTATGAAAAATAGCCAACCCATCCACCTGCACAAATTCAAAATGATATCACTTCATCTTGGGCTTCATTATATCCAAAATTCGCCCTCAAGGGCCCAAAAAAGTAAAAATTTTAGAAGTCACAAAGGAAATGAATGCTTAAGATCCTATTATTCTATATGACAAAAGATTTCAATAGAATGTATTCATAGAACCCTCAGATCCCATTTCTCCACGAACCTGAATCTCAAAGAAATGTCCGAATAAGTACCAACAAACCAGTTGTGAATGTGTCCTAATTGGAAAGATCAAGCAAAATCGAAAGGCACGGCATATAACCATCCTGTTTTCTATCATCTATAGTCCAGGAAAATGCCGTACTAACAGCATTAATATTAAACTTAAAATGAATACTTCAGTACCTACAAACAGACATATATACAGCTAGCTTCAACTGCATCCACACATTGTACACACGTGCTACCCCGAAAGAATCATTCAGAAGCAGGTACAAAATATTGCATCATTACTGTGATCATGACTTCTTTGCGAAATTAATAAATTGAAACCCTGTTACAAAGCTGCAATAGTGCTGCAATTTGCATATCTTGGGTCCATCTCCTAGACAACTACAATAAAACAAATAAATAATGAATTTCCCAGCTAACCACCTAACAAGAAGAATAAAGAAGTACACAATCAGTCCTCTAACCAAACTGCTATTAATACGTAGGAAATTTATTACTTAGATATCTTAAGGTTTGAACGTTTATCATTTAAACACCCTGACATTTTAATACATACAATGATAAACCTTGAAGTCTGAAAATTTTATAACGTTGGTGACCAATTCCAATCACTATAAAGTTTAAAAATTATCTCACCACAAAACACATCAGGAAGCTCGTCAATAAGCTGTGGTTTCCATTTCTCCATGATCCTCCTAGGGACCTCCATTGGATCCTCCACAATTTGCTCCGTCCTTTGCCCCTCATGGTGATCCATAACGGTCAGCAAATTCTCCTTGGCCACAATTTCCATCGTTGGCTGAGCCCCAACTACACTGTACCTTCCCTGCAAAGAGTCAAGCATCACGAATTTCCACCCACCAAAATGCCCAGCCAAATAATTGAATACTATATATCAAAGCATCAACTACCCCAAAAGCTTAAGCAGATGGGTGAGAAGACGTATGAATGGTTTTATACTTTCTCATGCTTTGGGCTTGAAGCGTTGGATAGCGCACAAACTCACCTTATACCTTGTGCTAAAATTATATTAATAATTAAAAATGGGTTTTACTGGGATTCGAACTTGCGAATTTAGATCAACAAGACTGCAATACCATACAAGAAACCAACTATCCCAAAATCTTAAGTTGATGAGTGAAGATAGCCACCAAAAGCCAAAATCAAACAAGTGAAAATTCCAATAATAATGTAATAGAACTAATGTGTCTTACAACACTAGAAGTCCGAGACCCCGGCTCAACCGACTCGAAGAGGAAACTAGGGGCTTCCCTATCATCTTTCTTCACCAGACAGCGGTAGGCCAGCACTGGAGTCAAATGATCAGAGAATATGCATCGGTACAGAGGAATCAAATTTGCGTTCTCAGAAGCTTCAATAAATTTCCCTGAATGCTCCACTGCAAAAACACATTTGCTCCAGCAACTCAAAATTATAACTTGGACAGCAAAATTTGGAGCTATTTACCTAGTTGGTCCCTAATGTTTGTATGTTGCTTTTCGAAATGGTGGATTAAGGCGAATTTTCATGGATTGAAACATGGTGACACTGCATGCTTCATCATCCGAGATCATCATGATGGGGATATGCTCCTTGCTGGATTGAGAGAGTTGGATAGTGCTCTTATGTAAATAGCTCCAAAAATTAGTACAATGCAACACTTCTTCGATCATCAAAACCAAAATCAACCAAGCAAGAGAGAGACAAAAAGAGAGCAAACACCATACGGTCAGTTTAACACCGTCATTTGGACTAAAAAATTATGAGTCGTTATTGAAGGGGCAAAAATTATTATTGCTTGAGCAATAACGTGACTTACAAATAATGAGAGCCACAAAATTGACTTCAAAACTATGATCTTACTCTAGCAATAACATTATCTAAAATTATTTCATCAAGTTCGTAGACTAAAACTAGTATATAATTTACCTTAAAATTAATCACTAGAGAGACAAAAAGAGAGAGCTATACCACACGAAGGAGAAGAAACAGCAACGCATTTCACAGAGCGAAACGAGGAGAGAGAAGCTGAGGTGGAGAGAGGAAACCGAAGAGTCTTTGTGAGGTTCAAATCGCCGGACGGCAATGGCGGAGAGGAGAGCTCACAGCGGCGCAACGGCGGCGACGACCGGAGAGATGAGGAAGTTAGGGTTTCCATGGTTGAAGCATCAAAGAGTCGGCGCCGGAGACGATGAAGAGGAGAGAGAGAAGGGGGAGATACTTATACTTGACGAATCATACTTTATGGTAGCAAATAAATTTAATTAAATTAGTAATAAATAATGATGGAACAATAAATGTAAGGAAAATTATGATTTGATAATAAAACTTTTTTTTGCAAATTGGCCCAATTTTTAAAAAATTTTAGAAAAGTGGCCTACATCGAAAAATATTTAAAAAAAGGCCCTATTTATTATAGTAAGATGGGTGCACGAAGTACGAAATGACGTGCAACACACGGCCACCGTTGCATGCCATTCCGTAAGGCGTGCAACGGTACCCAGTTTTGTTTTTGTTTTTGTTTTTTTTAGAGTTTTATCTTTTTAAAATTAAAAAAATAATAAATTTCTTTTTAATTTAAATTATTTTAATTTTTAAAATAAAAATATCCCGGGGGCACTTATCGGCTGGTTTATTTGCTTAGGTTCAATCACATACTATTGACCTTGTACTATTTGCCTATTATGTGCCTTGTACTATTTGATGTGTCCGTGCTTATTCTTTGTGCTTTTGCTTATGCTTTCAGGATGTCTGCTCCCATAACGACATGATATTCAGGGTGAGGGTTCTTGAAAACAGCATCTCTTCCACCCGGAAGGGGGAAGGCTGCGTACATCCACCCTCCCCAAACCCCGCTTTCGCGGGAGCCTTTGTCACTGGGACTGTTGTTGTTAAATTATTTTAATTCTTAATTTTATAATTTGAATCACTAAATACGGATAAATTTTAAATTAAAAGGTATATGTATATTATTATTTGAACTATTAATAAGGAAGATATAAATGAGGGACACATTTAAATGAGGAGATGGTGATATGTATATTATTATTTAAATTATCTCATACAAAAACTATAGTATTATAATACTATTAATAAGGAGGATATAAATGAGGGACATATTAAAATAAAGGACACAATCACTAAGTCTAACTTAACAGTTTTTTGTACGCAGCCTTCCCCCTTCCGGGTGGAAGAGAGGCTGTTTCCGATGACCCCCACCCTGAATATCGTGTTGTTATGGGAGCAGGTATCCTGAAAGTATAAGCAAAAGCACAAAGAATAAGCATAGGCACATCAAATAGTACAAGGTCAATAGTATGGGATTAAACCAAGCAAATAAACCAGCCGATAAGTACTTTCGGGATATTTTTATTTTAAAAATTAAAATAATTTAAATTAAAAAAAAAATTTATTATCTATATCTATATTTTAAACAAAAGATAGTAACTACCGTACCCCCTAAAATCCTCCCATTTCTACATCCTTCAATTCTTAAGCTTTTAGCAAATGGCTAATTGTGCATTTCTAGACACCAACTTGGCCACTTATAACTGTAGTGGGCAGTTATAAAACTGCTCCATATTTTATCTTTTTGTTCACATTAAAAAATTTAATTTAATTTAATGGTCATTTATTTACGAAATTATAATGTCTCATTTTGATTTTATAATTAAATCCCAATTTTTAGTTAATATTCTTTTGTTTCTAAGTGCATAAACAACAGGATTATAAATGCAGAATTTCAAAGATTTGCTTAATTATAATCAAAAGTTGTTCATTATTATACTTACATCCCGGAACACGTGGTTCATGGATGATTTTATCAAGTTCTGATGGTTCCGCCAATGAAGCATCAACAGATTCTCAGAGAGGATGAAATCAAGTTCTTATTACTTGCATTACATGCACACAACAGGTAGTTCTATACCCATATCCTTCGTTTTGGTTATGATGATTTCTTATTCATGGTTCAAGTTATACAAAATAGATTTGTCATAACTGTACATGTCAAATCAATGAGAAAGGAATTTCTTATTATCGCATTAAAATTTGTATTAACAACAATTCACATCAATAATTTTACACTTTAGATTAGTAAAAGATATTCCAAATTCAAAATTTCATCCATCCACTGTATTTTAATTTATGTTGGATTTTTTGTTCTTTATGACATATTTCATTTGCCAACTTCTATTTACTATATCAACTACCTATAATCCAAAATAAAAATTTAGCAAAATTAAAGGTTATAAATGTGAGAATTACTTAGTTGACAAAAATAATTCTAATTTTAGAGATGAGCACTTATAAGTTTAGATTCTCTATATTATAAGATTTTATTTTCAAATCTGTTTTCTGGACATCACAAATTGGATTTTAAACCTGAATCTATCTACTCTTTTACTTTTATTTTAGGTTTTTGTAAACTTTTAGAAGTCACATAAAAGAAATGAAAAAAAATAGCATTTTCAAATATTTTGATTCAGCTTTTGCTGGCAAAAAATTCAATCAGACAAATGTATTTTTTTAATATTTTATTTAGATATACTTTACTCTACTAACAATAAGATATTATTTCACGTATTGTTAAAAAGATATCTTTTATGAAGTGAAGAGAAGCGAAGATGTTATAGCTAATTCGATTATCTCTATTGTCTGGTGTCGTTATAATTTTCTGTTTGACTGTTGAGCGAGTGTGTTTTTTTTGTTTGTGCTGTTTTGGGTTTGGTGGTGTTTGTTTGGTGTGGCTGTGTCTGTGGCGTTTGTTTGCATCTGTGACTTCGTTTGATCTATATATAAATACGTTTGCCGTTTGCCCCTCTAAGTGAAGGATTTGCCAAGTCGATGGCTCTCAGCAAATACTACAAAACCTCTACAGAACCCATGATTGCAAATGCATTTAGGTGTCTAATAAAAATTCCAGTAAATAATATTAATTTTTAATATTGGTGTAATCATAAAAATAAACATATATTATTTATGCTTACAATGTTCACAAGAATTAAAAAATATCAAAAAATAAAGAAAGTAGTGCTTCATACTTCAAAAAAATTTAGGAAAGATAAAAACTTATTGAAGTTTATAATTAAACACTTATCAGAATGGGTGACCTCCTGGGAAGTCCTTATCCTCAGGTTGGGGGCATTGGGAAACAGCCTCTCTTTAGGTTAACACCCTGAAGGGGGAAGGCTGCGTACATCCGCCCCCCCAGACCCTGCGTAGGCGGGAGCCCTTGAGGCACTAGGTATGCTCCTTTTTACTTATTAGGATGGGTGCCCTCCTGGGAAGTCCGCACCCTCAGGTTGAGGGCACTGGGAAACAACCTCTTTTTGGGTCAACACCATGAAGGGGGAAGGTTGCGTAAATCCGCCCCCCCAGACCCTCCGTAGGCGGGAGCCCTTGAGGCACTGGGTATGTTCCTTTTTTACTACACACCTTTCGTACTTTTAATTTGATAAAATGGCCCCTAAATTTATAATTAAACATAATAAACTTCTAGCGCTTTCAATTTGATAGAATAAACTCCTAAACTTTGTAATTAAATACAATATATATCCCCTCTACTTTCAATTTAGCTATTCCACTTTGTTATTATACACAACTCACCTTCGAACTTTGCTATTAATCAGAACAAATTATGAAAGGATTTTTTTTGTTAAGAAATTAGAAAATTATATACGGATTTTTGCCAAAATATCCTCAAATATAAAAAATTTCAATCATTTATTATCCTCAAAACTCAAGCTTTTTGCCAAAAAGACTTAGACCATAATTTTGAGAATATCTAAGCAACCTGTGAAATAATTGGGTATTTTTGGCCACAAACTTATCATGTGAAGCATTTGCCAAAAAATTATATAAATATTTTATGCTTAAATCTGTTCGTTTTTCTGTCATCAAACTATCCAAATAGATAGATATTTATAAAAGTGATAATACAGTTCACAGAGATCCGTCAAAACGTGACAAATAGCATCTTAATTTTTGTCATTTGCAATTATCAGTTTAACAATTTCAACAAATTAAAATTGGGAAAAACAATAACTTAAAAATAACAAGAATAATGAACATATACAATACTTTGATATTAGAAATGTACATCAACTAAGTTCAGTAGAGACACCACTAATTATATTCAATATTTAATAAGAAAATGAATAAAATATACCTAAAATAATAAATTAACGGTGTACAGATATTTACTTTACTTGAAAAATAATAACACATGATTTAGAATCATTTAAAATATGAACATTCAACCGTGCAACGCATGGGGATTCTCTAGTTTTTTTTAAATTGTAAAGAGGTAAAACTCTATAAAAAAAACAAAAACTGGGTACCGTTGCATGCCGTACGGAACAGCGTGCAACGGTGGCCGTGTGTTGCACGACATTCCGTATGTCGTGCACCCATCTTGCTACAGTAAATAGGGTCATTTTTCTAAATATTTTTCAGAGGAGGCCACTTTTCTAAAATTCTTTGGAAATTGGGCCAATTTGCAAAAAAAGTCTAATTTATTACTTAAATACTTTAATATTTTAGTATATATAATAGGATATTTGAGATTTGAACATTTTATTATATATATACCTTATGTTGAAATTTAACAAATTTGTAAAAATATTGACCAAATTTATATTAAAAATGCTAATATAATACATAATTACAATAATATATACGGTTATGCAAATTTTTTCATGTGATAAAATATTCATAGAATTTTGGTGCAAATTACTTAAATATTATCACAATCATGTGCATATTTTTCCGGCAATGAAATTACTAATATATTGTTGAAGTCGATTTTAATTTTAGTAAGGGTATTTTGTTGATAGAATTTAAAACTTTAAAGTACCTAGGTGGTAAAATATTCAAACCTCAGAATAAGTACCCAAATGATAATTTTCCAAAATCTAAAATATTAGGCTTATTGCCGAATATAAAAAATACTTAATTTATTTGCTAGTATAAAAATCCAAATCTCGATTTTATCCTGCAATATTTGAGTACTATTGAAAAGTATATAAAAAATGGCTCGATTTAAAAAAAGAAGCACCTTCGTATTCTACCCAGAAACGTTTGACGAAGTACCAATGCTTGGCGCTTAACAACTAACAGACAATGAGAGCTTAGCCGTTGGTTCATAAGAACCTTAATTTTAACTTCCAAATTGGTCCCCTTAATGCAAGTGGTAACGATGACAACAATGTCCTTTGTCCGATTTTCAATTAGCAAAAAGATCACCCCCCCCCTCGGTTTTGATATACTTCTATGTTATAGGAGCGAGTCTAACAAAGGAAATAGAGCGGTAAGTGGCATTTTTGGTGGTGGTGGTGGTGATGACGGTGGAGGCAAATGAGATGGTTAAAATTTCTGCAATTTTGGTACTCGATGAGGGCGTTTGGCAGGCGGGCATGTCACATCTCTGACACGAGAGTTTTGGGTAACTACGAAAATTTAAGCACTCAATTGATTGAAAAAAACAACATTTTCAGTACTCCAAAGGCTCCCGCTTAAGCAGGGTGGGGTGGATGTACGCAGCCTTCCCCCCTTCAGGGTATTACCTTGAAGAGAGATTGTTTCCAAGTAACCCCAACCTGAGGGGTGAAAAATTTCCAGGAGGTCATCCATCATAATACTACTCTCGTCCAAGTGAACTTCACTTCGAAGTTCTAATAGAATCCGGTACTTACATGTTGGTATCTTCTTTTGTCATTCACTCAATTGATTGAGTACTATGAAATATCGGACATTTAGACTTGAGCCACGAAATTAACATACATAAGATCCGAAGGCCAAAAGTCGCCTAATTGTGAAAGACGTTTTGTTAATTAAAAACGTGTTGTCTGTCCCATCATAATTCAACCTTCACTTTGCTCTCTCATTTTTACATCTTCTCCCATTGTCTTGTCTATCCCATCTTTTATATGAATTGTTTAAAAACGTGTTAATATTATTAGGATAAAAATTATTATTATTAAAATAATAATGTAACTTATATAGTAAATAATAATCATAAAATTATTTATAAAAGAAATAGCCATAAAATTACACAAATTCAAAGTTGCTCTGGCATCAACAACAACAATAATAGACCTAGTGCCTCAAGGACTCCCGCATAAGCAGGGTCTGAGAGGGGTGGATGTACACAGCCTTACCCCTTTAGGGTGTAACCCTGTTCAGAGGCTGTTTTCGAGGACCCACAACCTTATAGGGTTGGCAACACGAGGACTTCTCAGGAGGTCATCCATCCTGGTACTACTGTTGCTTTACTTCGGAGTTCTAATGGAATCCGGTTACATTAGTGCCTAGTAAATAAATCCTTGCTCTGGCATCAACATTTTTGCCAAAAGGGTTACTAATAAATAATTAAATAATTAATGAATAACATAAAGGGTTACTTACGTCAATGGTTCATGTAGTGTGTTCACTATGTCAATTTAGCTGTATATTTTTAATTATGTCAATTTAGTCTTTGTATAAGTTAAATTAATTTTTAATAATTTGGGTACGAGCTGGTGTAAATTGGGTCAATAAGCGGGTTTGTATGGAGTTAGTTACATCTAACTTGATTGTGACATGAGAGATTAAACGTCATTAACTTCTATTTGATCACAAGACTAACTTTATGATTGTATAGAGAGAAAAATTAATACAATTAAAAGTAAAATAATTAAATAAATATAATAAACAATATACAAGGATTAATGACACAAATAACCGTAATTTATATTTATAATAGATCATTTCAGTAGTTGATGATTCTAGGTTAGTGGAGTTATTGTCTTTAGAAGGTAATTGGAGATCCTCGAAAACAGTCTCTCGTCAGGGTCCCACCCTAATGAGGTAAGGCTGCGTACATCCTACCTCCCAGACCCTGCGCAAGCGGGAACTCTTGAGACATTGGGACTGTTGTTGTTATCGTCGTCGTCTTTATAAGGTGAACTTGATTACTCCAATAATTGGAGTTTCGGTGTTTAGAAGGTCAACATCCATATGCAGACACTATGATGGAAATGTGGCAAATGTTTCGTATTGTGTCGTGTCGTGTTTGTGTTCGTGTTATGTGAGGGGCCTTAACAATGGGGTCAACCCGAACCCGACCCATTTATTAAACGGGATAGGAACTCTCAATTTTTACCGAACCCAATTATTAAACAGATAACCCATTTAATTGTATTGGTGACTTTTTTTTCATCAAATACTAGTTTTTCAACTTACAAATATGTTAATAATGCACTTCATGATTGATAATACTAATAAATACTTGTTATACTTATAACTATTAAAATAAAATATCAAATTAACATTACTAAATAGAGTTCAATTATCTTAACTAAAAACATATATATGTATATATATATATGTATATAGCTATATAAACGGGTTACATAGGTCAAACCCAAATTCAACTCGATTACCTAAATGGGTAAAACGGGTCAACCCAAATTCAACTCGGCTTCAAAACCCCTGACCCAAACCCATTATTTTCGTGTCGTGTCCGTGTCATGTTATTGTGTCGTGTTAAATTTTGCCAGCCCTAACGGAAATAGTGGTTTCAGTTTGGATCCCTTTTCAGAATACTAGTTTTTCCTGCAATCTCGGTATCTCTCATTGGATCCGAGACTATGTGTTGTTTCTAGTTTTATAAGTGAACACTTTGTTCACCTTTATTTGCACCATTACCCACTGCATGTATAAAATGGATCCCTATCCTGTTTGGTGTGTTCCAACAAAATATTCGTGATTATTTTTGACACACAAGTGTCAGACACTGTGCGTTAAGGTGAAAGGATGGAGATAATGAAAGACGAAAAACAAAAGGGATTAATAATCGAGAAACAAATACCGAGGTACACAATGATTAAAGTCAACCAACGAAGAGTTGTCCCTTAAGGTGGCTTGATCTGCAAAATGATCTGCTATAAAATCTGTTCCCAGCGAGAGTGCATAAGTCTAATATTATTAAAACATAAGACTGAGGATTTAATCTTGTTAATTAAAAATTCGATTTCTATAGAGAAAATTGCAAAGCCATCATAAAAAGTAAACAAAATTCAATATGTTTGTATATTATCTGCTTCTATACATAAAAAGTTTGGTTAAATTATTGACTTATAAAATATATATATATAATTACATTCTTGTTTACGACAACTCCTTTTAAAATATTGGCAAAGTGGTAAGAGAAATAATTCTCTCAATTTGAATTTTGTTTCATGGTAATATCCAAAATAGCGGTAGCAAAAGACACGATACAATAAAAAATATAGTGTAACTCGATAACTTGGGAGTCAAAGTAATACATTTAGCAAAGTAATTTATGTATAAAGTTGATTATTTCGAAATAGGGGTGTATTTGAGCGAGTTGAGCTTGAGTCTGCTAGGCTCGAGGCTGGACTCGTTAGCATTAAGCTTGGCTTGAAGCTCGCCGAACTTTGAAAGTTCAAACTAGAGCTCGGGCTTGGCTTGGCTTGATCTAAGCTCGGCGAGTTTTGAATTATGTTTGCAATATTTTGGCTCATTTAAGCTCAATATAGGCTCGTTTAAGCTCGTGCTCGACTCATTTAGGCTCCAATATGGCTTCATTGGGCTATATTTAAACAAATATATTATACTAAAAAAAGCTTGCTTAGGCTCGTTTAGGCTTATGAGCCTAGGAGCTTGAGTTTCACTAGGCTCGAATTCGACTCGACTCGAACTCAAAGCGAGTCGAGCTTTATAACCAGCTGCGTCACGAGGACCTCTACTCCCTAATTATCAAATAACCATTTCTTTTCATTCAAGAAAATGTAGATTGATGTCATAAAATATATTAATGCAACTAACATAAAATATGTAATTTATTGTATTATTATTAACAATGATGAATCACCATTCTTTTTAAACAAAAAATACACACACAAACATACACACAAAAAGTTATATGTATTTAATAAAATAATCCAAATATCGATGCTTAAGAATGCAAAATAGGCCCCACCTGATAAAATTCAAGTATCTCCAGACTCGCCAAGCTCTTGCACTCCGCTACCGCCAAGGCCCATCTCGCCATTCTTCCTTCCAAGCCACTATACATGGCGATACTTCAACGTGCCCAACAAGTTACCACCAATGTTCACTTAGCAGCCTTCCCCTATACGCGCCAATCAGCCCTGCCTTCTAGATCCTTCCATCACTTGCCACGTCACCTTAGATATTTAGCCGGATATTTTGTAGATATTTCTCTATAAGCGAAGTATGACGAGATGATTATACAAGCGGAGAGGACTATTGAGATAGGGAAATTAGTAGGGTTCAATTTTGATGGCTTTGACCCACCTAGGATGGCAGAGCTGCTTGCTAACTGAGGTGGTTAATTTGGGGTTGTGGTTTCAGTCCAGCTCCTGGTTCCCGTGTTTTTTCTTCAGTTGAGTTCCAACATGGTGATCTTTTGGGTGGCTCTGCTTCAGCTTCTTCCGTCGTCCTGTCTTTTTTGTTTTTTTTGTCTTTTATTTTTTGTCCCCTTCTCCTATTTTGGTGGTCGTGGTTTGTTCTGCTTTTTGGGTTGGTTGCTCTTATTTCTTGTTGTTGTCTCCCGGTTTTTCTTTTGGGTCCATTCTGTAAGTCTCCCGGTTTCGGGATTTCCAGGGGCTCGTTTTGTCGAGTTCCCTGTTTTGTTGCGGTTTTGCCGCTAATTACCAAAAAAAAAAGGTTAGGGTTTAGAGGTGTGATGAGTTATGTGCGTTATCGTCTTCTTCTTCCCCAAACTCTAATTCTATGTCTCCTTCCCTTTTTGAACTTATAGCCTTCATTTTCGGAGCTTCAATCTATCAATATATATACAAAAATACAATACATTTGCCTGAGATTCCAATTGATTAGAGCCAAATTATATTTGGTTTGTATCAGTGGTGGATCCAGAAATTTTATTCACTCGAGGCACGTATTGCTAGTTCATTAAAAAATTTAACAAAGTGAGGTTTATATTTATAATAAAAAATATAATATATATATGTGACATAAAGAGGAGAAAAATATGAGAGAATTGAGGAATAATATTTTGGTTAAGATTTAGGTAATTGAGGAGCATTTGAAAGCAAAAATTATAGACAAAATAAAAAATGAGACAATTTTATCGAGTTCATGATTTTAACAATATAGGGCCCATATTAAACAAAATTAAAATAAACATAAATAAGTAAATAGAACATACAAATAAATCATTAAAATTTGAGAATATATATATTATATAAACTTTTATAAAATAATTATACTAATACAACAAAAAATAAGTTTTATATAAGTGAAATAAAATCATAACTTAGTATTTTTCAAAAAAAAGAATAATAAAAAGATTATAAATCTATTAGTATTAGTATATTATATAGAATTTTATAGTGCTTGAAAATAAAGAGTCACAACTTTGAAAGAATAAAAAAAGTGAGGCTTGATGGCCTTAAACCATTAACTTATGAAATAGTGAACATAACATCAACCGTCAAACTAAAGTATGTATTATGATAGGGGGCACCGGTCTTTTTTGGTAATACCCATATTTAAAAATTATAATAAGACACTATTAATATTTGAGATTCAGCACATAAGCCACTGGGGTCCCATGCCCCCGATGATACTAAGGTTTTTTGTATCACCACGTTCATTCTTTTATATCATTGTTTGGATTGTTTTATTAAATACAAGTAACTTTTTAAACTAGAAAATTATTTCACAAAATTTATGGATTAAAAGTTAATATAATAAACCTCAAAGTACTGATATATAATATATATATATATATATATATATATATGTATAAGTCAATTATACACATATTTTATTAATAACGCATGGAACGGCACCTGATGAATAAGGGAAAGTGAAGCATTTGTTATTGCTTTGACTGCAACAGTTCCGTTTAAACAGGCCGGTTCATGTCACATTGACACGTGGACAATGTCTTTTATTTATTGTATTAATTTATTTTTTATATAAAATTATATTAATAAGTTTATAATTTGAATTTGTCAATTTGGTCGTGAATTTGAATTTAAGTTAGTAGTGTAATTTTTAATGGTTTGGTCATAAAAAAATGAATTATGTGATCCGATTATTAAATTTTTTTTTACCAAATTAATATTAAATTTATTATAGGACTAAATATAAGACGATGTACCTTTTGTAATAAAATTGACATAGTAGATTAAGTACAGCGTTTCTATTATATTTTGATGGATTTTGAACAGGTTCAATAAGAAAGGAGAACAGCTTCACATTTAGTAATAGCAGGTTGTGACACGAGCAAACAATCAAAGGGTCCTACTGGTTTTCACTCGGGGATCCCTCTGATTATTAAGTTAATATAGGTATAAAATAATAATAATAATAATAATAATAATAATAATAATAATAATAACAACAAATTTAGATTTACTTTCTGCAGCTGATAAGTGTCGGCTGATTTCTCTCTGAATTCCGCTCTTGAACTTACAATTTTTGTTGGTGTTGATTGGGCAAGTTGTCCCGGTATGTGTTGCTCGATCACTGATTTTTGTATTTTCCTTGGCTTTTCTCTGATACTGTAGAAGTCTAGAAACAATATATATTATCTCAATTGATGTATCGGATTCAACTTCCCAATTCGGTGAAGGACCAAACTGAATCGAAGTGAATTGAACCGATTATATATTAGTCTAGTCTTCGGTCCTAATATATGCACCTAACCTATGTTTTGTCCAATTAGGTCTAAGGTCAGAAAAACTAGAGAGTGGACGAAAGACTGATCTATATTAATTTCATATTAAATATTTTGGAAACCTAATCTTAATATATAATTAAGTATATACCACATGTGAAAAAATATATTAAATCTTAAAAAAATAAATATTATTTTTTTTACTAATTTACTGATTATATGTATTAATTGTATAATTATCCTTAAATTATACAAACTTTGCATTTTTTCTTCTTCTGATAATTAGCGACCAGGTCGCAATACAATTTAGACGTTGGAACTAGTGAGCCCTTATAAAACCCGTTAAATAACGGGGCACAGAAAAATAAGAACAGGATCAAACAGGACTATGAACAACAACTGCCATAACAGGACGAACCTAACTGACCACTATGAACCTAACAGGACTACGAACCTAACAGGACGAGCTAGCAAGCCTTTATACAACAACAACAACAATCCCAGTGCCTCAAGGGCTCCCTCATAAGCGGGGTCTGGGGGGTAGATATACACAGTCTTCCCCCTTCAGAGTGTCAACCTAACTAACAAGCCTTTATAAAACCCGTTTATACAAACTTTGCATAGTTTACCATTATCATTACTTTTAAGTTTCTAGTTTGTGTTCGGAAACTCTTTTTTTATGTTTTGGTCTTGCTAGTTAGAAACCCGATCCCAATTGGTCTGGTCTAGTTTAGTTAAATTTCTAACCAGTCCTGAATCCGACCCGTTTTAGTTCATATAGTCTATAATATCATAATTTCAGATAGTTCATAAGTTTGTTATTTTGTAAGTTAGGCCCGAGCTGTATCTTACTTTTCTATTGGGCTTTTAGTAAATTGTTGGGCCGTTTTGTTATGGCCCATTTTTCGTTTCCTCTCTATATTTATATGGGCTTAGCCCGTCTCTTTTTCTGTATAACAACAACAACAAACAAATCCAGTGCATTAAAAAGACTCCCGTGAAGGCAAGGTCTTAGGCGGGCGAAATATACGTAGCCTTATCCCTAAACTTCATTGGCGAATAAAAAATAATTATATATGATTATATTCATATCAAAAGTAACTTCTTTTAAAATGCTGACGTAGTGGAGAGAAATATAATTATGGTAACGACACTTGTATTTGATTGTGTTGCTTATAATAGCGGTAACAAAAGGCATAAGCTATAGTAAAAAATAAGGAATAAATCGATAATTTGGGACTTGGAAGTTGAAGTAACAAATTTAGTAAAATATAAAATATGAATACTTGCTTTCGGTATGACTATGATTATTTTAAACCGATTATTTTCTTTTAATCAAAGAGGGCACCAACACGCCGTCACCGGATCCCATTAGAACTCCGAAGTTAAGCGTGTTTGGGCGAGAGTAGTACTAGGATGGGTGACCTTCTGGGAAGTCCTCACCCTCAGGTTGGGGGCACTGGGAAATAGCCTCTCTTCAGGTTAACACCCTGAAGGAGAAAGGTTGCGTACATTCGCCCCCCCTAGACCCTGCGTAGGCGGGAGCCCTTGAGGCACTGGGTATATTCCTTTTTATTTTCTTTTTATCCTGGAAAAATCAGGATGCGTGTTTTAAAATGTGTACTATATAGCTAAAATAGACAAAGTGTATTTTACTGTATCATTGACAGTGATATATAAATGTCCTTTCAAATTAGAAAAATACATGATTTGCATATTTTACTAAAAATGAAACGGAGTGGGGAATGTCAAGGAACTGACTTTATCAAAAGTCTAAGCTGATGGATAAAGGTCTAGAAATATTTTTATACTTTAACATGCCCCTCACGCAAATGTCTTTTGGATGTGAAGCGTGGATATTACACAAGCCCACCACATACCTTATGCTTAATTTATATTAATATTGAAAGTGGGGGCTGTTGAAATTCAAACTCGTGAACTCTTGCTCAACAAGGCTCTGATTAACATGTCTAGAAACTGACTTTTGCAAAAGTTTAACCTGATGGGTAAAGGCTCAAGAATGATTTTATACTTTTAACTGAGAAATTAAATGTAAAATGATGGATCAAAAGGCTTTTTGAGATGGTGTGAGAGGCAAAGGAGAGGGCAAAGCATGTGGTGATAAGAAGTTAATTTGGCATGCATCCTTGTCTACATGCCCTTGTATCTTATGTGTTTTTCCATACAGAAAATTAAGATAAATAGTAAAATGACTCCCAAATGAAAAGACCGGAACTCGTAGAGAAGGTAACAACACGAGTATGTAAAAGTAGGTCTCCTCGGAGACAATGGCAGATTCAGAAACTTTCCTCATCGGAGTAGCACCTTGTAGGCGTAAGACTCTCCCTCCAGGAGGCACTGGGTTATTGTTGTTGTTGACATACAATCTTTCATTTTTTTTTCTATAATTAGCGACAGAGTCACGATACATAATAGGCAACTCGAACAAACGAGCCCTGAATCAACCCGTGCAAGGACGATGATCAAAACAACAGAAAACAGGACAATCAGGAATACAAGCAAAAATATGCAAACACTTAGAGCCTCAAACACCACAAGATAACGAAGTCAAAGACAGAAATATCAAACATATAATCATTTATCATAAGTCGGTTTTTCAGATAGAGTTAATGTCGAGAATCGATAAAAAAATTACAGTGAAAACAATCAAGTATAGACAAATGTTGCCACCCAATTTAGGTATAAAGGGGAAACAAGGCCCTACTTGAGAAATTGTAATATCGACGACCCACCTGACATGTTTAAAATGTTGGATTTTATCATTTGAAACCTTATGTTATAATGTATTCTACAACTATATTATATATAAGCATCCATTAGTATGAGACACTTTTAGAGGGGCCCGGGTTGGCCCGGCCCGGGCCCGGGTTGGCCCGGCTCCCCCCTTTTGGTTTTTTAAACAATATATAAAATTAAAAAAATACAAATTTGTTTTGTATAAAAATTATTATAATTTATTGATGAATAATATAAGATACAAATACAATCCATTACAATTATTAATAATGCTAAATATATTAAATAAAATAAAATGTATAATAAATAATGGTAAATAATGTAACGAATACAACTACAGCAGTTGGATTATACTATTTAACAGTACAAATATATTTATTAAAAAGATATAAACAAGATATAGACGTACAACAATAAGAAATTAGTTTATGCTGGCTTGGGGGGTTGCTGTGCTGCCGTCTGACGTATCGGCAGTGCGGTCGTTTTCATCCTCGCTTGATGAACCCAACCTCAGTATGCTTTGCTCCTTAGCCTCTGCATGCATCTAGTCCTTTAAGCACCCGGACATCTCCAAGTTGGACGGTGATAGCTTTGCCCTCTTCATTCCAAACAACCTGCCACTAAGACTAAAAGCATACTTCGATGCTACTGAAGACACCGGACACATTAGTATATCACATGCCATGGTGGAACGCATGGGATGCTGAGTTTGATTTGTACACCACCATTTCAAAATATCAAATTGCAGATTCGCCGGTGTCTGGAAGAACTGGATTAGTGGGGTCCATTTATAGTAATCCAACTCGTCACATGACGTAGGAGTTTGTGTGGGCGTGAATTGGTCCAACAGCTTCCACGCAATTGACGTGTGTGCACTACTTCCACTAGATGTGGAGGATCCAACTGTAGTAGAAATCTCCGAGAATAATGAGAAAATAAAGTGTATAGCCCAGAATCGACTTGCGTAATAAATTTTTCGGTATCGAAATCATATTTTTATTGTTCGTAAAAATATTTGGCAAACAAGTTCAAACCCGTGAGTTTACAATGGGGATCCAAAATAGTGGCAAAATAGTATGTAAGGAGTAGTTCGGAATAATATTTATAAAACTTCGTTTTCATTGCCTTAATCGATTCAGTCAACACAGAGTTGGATTCATTTTCCGGCATCCAAGATACAATATCAATTAATCTAGATATTGCTTGTGGTATAGTCGGATAATAGCAACTGAAAAAAAAGGTGGTAGCGTCTCTAAAAATGGTAAAAAATTTACAAATTTAGTTAAAGGTGTCCCAGTGTACATTGTTCAGATTATAATCACTTAAATCTGAACGAGTATCTTGTACAAATTCCACTAGGACATCCTCGTATGGTAGTATGCGCTCGAACATGTCTACGGTTGATGATCACCTAGTTGGTGAGTCTAATTTAAATTGTTTATACTCTAACCCATGCGCCCTACAGAGAAGTTTAAATCTCATATGGACTTATAAATATATCTCATATATGTCAACTTCATAAATCAGGCTTAAGATATCCAATGAAATTTCACACAATCTGTTTTTCTTTTAGGTTGGTAAGGAGGGGATGGAGGTATTTTGCTACTATTCGGAATCGATCCTGGTGTCGTCTTTGACCCCGATGACCATTACGACTAGACCGAGCTATGCTCGGTAATTTCACACATTATGTAGCCTAATGTATTTCAAGCATAGTTGCCAAATCCTAACCACAATGCACATGCAATGTCTTAACCACTTTGTAATCTTGCCTTTGGCTACTTTCAT
Organism: Simmondsia chinensis; assembly: GCA_018398585.1. NCBI lineage: Eukaryota > Viridiplantae > Streptophyta > Magnoliopsida > Caryophyllales > Simmondsiaceae > Simmondsia > Simmondsia chinensis. The sequence goes on from JAGTTD010000020.1 coordinate 1,585,602, forward strand.
CTGGCAACCTAGCTAGATGAATTGTTAGCTCTCCCCAGCCCTGTTCAAAAAAATCAGTAATCGAAATACCGAAACATAAATACCAAAACAGTGCCAACTATTTCAGATTTCTAGCTCGGTTAATGGAATCTATAAAATTTGCAGTACTCCAGTACGGTTATGGTTCATGATTTTATATACTTTGGTTAACTAAATTACTAAATTGCCACAAAATATTTTTTGTACAAACTTTCTTATTCATAGTTGTTCTAGGTTTAAAATTAATTCATTATAACTAGCTTTATACATTTATTTAGTAATTTATTTCTTTTGTAATACATTAACAATTTTTAAAAGTCAAATAATAAACTAAGCTCTGTCGAGCAACTAGCGAGCTAGCCAAACTAAAAGACCATGCTCTCACGCTCTTATATTAATGACAAATCGATACTCAAGTCATGGGCATAAAAATTAAATTATTACTGATGTTCAATATTTGGGTATTTTTTTTTTTTAGCTGAAAATCACCTAAATTTTAGGTACGGTTTAAAAAAAAATGTGAAAATTAATTTATGAAATAAATCTCTTGACATGTTGAATGTAAGAAATATTTCAAGTAGAATTATCTCGTTAACTTTCTTTAAATGTCGAATTTTTGAAATGTAGAGGGGAAATATGAACTTTTTATTCAATGTGTCATCTTAGAGTATAAAACCAATCCTAGGCCTTCACCTATCAGCTTAAACTCTTGGGATAGATAGTTTATTGACATGGTATCAGAGCCTTGATGACCAAGAGGTCAGGAGTTCGAATCTTAACAGCCCCCACTTTCAATATTAAAATAATTAAGCACAAGGTGTGAGGTGGGCCTGTGCATTGTCCACGCTTCAAGTCCAAACGGGCATTTGCATGAGGGGGTATGTTAGAGTATAAAACCAATCCTGGGTCTTCACCCATCAGCTTAAGCTTTTGGGATAAATGGTTCCTTGACATATCGTGAGATTTATTTTAGGAATTATTTTTCAAGTATTCTTATATACATATAGGGCTGAAAATAATGGCTCGACTTGTTAACTAAATGAGACTGACTCGGTATCAATATTATTTATCTATTCGAGCCGTATATCCGTGCCTAGCTTGGCTTATTTACTAAATGAGGTCGGCTCGGTATCGGTATCATTTAGGCTTGATTATTTGGAGAACGGGTTCGTTTAGTTTTATCGGCTCATTGGACTCATTTACCGGGCTCGTTAAACTCATTTATTAGGCTTATTAGACTCATTTATAATTATTGTTAATCGGATTGCCAGAAATGGGTAATAAAATAAAATATGCATGAAAATTGAAAAACAAAAAATGTAGTTCAATTCCCTCAATTTAGACATGCAAGCCAATAATCGAGCCGGCTCGTGATCCCATAAACGAGCCAGCTCGTGAGCCTTTTGAGCCAGGCTCAGTTTGATTTGGCTCGTTTATTTAAACTAGCTGCCATTAAATGAGTCGAGCTGGCTTAGACAAACCCAAGCTGAGCCTTTAACGAGCTGAGTCAAACCGGCTCGCGAGTCGACTTAACTCATTTGCAGCCCTATATACATAAGTAAGCTCTGTACATATTTATTTAAAAGTTATCCCCCCCAATTAAGTCATTGAAGGATTACACAAGGCGTCTTAATTCTCAACTCTTTCTTAATCCGAATTTCAATATATAGCGTATATATAGAGCCACCATACTGAAACCTAATACGTCATGGGTCTAAATTGTATTGACCCAATCTTCAGCCTCATAAAGAAGACACAATATAACCAAACTACGCCCATAATCCAACACCAACTGGTAGAGTGTAAAATCAATCTTAGGCCTTTACCCATCAACTTAAATTTTTGGAAAGTTGGTTCCTTGATATGGTATCAAAGCCTTGTTAATCAAAAGGTCATGAGTTCAAATCTTAACAGTGAGGGGACATATTAGAATATAAAACCATTTTTGGAGGCAATCAATGACAAACCAAATACTTCTCATCTAAACTCTCTAACTTCTCATCTCCTTCTTCTATTTCTCTCTCTCATCTCACTCTCTTTCTCAATTCTATCAACCCTAACCCTAATTTCTAGGTTACACCTTAAATTGGTGTAACAATTAGTATCAGAGCAGGCAACGTGCTGCGTAATTTGATATCAAATACCTTGATCACATTGCCAATTGATTAGGAGTTCAATTTTGAATTCTTGCTTGAGAACTTGTGGTTGTTAAAAAAAAAATTAAAAAAAATTCATGCCAGTGGAAGTTAGCATTGGTGCAGGTCTTACGTGCGTTGGAATTTTCGTGCAACATTGTGCGTCGGATCGATTGAGGTTGTAGAGGCGAATTTGATCTTGATCTTGAAATCTTCTGTAAGCATTGGTTAAGCTTCTGTTTGCTTGTTAGATTTAGTGAAAGCTTCTGGATAATTGGCAGTTATACAACCAATTGATATAATTAACTTGTTGGCTGTGCTTGCAAGCAAGTAGTTAGTGTATTAATTCGATTAAGCTGAGCAAGGGACATAAATGGAAGCAACACTCTAGGTAAAAATCTTCAATGTCTTATATCCTATCTCCAATGATGTTCTCCATAAGGTTTTTTGGCTATATGGTTCTCTTAAACGTATTGAGGTTACTTCAATTTCTTACTTAGAAGTTGAAGCTCAAGTGACCTATATTTCGAGAACTGATGCTGAGAGAGCACGCAATCAATTACATGGGAGAAACATCTATGACGATTGTTGTATGCTAAACATTCAATTCTTCGCTCATAGTGAAGGAATTGGAGAAACACAAGAAGAAGTTGGGAAAACCAAAGAAGACGTTTCCGAAACACTTTGGCAGAAGCTTGAGCAAAGTCTTCAAAGGTTGATCGCCTTAACACAAGTAACGACCCAAATCAGGAAAGATGTGCTTGAAACTAAGCAAGATCAGCCCAAGGTGGTGACTGAGCCATTAAGGGTGCAAGATCAACCTCTTAAGGAGAAGGAGTGTGTGCCAATGGAGGATGTCAAGGAACAAGTAGTTGGGTTGTCAAGTAATACAAGATCAACTTCAAGTGATGATGTAATTGGGGTACCTCGACCACGAATTAGTGCATTACATATTGAAATTGATGTGTTACAGTCTGAAGTGCAAGGCGTCAACAAGAAGACCAAGAAGACACGGGTAAGGGAAAGCTTTCCGCGAATAGGGATTGGCACAAGAAGCGCATCATGCATAACCCTACTTGACCCTAAACTGATCACACGAAAAGGGATCGGGTAGGCCATGAAAGAATATGGTCATGTTAGTATACATAAAATCGTAGAAATAGGTATGATGTAAAAGTCGTTTAAAAAAAAAAAAAATAACCAAAAAAAAAAAAAAAAAACAACAACAAAAACCAAACAAACAAACAAACTCTTAATAGTTTGTTACTTAGGGTTGTTAGGGAGTCCAACTTAGGGATTGTTAGTTGATGAATTAGATTTTACTATATGGTAGTAGAATACTTGATGTAATGTTAGGGAACTCATGTAAAATTTAGGTAAATTTCATTTAAAATCCCTCATCCACGGCAATGCTTCAAGGGAGCCGACGAACGTCAACTGCGCGAGGCTTGCGACGCTGATTCCAACTTTTTCTTCCTTGAGGGCAAGGAAGTCTTTTGGGGGGAGTATTGTTACATGTAATTAGAGGTGCCATTTAGTATAAATAGGGATGTAAGTGATCTTTGGAGGCAATCAATGACAAACCAAATACTTCTCATCTCCTTCTTCTATTTCTCTCTCTCATCTCACACTCTTTTTCAATTCTATCAACCCTAACCCTAATTTCTAGGTTACACCTTAAATTGGTGTAACACCTTCACCCATCACCTTAAGCTTTTGAGAAAAATGGTTCATCGAATTTCAACCTACACACTTAAGGCTGCAAATGAGCCAAACCAACTCCTGAGCTGGTTTGACTCGGCTCATTAAGGGCTCAGCTCGAGTTCATCTAAGCCGACTCGAGAGTCGGCTCGGCTCATTTAAGGTAGCTTGTTTAAATAAACGAGCCAATTCAAACCAAGGCCAACTCGGCTCAAAAGTCTCATGAGCCGGCTCGTTTATGGGCTCATGAGCCGGCTCGATCATTGGCTCGCATGTCTAGATTGCAGAATTGAATAACATGTATTTTTTTTATTTTCAGTTTCCGTGCATGATTTATTTTATTACCCTTTTCTAGCTATCCAAGTAACAGTAATCATAAATGAGTCTAACAAGCTTAATAAATGATCCTAAGAAGCCCGATAAATGAGCCCAATGAGCTAGTTCACCAAATAATCAAAGCCTCAATGATCCGAGCTAGTGTCATTTAGTAAATGAGTGGAGCGCAGATATGCGGTTCGATTAGATAAATGATACCGATAGCGAGCCGGTCTTATTTAGTTAACGAGCTGAGCCCAGCCGTGGCTCGGCTCAACTCGGCTCATTTGCAGCCCGCTATATATAGGGCCACCACACTGAACCCTAGCATGTCGTGGGTCTAATTTGGATTGATTCAATCTTTTACCTTATAAACAAGACCCAATACAGTCAAACTCTACCCATAACCCAACACCAACTACTCTAAAAAAATTTCGACTGCTCGCCCTACATCAGTGAACCGTTGGTGTCAACATCAGAGGTGCCAGGGCACTTGGAGTCACTTTATAACTGATTGGCAATAAACAAGCAAGTGGGCAGGCTGTCACTTTTAACCCACTCCAACCTTACATTCTACACCGTCGGCTCCTTATCCATCGCTCTCATATTTTGTTTCTTTTCGTTTCTATTTCTTGTCATTTGGTGAAACAAACACCCAATTCAACAATAATAATGAGTTCAGTTCAGAATCAACAATAATTATAATAAGTTATCTCGAGATTTAAATATCTATTACGTTGGTGGTGAGTTTTTAGGCATATGTTAAATTTAAGTTAAGGTTAACGATATAATCACGGTAAATATAAGTAAAAGCAACATTTTCAATGACCCAAAGACTCCTGTCTAAGCAGGGTCTGGGGGGTGGAAGGCTGTATTCGAAAACGTTCAACCTGAGGGTTGCAACCCACTACAAATCCTGTCGTCGACTCAATGTGTCCCAACCCTTGGCCGAACCAATAAAAATTTTATTGACAATTTAACATAAATTTTTGGGTTATTTATTTTAAAGGTCCGTGTACTTTATCCATTATGTTAATTTAGTTCTTATACTTTCAATTGTGTCAATTTAATTCCTATATGATTTAAAATGTATCAATTTGGTTCTTAGAGAAAACAATTACGCTAAGTTTTTAACGGACTTTGTAATGGTTCGACCACGAGTTGGATTAAATTGAGTAAATGGATGAATTTATAATAAGTTACTTGCATCTAACATAGTTTTGCAGTTCAAAATTATTTCATTAACTTAGCTTAAATTTGACCAATGGACTAAATTGACACATTTTGAATTATTCAAGATCTAAATTGACACAATTAAAAGTATATGGACCAAATTGACACAATGGGCAAGATACAGGGACTTTTGGCATAAATAACTCTAAATTTTATTTCAATGGACCATATTGACACGACATCAATTATACAACAACAAACTCAGTGCCTCAAGCGCTACTTCCTGAGCAAAGTCTAGGTGGTGGGGTGTACACAGCCTACTCTTTTAAGGTGCTACCTTGAGGAGAGGCTGTGTCCGCAAGTCCCAACACTATATCAATTATATATGACTAATTTGACATAATTGAAAATATATATTTTAAATTGACATAATAGACAGAGTATTAGACTTTTGACATAAATATCCTCTAAGGCTGTGTTTGGAGAATTGAATTGGAGGTTGAAATTGGAGCACAGAATTCCAATTATATTGTTTGGTTTATCCTCTTGAATTGAAATTATAATTCCACTGCCCAATTTCATGGAATTAAATTTTAACCGAAAATCATATTTTTTAATTCCTTGGAGTGGGAGTAAGAAATTGTAATTCCATATTAACTGCATTGACCTAGAACCCAAAATGACCCAGCTTGATTGACCTAAATCCAAGATGACTCAAAATCTCTAAAGACTTAAACACAACCTAATATTTAATCCGAATCTCGAAATCACCCAACTTGAATGACTCGAACTTGAAATGACCAAAAGCATCTTAGCTCAAAGTCCCAAGTGACCTAACCTGATTGACTCGAAACTTGAGATGACTTAAATCCAAAAAATAAAACTACACGTCTTAAAAGTGATGTAAGCAAGCTGAGCTGTAGTGGAAATGACCCAATCAAATTGACCAAAACGTAATACGATTGCATACCCAAAATGACCCAACCCATCTCAAATTCAGCCTAAGATGACTCGAAATTTGAAATGATACAACTCATTTATTCCAAAACTAAGCTGACTTGAGTTTGAAATGATCTAAGTAAACTCAAACCCGATCATAACTAGCCTGAATCCCTAAAACACTTAACTTGATTAATTGAAAATTCGAGGAAACTTGAACACCACATGATCCGACATGATACTCAACTCAACCCGATATGACTCGAAAATCGAATAACTCGAACTCAAATTGAATTGCTCCAACCATAATAACTTAAACTCAAATGTGAATCGCTCCGACCAAAATCTAACCATAGTTGATTTAAAATTCGAAATACTCCAATTCAATTGACCAAAAACTCTTGATGATTTGAATCATTATGTAGTTATAATTTCGACCTCCAATTCCTTTGATGATCTAAACAATAGAATCTCAATTTTATCAGAATTTCAATTCAATCAAAATTGAAATAAAAATTATAATTTTACAATCTAATTTTAATTTTATGCGCTAAATAGAGCTTAAAATTTATTTATATGTAGCCAAACTTTCCAGAATGAAAACGCTAAATCTAGAACCATACCAGCCGTACGCGTTGCTTTCGTCGGACAATGGTCCAGCAGTACTAGTAGTACACACCATTTTGTCTCTTTCCTCCGCCTACAAGATTTTTATGGTGAGCGCAGCGTCCCCCTCCCTTCGTACATGTATATATATAACTGCGGCGTCTCTCTGTCTTTCAAAGTGTAGTCCGCCGGAAAATCTGGTCGGAGCTTCACCGGCAGAGCAATTCCACCTATCGCCGGTGAAATTTTGAGATTTTGAAAGAACAACTAAAGATCGAGCAAAAACTACGGCCGGCGTTGTAGCTCTAGTAGGAAAATCTAGGCGGAGCTTCACCGGAATATAAATTCCACCGTTCAACGGTGAAATTTTGAGATTAGAAAAGAAAAATTAAAAGTCGAGAAAAACTACTGCCGGCGTTGTATCTCTGGTCGGAAAACCTCACCGGAGCTCTACCGGCGTAAAAATTCCACCGATCGCTGGTGAAATTGAGATTAGAAAAGGAAAATTAAAAGTCGAGCAAAAACCACTACCGGAGTTGTATCTCACATCGGAAAATCTCACCCGAACTTCACCGGAAAAGAATTTCCTCCGATCGCCGGTCAAATCGAAACTGATCTCCTGCGGAATCATCAAAGCAGAGATTCGAGAAAAAAAAACCTAGAAATCGGAACAAACAATGGATGATAATTCTAGGTTTTTTTTCGCTTTCTTCTCGATCCGAATTTCGCGGTGACTGCGCTTCCCAGGTTCACACGCTAAAAAAACTCTCCATCTCTCTCTCTCTCTCTCTCTCTCATTCTCTCTCTTATTCTACTTCTTACAGAATTTTCGATTGTTTTTCAGGTTCGATTTGATGAAATACGAAAAGGCGATCGATCTGGTAAAAGACATTGACCTTTACAAACGCTTTTCCAGCACTTAGATTCCAGTTTTAAAGCTCAAATTTATCGTTTTCCACTTGAATTATTGATTTTCTTACCAAATTTTGTGAATTTTGTTTGAGAAAATGGTGGTGAAAGTGACGGTTACCTGTATTCAATTCTCGCAACCGTCAGTTCCTCAATCTCCTTCATCTCCGCGAGTCGTAGCTTCTAGATTGTCACCTCCTAGTCGAAAAGACGAAATTGTGCTCCGCCGCCACCGATCGGCAATCTTCGAAACGACGTCGTCAAGGCTTCGCCGGACTCGATCGTATGAGCATCCAAAGCAAACAAGTCACGTGATCAGAAGAGCTTGTTGTGCGAGTTTAGATGCGTTCTCAGATGAAGAATTCTCGAAGAGAATCGAAGAACTAGCTCTCAAATTCCATCATTCAAACGACGAAAACGAAAAGTCAACAAAAAATTTCACAGAAATCGGAACAACTGATATGAACATGAACTCAGTAGCCGCCATGGATGAATCTATGGCGTTTGGGATCCAACGCAAGGCGAACCGCATGGATCTCCCGCTTTCACTTCGAATGATAAAGAGGAAGAAGCAATGGCAAGAAGGATTCATAGAAGCGAGCGAATCCATGTATTGCTCGATAAAGAAAGCTTTCTCATCAATGGTGTTCATCATCGAAGAACTCCATAGCTACACCTTGAAGATGAGAGAGATTCTTCTATATGAAGATCTTCAAGGAATTATTGTTAGAGTACAGAAGGAGATTCAAGCTTCTTTCGTTTGGCTGTTTCAACGAGTCTTCTCCCATACGCCAACTCTCATGGTGTATGTCATGATCTTGCTTGCGAATTTCACCGTGCATTCCATGTCATGCAACGCCGCGGTAACCGCCGTGCCTCCGCCGGGATCTCAGATCACCACTACCACCACAATAAACGATAATTACAAGGAGTGGACGACGAAGTTTGATTTCTCGGTGGTTAAAGGTAAGTGTAGTTCATCTTATTTTAACTTGTCTTTATTAATAAGATCCGTTTATTTGAGATTTATATTTTTCATGCTGAGATGTTTGGTTGTGAAGTGCATGCAAAAAGATTACGCAATAAAGTGTTTCAATACACGTTTAAAAAAGAACCTATCAATTATTATTATAATACAAAATGATTTAACATATAAATTAACTAAAAATAATAGGTAGAAGTAAATCGTGATAACGAGTGTTCATAGTAACAAAGGGTAGTGAGTGCAGCTACTCAGTCATGGTGGTGCGTGTAGTTCATCTTATTTTAACTTGTCTTTGTCAATAAGATCCGTTTATTTAAGATTTATATTTTTCACGCTGAGATGTTTGGTTGTGAAGTGCATGCAGAAAGATTACGTAATAAAGTGTTTCAATACACGTTTAAAAAAGAACCTATCAATTATTATTATAATACAAAATGATTTAACATATAAATTAACTAAAAATAACAGGTAGAAGTAAATCGTAATAACAAGTGCTCATAGTAACAGAGGGTAGTGAGTGCACCAACTCAATCATGGTGGTGCATTTTTTAATATTAATATAGTCTTTTTAAAATATTTTTCTAAAATAAATGTAAAAATGATTCACTTTTACATTCTTTAATTATGAAATAATTTTTTATTTTTTATTTAAATTATAAAAAAGATATAAAAAATATTTTTATTAATTAAATGTAAACCTTACAATCATCTAAATTTTTTTAGTAACTTTAAATTGTTAAAAAAACGAACCAAATACATTCTAACTCTTCGGTTACATCCTTAGGCGGCAAGACCACCGCAATCGGCGGAAGCAACGGGGGAGGAGGAAAAACAAAGCCAATGGCAAGCGCAATGGATGGTGGCGATGGACGCTTCCACAGATCAGAGAACCACCACCGTACGATCCTCCCTGACGGCGTATCTCAACCGTCGCCGTTGACCACCAGAGAAGAGGCGTCAACATCAGGCCAAGAAGAGGTGCCCCTTTGGAATGCCATGGTCGAAGAAGCTTCTAGAATGCAGGGCTGTGAAGAAGGGGTGAATGCGCAGAGACTGGTGGCGCCGGTGACGGCGAGGGCTGACGCCGATGAGTACACGGAGTATGTGACGACGGAGTTGCAGTATCAAATGGGCCTGGCCCATGAGCCCAATAACGCTTTGCTATTGGCTAACTACGCTCAGTTTCTCTACCTCGTGGCCCATGACTACGACAGGTGTGATTTCCTTTCCTGCCTCTTTATTTTTGTCGTTGTGTTGCCTTTTTTCAATGCTTAGAAAGTATAACCATGTGGCTAACATATACCCACCAGGGTTTTGTTTCTGTAATAGGAGGTAAGTGGGGGATAAAATATTATTTTAGGCCAAAAGATATAGAGTTCGATTCCCCCTTGAACCTCTCCTTGATGAATTCCTGATTTAACTAGCTCATGTGGTATGTGAGTCGCTACATGGGCCAAAATTTTACAGGGTAACTTGATTCCTTATTAGTAAGAAAAATAATAATAATAAAGTCGCTAACATTTAGAAAAGGAGATATGAGTTTTCTTGAGGACTCCACGTTAAGTCTTGTAGAATACCACTTTTTTTATCACTCAGAATCCTACATTCGAGTTGTGAGAAAAAATAGATTAATATGTAAATCTAGTGGGTTATTCCACGTAATGTCAAAGGTTTTAAGATGGAACCCCACTTGAATTTATATGTTAATCTCATGTGTTTTAACTCTTTTGATCGTGGTAAAATGTCCGGTGAAATTTAACAAGTTTTAATGCAAAACCTAATGTTTATGGTGAATAGCCTAACAAGTACACAAATCCAAGATCTCGTATTTTGTCATGGTCAATGTTTTTAAGTATTGGTATTTCAAATAAATAATTTCTAGTTTTTATTAAAAAGTAACGACCTTTTTTATGTACTTTTTCATATTTTTAGTTTTTAAAAAATTCCAAACATGCCATAAATTGAGTTCTAAAGGTGATCTTTTTCTTATTTCTATTTTCAGTTTTTAAATTTATTTAAACTAAGAAAAAAAAACTAAAAATAAGAAAAACTATTAACAAAAATAGTTTGTAAAATATAGCTTTTAAATTTTTAAAACAAATAACTATAAACAACAAAGAAGCTGTTAATAAATTCTTAATACATACAATAAAATAAATGACACTTATTAATAAAAAAAAAAGAAAGAGGTAGATATATTCTAATGGCTAGATTTGATGACACATATAAGTTATACTTATATTAACAATTTTCTATATATAACATGAAGAGTAATATTTATGCTCAAATATATCTATTTACTAACTTACATTTGATGCACAAGCATTTTAATACGTATTTCAGATTTGGTTATATATTATACATAGTAAAATATAACTGTCACGTAAAACAATATTAATAAATTAATAATAATAATAATAATAAATTGTTTAATTCTTCATTATGTAGTACTTGCAAATTTTAATATTAAATTGGAATCTATGATGGCTGTTAAATTTCACCGGATCTTAGGTCTAATTCACGGAATTGTCATACATAAGATCCACATATAAATCTAATTGGCATTAGGTAGAGCAGCCCATTAGACTTATATATTAATCTCTTTTCTTTCACAACTTTTACGTAGAATTCAGTTAGACTCATATTTAAAGTCTTTAATAATACGGTTGATACAGTCAAGTGACTGTACTTCTACGATCTATCCAAGTTGTCGAGAAGTGAGAAAATGGTGGGGTTTAGAGGTTTTGATGTGTTGGTGATGGAGTCATTTGTGGCGTATTTTCCTCTTTAAGTGGAAGGTTTTGGCATTTTTTGCTTGCACACTAGTGCTATAGCCCTCGAGAACCATTTAAATTTAATTCTTTTTGGCCATAATTAGTTTTAAAGTGGAATAATATTGGAAAAGGGCAAAGAAAAAACATTTTCCTTATACATAAGAAGTAAGACATATTAAGAAAAAAAAAAGGGAAAAAAAAGATAACATATATATAAAAAAAATAACAATTAATCTAAAAGTAGCTCAATTATATCTCAATGTATCAAAAAATAACCCAACTCTAACTTTTCTATCAAAAAATAGCCCAATTCTTTTTTCTAACCAAAAAGTTACCCAACTTTAACTTTTCTAGCAAAAACTAACCATCGCCACACTTGAACACCAATTCAGTATTTTTTTAAATCAAATTTTTTGAGTTTGATTATTTTTTGATAGAAAAGATAAAGTTGGGTTATTTTTTAGTTAAAAAATAGAGTTCGATTGTTTTTTGATAAAAAAGTCAGAATTTGGTTATTTTTTTATTACAAAATATAGTTGGGTTATTTTTTGATATATTGAGATATAATTGGGTTAGTTTTAGATTAATTGTTGTATAAAAAAAATAAGGGCATTGACTTTATTAATGGTTTTCCTGTCACCCCCCACATTATCTTTGTGGTTGCCATGTTATTTGTCACATTATCTTTTTAGTGCACTTCATTATTTCTGGTTGACAAACATGGCTTGTCATAGGTTTGGGCTCGGCTGCACCTTGCCATCATGTCAAAGTCGGTTTCTTATAGGTCTAGGCTTAGCTCAACTTGGTTTGGTAGAGATCGAATCCGGATTGCTGAGTTCCGAGCTAATATAAGTCTCATTTAAGATTGATCTTGCCTCATACATGCTCAAGCTTAACTCACCTAGACACATTGTGACCCTGGGCTTGGGCTTGGTGCCTTTCGAGCTTTATGCCCTTGCACCCAACTCAGCTCATTTGAAGTAGTAAGATCACTCTTACAACATTTATTATTATATCTTTTGACAGAGCAGAAGAGTACTTCAAAAGAGCAATAGGCGTGGAGCCCAAAGACGCAGAGGCGTACAACAAATACGCAAATTTTCTATGGCAAGTAAAGAATGACTTATGGGCGGCGGAAGAGACATATTTGGAAGCAATCTCTGCCGACCCAACCAACTCGTACTACGCAGCCAACTACGCTCATTTTCTATGGAACACCGGTGGTGACGACACTTGCTTCCCTCTTAGCCCCCCCTGATGATCCCCTCCGTTTTTTCCCCCCGAAAAGTAGAGAGATAATTCCCAATGTAAATTGGTGCACATCCATCGTGCAAAGCCGGAGAAAGCCCCCAAAAGCAGGAATCCCCTCCTTGCTTAAATACTCCCTTTCTTAACAAAGCTATGGAAAAAAAAATTGGGCACGTTATTTGCATTTTTGTATCCCGACGTTTGTAGAAATAATAAAAAGGCGCATGATCTTTTTTATTTATGTTTTAGTACCTTAGATGTTTTTCGTATTAATGAATATGACTCTCTCCAGCGTGATGATGTCATATTTTAGAGAGAAAGCTGACGTGACAGGTCATTTTAAATACCCCTTTTGACCTTTCTTTTTTTTTTTTTTTTTTATAAAAAAAACCGACATACCCAACCGTTAATTTTTTGATAATTGAGTACAAGCCCAAAGGTAGCCATGCACAAGGGCCAAAAAGAAAAAACAAACAAGATAAGACAAGAACTCAATCTTCGATAAAACAATAAACTCAATACATCGTACAAGCTAGTAAAATATCATACCCAACTGTTAGTACTCTTTCATTTTAGTGGGTATTTTCTTTAATATACTGTAGTGGGTATTTAAAGTGACCTGCCACCACTGCTTTCTCACTGGAATATGACGTCTTCATGCCCTAAAGGGTCCTATTTGTTATTGCGAAGAAAATATGAGATACTAAAAGAATAAATCAAAATGATTAGAGAACTTTTTGTTATTTCTACAAATATTAGGGTACTGAAATGTAAATAACCTAATCCAAGCAAAAAAGAGAAAAAGAAAAATGAATTATGCAATCGGAAAATTGCGAGACTTTTAGGAGGGTCGACGATGAGGCAAAGATTTGATGTTGTATAGTACTAGTTTTGTTGTGTAGAGAAATAACTTTTGCATAATATGAGACTAGGATAAGTGTTATCTAGTACCGGATCCTACTTATCATGGGATATGGAGCAAAGAGAGCAATTTTAGACACGGAAAATGAGGTTGTACCTATCGTTTGATGGTATTTTTACTAGTTTTTTTGTATTGCAAAAACTAATATATCAAAAATTCTACACGGCACGAAAAGGTGACCACGAAAATGCCACGAATTGGGTAGGTCAGCGAGAAGGGCGGCAGGGCGAACAAGCTTGACACTTTGGGAGAAGTTCGTCATTCCCTCCCTGTTCGATAATCTGCTTAATTTGTAGCATTTTCTTGGCCCTCTTTTCGTGCCGTATAGCGGAGCTGTTAATATATTATATATAGTTTATGTCTTCAATGCAATATATTCAATTATATATTTGAGCAGTACCAGGATGGGTGACTAGGGGTGTAAACGAACAGAGCGTTCGATGAACTACTCGTGTTCGAAATCGATTAGGGCTCGTTCATGTTTAGTAGGAGAGCTCAATAGCTTAACAAGTCGAGTTCGAGCAGGCTCGATAAGCTTAACGAGCCGAGTTCGAACAAGGGGATGCTCTGCTCGCTAATGTTCACGAACAGTTTGATAAAGGCTCGATAAGAGCTCGTTAAGGGGCTCGATACGAGCTCGATAACAATTGGTATTGGTTCAAAAATAGTTCGATAATGGCTCGATAATAACTTATAAAGCTCGGCTCATTAATGAGCTCGACTCGATTGTAAGTTTGGCTTGATTTTAAACTCGATTGGGCTCGATAATGAGCTCGGCTCGGCTCGATAACAAGCTCGACTCAGCTCGATAAGCCTAACGAGCCGAGCCGAGCCGAGCATCGAACGCACTATATTCTTATCGAGCCGAGTTTGAGCAAGGGTTAGAAGTGCTCGATAAGAGCTCGGCTTAAACTCGAGCTCGATAAGCCTTATCGAACTCAAGTTCGAACAAGGAGGTGCTCGGCTCGGCTCGGCTCGTTTGCACCCCTATGGGTGACCTCTTGAGAAGTCCTCACCCTCAAATTGGGGGCATTCGGAAACAGCATTTTTTCAGGGGTAATACCCTGAAGGAGGAAGGCTACGATATCCCCCCCAGACGACTCTGTTTAGGCAGGAGCCCTTAGACCATTGGGTCTGTTATATTTTTTTTCTTTAGTGCATATTATATGTAACGACTTTGCAGATCTCAATCGTTGGGGGGGGGGGGGGGGTGGGAAGAGCTAAAAGATTTTTCAAAATACTAATGCCTTATCTGACAACTAGATAAAAATAAAGTAGGATAAGGTAAGGTAATATCCTTCCTTAATTTGGACATATTAAATTAAGAAGGGTAAGGATAAAGAGGAATAAATAAATTACTCTTATTTAACTATTAGGTAAAGGAGTAAGAATTAAGAGAGTTATAATTAAAATAAGGATAAAATTATCTAAAATTTTTAAAAACTTACGATACCCCACTTTAGCCCCCATTTTGGGAGTCATAGAAAATAGGGATAAAGAGGGGGTAAACTTACCCTCCATTACCCTTCGTTAACTTTAAAAATTTTGCCAAATAGGGGTACTAATTTATCCTCCATTATCTTTTCCCCACTTTACCCCTGTTTATCTTATTGCTAAACAGGGGGTAGTTTTTTTTTTTTTTTACATTGATGACAGTGCTGGATATAACCTCAAGCAACTGTTTGGGATCCCTGAATTTTAGGGTTCCCAAATTTTCGGGCTTGTATTTTTAAAGTATTAATTATTAATAATAATAAAGTTTATAATCAAAATTATTATAATTTATTATATACGAAGGATCCCTACCCAATTTTTGCTTGAGAAACCAACAACAACAACAAACCCAATGCCTGCAAAGGGCTCCCGCAAAAGTCGGGTTTGGGAAGGGTAGATGTATGCAGCCTTTCCCCTTTAAGAATTACCCTGAAGAAAGGCTGTTTCTGAGGATCCTCAACTTGAGGAACCAGAGTCATCAAATTTCTAGGAAGCATGATTGCAGCTGTAGTGTGTTGAAAACTTTTAGGTTCACTTTTAACTCGTTGAAATTGAACCCCAAGCCCGTGATTCAACGAGGACCGGCTGAAAAAGTACTGGCCAGTCCTTTTATAATTACAGTTGATGTTCAGAATCGTAAAACATCGGGGAGACAAACATAGACAGATAGTCTAGGCATAACATTTAAGGTGTCAAGCAAGGCACCGAGTGTTCTAAAACGTTAAGCCGATGGGCAAATGCGTAGGAATGGTTTTATACTCCAATATGCCCAGGGCTGGTCCTGACATTTCAAGAATCTCAAGCAAAATTATCAAAGGGGAGCCCTATACAACAAATAATAATAATTTTGACTATACAATTTATTAATACTAAGAATTGATACTTTGAAAACCACAACTTCAATAATCCGGGGCCCTTAAAATTCGGGGGCGCTTGGGGTTATATTTGGCCTTGAATATGCCCCTCACGCAATTACTCATTGGGCTTGAAACACAGATAGTACATATACTCAATTTTTTTGTTCCAATTAAGCGGAAAAATTCTTTGTAGTACAGAAGGAAGACCTCCATAGATACAAGAGCCAAAAAGAAACAATAAAAGCAAAGAAGGAAAAAGAAAATTAAAAGTAAACTCTGACTAGATGCGCATCGTGGTCAAAACCGGGCTAAAAAGTCCTAGCGGTACCTGTGGTCTGCATCTAATGACGATGCTAGGAAGAATTATGGGGAATTATATGCACAGAGAATCTGCATAGATTCAATTTGTATATTATGCTGAAATTATTTTAATATTGAGAGTGCTGATGTGGGGATTCAAAATCGTGAAGTTTTAATCAACAAGATTCTGATACCATGTTAAAGAACCAAAATCCCAAAGCTTTAAGTAGATAAATGAAAGTTCACGATTGGTCTTACACCGTAACACATCGGTTAATGATTAGACTAAATTTATCTCCTTTTCTTTTTCTGATAATCAAACATTTATTGCCAGTGTAAGTACAAAATAAGTAACTGCAAACATGGTTATAGTTTGCTTACCCATCCTACAACACCACAACCAAAAAGAAACAAAATTAGAACGGGTTGGAGAGATGTCGAGTAATCTCGAAATGATCCTACTTCGTAGTAGATGGATGTTGATGACCTGAATCACCTTACTTTATACTACTGCTAATTCAAAACGCTTTCCTCCTTTATAGTGATACACTTTCTCGACTGCATGGGTCCTTATTGTTATATCATACTTCATAATCGACCAACGCGTATGTACTTGTAACCAGATCGACCATAGCTAGCTACCTCATGAGGACCTCATCAAAACCCGGAATCTAATCCAACTACACCAATAGCTTATAATATTTATAAGGTGTTACTAAATCTAAAAATTTTATCACTTAATTATTTTTATCGAAATCCATAATATATATTTGTTTTAAAAACACTAATTTAATAGTTGGTTCATTGCTTTTGTTGTCAAAAGATGCTGATATAACATATGACCATAACAATATACTAGCACATTTCACTTCAAATAAATGATGTTCTTATGAGAGGATGAAACCGTAAGAGGGGCAAATCCTGGCCCTCCATTGTAATGGACGGCCAAGATTTATTAAACACTAAAAAAAATTAATAATCTACGGTTCACATCCCTTCATGAGGCAAAGAGAAAGAAGGGGTATGGAAGGAATTTTTTTTTTTTTTTTTTTAATACTTAACAAATCTTGGCTGTCCATTACAATGAAGGGCTAAGATTCGCTTTTCTCACGCTCTCACTCTCTCATAAGAAAGCCACTATATATATATTTTTCGATAATTAGCGACAAAGTTGCAAACGAAACAGGTCACTCGACCAAGCGAGACGTGAGTCCATCCATAAAGAATAGAGACCAAAAGAGAAAACAAAAAGACAACAAACAAGAGGACAAACTAAACTAGCCAAAACATGCGCCTCAAGACAAGACTAATGCACGACGACGACAAACTTGTCATCAACTACAAGATCTACCGAAACGACAGGAAATTGAAGCATCGGAGCGCTAAATCTACCGAAACATGGGACTCGGCGAAGTTGGAACACAGCCAATACCATCATTCATATCGACGTCACCTCATGCCACACTATATATATATATATATATATATATATATATATAATATGATTTCATTTTTTATAATTTATATCCAGTTTTGAGTAAAATTAAATTCATTTTATGGTCTGGACTTGCAATTTAGTGGATCCATTAACTAGGCTTAAAAATGGGCTTTATGAGCAGCTCTTTGTTTCTTCAATTTTGCAATAGTTTTAATTTAAAGGCCCAAATTTTTTGAATATTTTCTTTGAAATTGAATTATACAAATGAATTTTTCCGGTCTATTTTACCAAGTAATGTGTGTGATTAAGTGTAATCTTAATATTTTTTCGGGGTTCAAAGCTTTGGTTTGCTTCTCGTGCTTCATTTTGACTTAGTTTAGGCTCCTTGGATCTTTCGCTTTATTTCATGTCTTATCCAGTGTTGGTGAGGTCTTCTAATGTCTTTTAATTTTCCCTTTTGTTTTCGCTATCTTTTATGATGTTCATGTATTGGGCTTTTATTTTGCACGCTTTTCTGCATATACGCTCAGACCTCGCTTGTGGGTGCTCCTACTTTGTATTACAACTTGTTTTTAACGTATTCTATTTACAGAGTTACAATTTTTGCTTTTTGAAAGACCAAAATCTAGATTTAAATTTTTTTTTTTTTTTTTTGTATCTTTAAATTTTTTTATTTTCAATTTTAACTCAAGCTTTAAAAAAAGAAAATATAAAACCAAAAACCTGACAAATTATTTTTAAACTACTTTTTAATGACTTGATCGAAAAGAAAAGCCTTTAATGTACTGCTTGGTGAGCTCCAAATGAAGCTTAAATCAAGCAAAATGATTTCGATTTGAGCTTCGTGATAAGAAGTTAAGACTTCACAGGTAAATCTAGTAAAAATTATGTACAGGTGCATAAAAGACGACCTCTTATGCTTTGTTTGGCAACTAAGTAAAGGAGGGTAAAGAGGGAGAGGATAAGGTAATATTCTACTTTTATTTGGATATATCAAATTAAGAGAGGTAAGGGTAAAAAGGGATAAACGAATTACCCTTCTTTGGTAATTGGATAAAGTGATAAGGATAAAGAGAGTTATAGTTAAAAATAATGACAAAATTGTCCAAATTTTTTTAAAAACTTACCTCCCCCCCCCCCCCCCCCAAAAAAAAAAAAACAAAAAAAAACCTCCAATTTGAGGGTAATGGAAAATGGGGTAATGTAATATAGGCAAATCTAATCCGACATTGGTAGATTAGTGAATAGATTGTCAAATTTATATACTAAAGGAGTTACTCAACTCATTGCCAAATGTTTTTTGGGATTGAAACTCCTTTGTTCTGTATCATTTGTGTCGTGGTCATACGAGGGCCGTTGCTGTTCACGGGTCATATGGGGGCTGACGTTGGTCGGTGGTTTTATAGAGGGGCCCATGTGTGACATCTAGCAAAGTTGATAGCCACATGTCAAGGAACTTATTCTCAGTCTGATGGGAGTCCCTAGGTCTACTCTAGAGTTGATCGCGGCCTGGTAAAATCTTGGTCCCTAGTCCACGTGTTGTTCAGTCTCGCATCCCAAGCCTCAAATGGTGATGTCGGTATTGCAGTGTTCGCCTGGGACTAGAATAACTCTAGTGCAAAGCCATGTCCATTGCGGCATGGTGACGCCGGAATTACAATGCTCTCCGGGAACTAGAAATCTGGTGTAAAAATTCACACCCGTTTACCCTTACCCCCTTTATCTCGTTATATGACTCTAGTTCATGATTTACCCAATGGAAAAATTCACAGGGAAAGAGAGAGAAATTTATAAGGGGACGAGAGAATTCATAAAGAAAAGAGAGAAATTCATGGCGTATATAGAGCCCGAAGGTCACCTAATAATTTCTTAGTATGAGATTTATGAATCACTGTAGAACAAAGTTACAACAACAACAACAAACCCAGTGCCTGCAAGGGCTTCCGCAAAAGTAGGGTCTGGGAGGGGTAGATGTACATAGCCTTCCCCTTTCAGGGGGCTACCCTAATGAGAGGCTGTTTCCGAGGACCCCCAGCCTGAGAGAATGGCCGCCGCAGAGAGCGAGAAACCTGGCAACAGAAGAGCGCAAAACGATCAAGACAACAGACACAAAGCACACAAAACACAAGACACAAAGCAAGCCACATCACGCAAAAATCAGGCAGAAATCAAAGGATAGGCTAGGTAAGTAGGCAGGTAAGCATACGGGTAGTAGCTCATGGGAGCGAGTACCCAACTTAAGTGCGCCAGAAGGATAATACGGCCTAGCACTACTAAGTTAGACTATCCCACTCCAACTGGAGCTTCTATAACCCCTATACTAGCCCTCCATTGGGCCCTATCTAAGGCTATCTCCTTCCTAAGATTTAGGTGGGTGAGGTCTTATCGGATCGTCTCCATCCATCTCTTCTTTGGCCTGCCTCTTCCTCTCCTGCCTAGTGTAATAAGGGTTGTTCGCACCTTCTCACTGGAGCATTGTCTGGTCTCCTTCTAACATGTCTGAACCACCTCAAACATTTGCTCTCTCAATTTATCTTCAATGGGGGCTAAGCCCAATTTGCCTCTTATGACGTCGTTTCTGATCCTATCTTTCCTTGTGTGTCTGCACATCCACCTCAGTATTCGCATCTCCGCCACGTTCATCTTCTGTGTGTACTGTTGCTTCGTCGCACTGCAATCCGCCCCATACGTCATGGCTGACCTCACAACTGTCTTATAGTATCTTCCCTTTAGCTTTAAGGGAAACCTTCTCACTGTAGAACAAAGTTACCGAAATAAATTTATGTTATAATATCCAAAAAATAAATTTAAATTATATATAACTGGAAGATTTTGTTGAAAAATTAACGTTAATCAACAACCAAATATGACTTCAAGACAAATATAAAGTCAACTAGAGATGAGTAATTTAAATTAAAATGAAGGCTTTTGACGGGAAAACATTTGAATTGAAATAACTTGTAATATCGAGGTAAGGGGGAAATACCTCGAAAATGATAACAGATAACAGCTAAAACAACTAATGATATGAGACAGAGAAATGGGGGATCAAACCAAAGAATTGCCACACTGTGGAGTTCACTCTCACCTTATGTCGTTTATGCTTCCGCACCAATATAATAGGACCAAATGAGACCCCGATTCTCAAGCTTAACATGGGGCCCACCTTTCTAGTGTACTTCAGAGAGATGGACTGGAGTACGCTTCACCAGCTCAGTAATGGAGAAGAAATACTGGCCTCGAGAGAGAAAGTATGAGGGTAGTGAAGGAAAGAGCTTCTTAATGATTTTGTCTATCTATCGATTCATCAAGGTACTCTATTTATACGGAAAATTATACCTATGGAAGGAACTGCTAATGACAGAAAATCCGACCTCAAACCGGAAGAAGTGGGCGAATTTAGAGGAGCTACGACTTTGTTAAGGAATAAGTGGATATGGAAGGAGTAGGTGTTTGATCACTCAAAGGTCAGCAGTTCCAGCTTGTAGCCTCGAGCTCGAACTCCAAGTAAGACCAAGAAAGGTTCTCCACATTTCCTATTTAACTGCAGCGGTTATAAAAATAAAGGCACAAGTCAGAAAAAGTTCACACCACAGCACAACACCCCGGCACAGGCACTTGTGGCCCTTAAGGCCCACAAGACTCTACCAAGTCTAGAGAGAATGGGGTATAAAAAGAAGCTTTTCCAGCAAATTTTTTATCTGGGATAAGACATATGGAACAAAATTGAAGCAACGCCAAAAAATTTCAACATTCTACACATGATTCAATTTTGAGAAAAGAAAGCAAGGAAATTTATTACTAAGCAGTGAAAACCACACTTGACGAGACCCAATGAGTTTTGGATTTGAATCAATACCTAATAAGTAAGTATGTCTCACAACCACCGCGGCAAACATAGTCTTAAACTCGAATGGTCATTGTAAAGAGTACACATACCCACTTCATGTGGCACTTGAGGTTGAAGCTTACTCCCACTCAGGACGTATGAGGTGCCTCGAAATACTCCCGATAACTGGGTATTCAAGAAAGCTCGAAGAGTAAGCTGATACTCTCAACAGAGGATGATTAACACCCTCACATTCTCGTAAATGAGTCCACCAAGTGTGTTTCACCCCACACCACCATAAAAAGCTGTGAAAATCTTTAAGAGCATTAATTTAGTCTCAACATCATGACAGTAATGAACCAAAGAGGCACCAACACGTCGTTACCCGGATCCCATTAGAACTCCGAAGTTAAGCGTACTTGGGCGAGAGTAGTACCAGGATGGATGACCTCCTAGGAAGTCCTTACCCTCAGGTTGGGGACACTGAAAAACAGCCTCTCTTTAGGTTAACACCCTGAAGGGGGAAGGCTGCATACATCCGAGCCGCCGCCCCCCCCCCCCCCCCCCCTACCCTGTGTAGGCGGGAGCCCTTGAGGCACTGTGTATGTTCCTTTGTTCCTTATCATGGCAGTAATGACATATCCTAAAGCGATGTAAGCAGCAATGCCTCGAAATGGACTCGAGTGACTATATGTTACATACCAAAGAAGATTTCCATCCCAAAATCAATTGGCAAATAGGTAAAGTAACTCATTACATATATAAGTTAATATTTTCTTTTCTACCCCACCAGTATGGGATTCTTTTTCTCTTATTTCGACTTGTATCACTATATCTCATTACCTAAGAGGGGACCAGCATTAAAGCACCGGATCCCATTAGAACTCCGAAATTAAGTGTGCTGGGCGAGAGCAGTACTAAAATGGGTGACCTCTTGGGAAGTCCTCGTGTTGCACCCCTCAGGTTTAGGTACTCGGAAACAGCCTCTCTTTAGGGTATCCATCCCCCTAGACCCTGCTTAGGCAGGAGCCTTTGGGGCACTGAAAATGTTACTTTTTATCACTATATCTCATTAAATTAACACAATGGATAGAATACAGTAACAAACAGTATAAACAACTCTTTATTTTTAATATAAAATTCAGAGTGAATATTTCGAAAATATTATTGCACAATATAACTTAAACTAAGATAATATTTTTATAATTTTAAATTAAATAATCTCTATTTTAATATAAAATGGATGATATATTAAAGATATTAATATGACATTAAATGGGTATGTATGGTGTTTAAATGACAATTTATTTAATGATTAATTTTCCTCAATTTTTCAACATTTGAACTTCACAATTGGAGGAATATGAGGAGTCACAGTTACTTTCCAGCTTCAAATACAAGCCGTTCGATTTGATCTATGCCATCAACGGCTAAATTATTCAAAATGACTATAAGCATTATATATAAAAAGGAACATATCCAGTGCCTCAAAGGCTCCTACCTACGTAGGGTCGTGGGGGGGGCGATGTACACAGCCTTCCCCCTTCAGGGTGTTAACCTAAAGAGAGGCCAGTGCCCCCAACCTAAGGGCGAGGACTTCCCAGAAGGTCACCCATCCTAGTACTACTCTCGCCCAAGCACGCTTAACTTCGGAGTTCTCATGGGATCCGGTGACGGCGTGTTGGTGCCCTTTTTGGTTATATATATACATATATATAGGAGTTATATATTATATGTCTTTGTATTTTATCTATTTTGTTAATTTAAATCGACTTAATTAGTCCTATTATAAAATTAAAGTTAAGTTAATAAGATAATTTTGAACAAGAACGTCACTTATGAGGTTAAATTAGGTCGAGAAGTAGTTTTGTGTGATGTTACTTGAATCTCTCCTGATGATATGGTACGTCTTTAGTCTAGCTTAAATATTTACTATAGAACCAAACTGAAATAAATGGAAATTATATAACGATAAAAATGACACAATTAAAAATAGGGTTATTTACATCAAAGGTCCATGTACTTTATCCATTGTGTCAATTTGGTCCTTGCACTTTTAATTGCGTTAATTTAGTCTCTAAACAATTGAAAATGTGTCAATTTAGTTCTTTGGTCAAATTTAAGTTAAGTTAATGTTGTAATTTTGAATGGCAAAATCATATTAGATGCAAGTAACTTATTATAAATTCATCTTTTTACTCAATTTAACTCAATTCACGACCGAACCATTAAAAATTTTATTAAAAACTTAACATAAAATTTTCTCTAAAGATTAAATTGAAACATTTTGAATTGTACATGGAATAAATTGATACAATTATAAGTATAATAACTGAATTGATATAATAGATAAAGCACATGGACCTTTAGCAAAAATAACTCTTAAAAATATAACTAAATTGATACAATGGGACAAAATAGAAAGACCAACGACATAAATAGCCCTTTATTTAATTATATACTTAGGCTCATTTGAAAAACATTTTTCTTACGCAAAAATATTTTGCGGAAAATATTCAATTAGTAAATATTTTTTTGAAATAGTTTGTCTTTCTAGTTAAATAAAATGGTTTTATATAAATTTATAAAAGTTTCAAATTTGATTAAATTGAGGCTAAAGTGAGACATATGATATAATATTACCACCAAAAATAGTTTTTCGAAAGAAAATATTTTCCCTATTTATTAGACAATTCAATTTTTTCTTTATAAAAACAACATATTTTTCGTATTTATAATTGTTGCTATAATTTTATGTAAATAAATAATACAATTAAGACGGAAAATGATATTTTCTGTCAAATAAAACAAAGTTATGATATACTTTGTGAAAATTTATTTACTGATATAAAATCATTTTTTTCATTGTAATATTGAGTATATACAAATTAAATACTTGAATTAAATATTTCAAAATTATTTAATATTTTCCATAATTAGCAATGCACTTTTGCTGACTACAAGGCAAAGACCAAGCTCTATGCATTTATAATTTAGCTTTATAATTTTAAAATATAATAATTAATAATAAATCAATCATAAATCAATAATATTAAATAATTGATTTTTATGATATTAGAATATTTTATTTTTATATTACATTTATAATGAGGTATTGTTTATGTAGCTTTTACCAAAATCGTTTTTTTGCAAGTGAGTTTTGTCCCGCTCTTGTGGGCTTTCTCGAGTTCCGCTTATGTGGGTGAGCTGGATTTTGTATCGGGAGTTTTCTCTCTAATTATAAAAGGAAAAGTGAAGAGTAACAAAATAATATCCTTCCGTTTGGTTTAAAATAAAATATTTTTTATTGTGAATTATTTTTTCTTCTAAATATATATTTTTAATGAAAAATAATTTTTTGTAAGGAATTTTAGTCATCGTGTGAAAATAATTATTTTTCCTAAAATTATTTTTTTCAAAATCATTATTTTAAATAGAAAATAACAGATATTTGTTTTAAAAACTTTAACTCTACTCCCACTTTTATTTTTAAAAAAAGAATATTTAGTATTTGTCTGACACATACTTAAAAGTAGTAAAACTGATTCTACATCTATTGAAAAATATTTTTATATTTGATAATTTATTGCAAGAGCAAAATTGTTAATATCCGAGCGGCTTTATAAATTTTGCGGCTATTACTCAGTACAAGTCATGTAGTTACTCTTTTTTCGATAATTACAGAGACACCTCTCAGTATAAATAGATGCACCCACCGAAGCAGAGCCCAAGAAAGCCCACATGAGAAGGGCAAAAGCAAAACAAATCAATAGACCTCACAACTCCTAGATACCTATAAACAAGTCAATCCTGAGACATAGCCACACAATGAGCACAAAGCGAACTATTTTTTCGCCTTCCATATCATTACTCTATGAATAACATTTTTTGCTTCGACAATGACAACAACCATTGTATAGTGGGTTGTCGGATATGACTTTCATACATGTTTCTTATTATTTTTCCTTTTCCCGCACTGTGTGTGCGCTTTTAGGTCTTGTCGTGTGATGTCAATTTTTGTATCGCGAGCTCTTTTCACTAAAACAACAACAACAACAACAACAGACCCAGTGCCTCAAGAGCTCCCGCGTAACTAGGGTCTAGAAGGGGTAGATGTATGCAGCTACACGTTCAGGGTGTAATTATACCGAGAGGCCGTTTCCGAGGACCCCCAACCTTATAGAGTTGGCAACACAAGGACTTTCCAGGAGGTCACCCATCCTGGTACTGCTCTTACCCTAGCACGCTTAACTTTAGAGTTCTAATGGAATTCAGTTGCATTAGTGTCTAGTAAATCTGACTACTTATCGAAAAAAAATCTTCTCTACATGAATTCCCTTTCAATTAATAAATAAAAATAATAATAAAAAGCAAAAAAAACCAAGCATAAATCTTGCAAATTTACACGCCCATTTCACAATTTTATACCTTTCTCTCTCTCTCACAAAAATAAAAAAGCTATCTTTTTTGGTTGCCATGGAAGGTTGTGAAGGTGGTGCCTTTGCTTTTCCTTACTTCCCCACCACCCCACCACCACCACTCCACCACCACACGCCACCACCGATCACCGCCATCGACCGCTTCCTCCACCACCAACACCCGGATAGCGGGGGAATCGGGTTTGGGTTCGGGTTAGGGTTTCCATGGCCACCACCCATGCAAGATGTCACCTTTTTTGATGGGTTGTTGGTGTTTGATGAAAGGGGGAATCTTGGGGATCAGAATCTCCACGTGGCGGATTCGAAGACGGCGATCAAGAAGAGAGAGAGTGATAGGAGGAGAGGGAAGAGTGGGAGGTCTTCAGTGAATTTGATTAAAGGGCAATGGACTGAGGACGAAGATAGGTGATTATCCTCGTTTGCTTCTCGGTTTTGTTCTTGATGTATATGAGGTGCACGTATAAGTTTAAGTAGATTTTATTCTAAAATCGATAGATATCAGATGCAGTAACGAATTAGGCTTATGCGTTATCTTTCATCTCTCACAACTCCCATATGCGATTCTTGCTAAACTTACATGTTAAGTCTTTAACAGATTGATCCATTGAGATAACTCTCAGTCCAATATTTCTAGTAATCTTATTATTAAAATTAAAAGGATATATTCGAGCTTGCCTTGTTATTTATATAAAAAAAAAAGGATATATAGGTTTTTCACGGGGTTTTGATCTTTTTTTTTTTAATTTTTTTTTCTTGTGGCTTGTTTTCTTTTGTTTTGATTTCCGTGGTTTTCTTTCTTTAGAAAACCCAATAAAAAGTTGTGCGGAACTCGGATTTATTTATCCAAACCCGGTTATGACCCGCTTTTGTATATTTTTGGTGGAAATTTTTGTTTTTGTGACTCTAAATCTTCTCATTCAAATTATAAGAAAAAAGGATGGCGAGCTTATGCATAGGGTGCATGGGGTTTGGATCTCGTTCTTTTTCTCCCTTATTTTTCTTTATTTTGATTCACCCGACGGTTTTCTTTTCCTTTAGAAAAGAAACCCAATTAAAAGTTGTGTGAAACTCGATTTTATTTATCATAACCCGTTTTCATGGCATGATTCAGTTTTGACTTTCATGTTATATATTCCCCGCAAAAATTTCCCATCCCGTGACCCTAAAGTTACTCGTTTTCTTCTAATTATCAGAAAGGGCATATCATCACCGAAGTTTATTTTCTTTGTTTTTCTTTACTTTAGAAAAACACCTAATTTGTGCTAGGGCTTACACATAGTTTTCTAAAAAGTGATAAATCTCTACAACTCTACAAGTACAGATGCAATTTTTGTAGAATATAATCCGGTCTTCAGGTTTAACCCACAAAATTAGCATATACGTGAAAGGTCTACATATATAAAGCACAAGTAGAGTTCGAATCTAAAATTATTTCAAATTATGTGAAGTAACCATCTAAGTTATGTTGATCTCTTCTCTTTCACAACTCATATGTGAGATTCTTACTAGACTCACATGTGAAGTCTCTTAACGGTTTCCCATGAAATTAGCATGTATGGGGGTTTGAACCCGAAACCAATTGACATTACGTGTGGAGTAACAAACTAGGTTTTGTTGATCTGTTCTCTCTCGCAACTCATATGTAAGATTCTGGTTAAACTCACGTGTAAAGTCTTTTAACCGTTTCCCATGAAATTAGCATATATGAGATTCGAACCCGAAACCAATTGACATTACATATGGAGTAACAAACTAAGTTATGTTGATACGTTCTCTCTCATGACTCACATGCGAGATTCTTACGCGAAGTTTTTTAACAGTTTTTCTGATAGAAACTATATAATTTTTTTTGGGGGTTAAATTTGTGAAATGTAGGAAGTTGATGAAGTTGGTGAGGGAGAAGGGATTAAGGAAATGGGCAGAAATTGCAGAGAAGTTAGAAGGAAGGGCTGGCAAGCAATGTAGAGAGAGATGGCATAATCATCTTCGCCCCGACATCAAGGTCCTTCTTTTCTTATCTTTATTTCGATAAATAGCATTGAAAATGCGATACATGATGACCAGCACACTCGCAAACACGAGGCCTGGATCAATTAACTAACTGGGAAAAATAAAAAGGAAAAAGAAAAAAGAAAAGTAAGGCAAGTGAAAAGCGACATAATTAAAAGACACAGTACAACTACTAGCAACAGAAAGTAAGAACGAACAACAAGCTTAATCGTGATGCAATCGATATTCCTTGCGATGTCGTCAAGAAAGAACAGAAAGTCTTGACACCATGCCTTGACCCAGAGCCCAACTCTCATTCCAAATTTTAGAAAATCTCATTACTTTTCCTTTTATTTTTATTTTTATTTTTTTAAAAAAATCTTGAAAATGAACAATCTAATGTATCGTCAGCCAGAATCACATTTAGGGTTTTTGCTTTGAAAACGAAAGCTCTAGTAAGAAATTGAAAATCAGACTTAGTAGATATCGTCGCATTAGTGATGTATAAAACTAGAAGACTTTGGTAATTATATGTCATTTTACGCTATTTTCAAGGCGATGTACCAAGAAACTATTTAAACAAGTTTAGATCCAATTTTACAATTGAAATATATATAAATTTTGTGTTTATTTATTTACTCATAAATTATCAAAATCGGGACAAGCCAGAAAGTCGAAAGAAATCAAAGGAAAAGCCCTAGGCAAGTGCGAAGTTTTTAAATCAGTACGAAGCCCGAGAAAGTGCAACAAATGGAAAAAAAATAGTAATAAACCCCAAAACACCACACGAACTCCTAGTGTACAAGAACATGCTCCAGTGTGCCTATACGCCTATTTCACATCAACTCCTGAAACATAAAAAGCCAAACGGATCACACCTTTACCGACTCTTATAAATGGAAAAAGTCAAATGAAAGACACCTTTCTTGATATAAACCCTAGATCAATGGATAAATCGATACTGAAGAGCTATTTGAAACTATTTGTGAGTCCTTTTCATAAAAATTGTATGTTTTCAAGCACTGATAAGTTTAAGTTGATGGGTGAAGGTTCAGAAATAGTTCTATACTCTAACTTACCCTCATGCGAATGCCAATTAAGCTTGAAGCGTGAATAGTACACAGGCCCACCTCATACCTTGTGCTTAAATTATTTTAATATTAAAATTAATGGCTGTTGAGATTCAAACTAGTGACCTCTTGGTCAACAAGGCTCTGATACTATGTCAAAGAACTAATTTTTCCAAAAGTTTAAGTTGATAGTGAAGGCCCACGAATAGTTTTATACTCTAACAATAATTTATCCATGCATATTGTCGAGAGGCTTGGATTGGACTGTTCGGTTTGGCCTTCTCTTAAAATAATTCTGAGTTATTTACGTTAGTAGTCCCATGTACTTTACTAATTATGTCTGTTTTAATTATGTCAATTTAGCCTATATACAACTAAAGTTCTTTCAATCAACCCAATGTTGAAAGTGATATTACTTCGTCGCAAAACTTTTGACGCTAATTAGTACTTATATATGCTTTTAACGTGAAGGGATATTCAGAAAGAGTCAACGATTACAAAGACTAAATACATGGTTATCATTTCAATAGAAAATTAAAATTAGTTTTAATACTGCATTTGATTGAAACAATTTCAATTTTACTTACACTATATTGAAGAAAATTAAAGTAAAAAGACTAAATTATTGTTTTTTTTTTTTTTTTCTTGGAATGCATTATTTTGCATGGATCATTTGGTATTCACTTGACAATTTTAATAAATATTGGAAATAAATTGAAGAGGAAATTTGGTTCAAAAACCTCAGGTTTGGTAATATATTTTTTAGGTATCTCGAAATTTTAATATATTTTTAAGGTATCATAAACTTTAGTAACTTTTTTTTTCAGGTACTCTCTGCTAATGGAACCCTAACGGAGCTAAGTAAAGAGTACCTTAAAAATATTTTAAAACCGCAGAATACCTAAAAAATATATTACCAAATCTCAAAGTAGCTAAACAAAATTTTCTCTAAATTTAATGTAATAAATTAATTGTCAAATAAAGGGTATTTTACTTAACAAATTTTAATAAATATAGGAAATAAATTGAAGAGGAAATTTGATTCAGAAACCCTCAGATTTGGTAATATATTTTTCAGATACTTTGAAGTCTTGAAATATTTTTGAGGTATCATAAACTTTGGTAACTTTTTTTTACAAGTACCATCTGCTAATGGAACCCTAACCGAGTTAAGCAAAGGGTACCTAAAAAAAGTTACCACAGTTCAAGGAACCTTAAAAATATTTTAAAACCACAGAATGCCTGAAAAATATATTACCAAATCTTAAATTATCGGAACCAAATTTTTTCTAAATTAAATGTAATAAATTAGTTGTCAAATAAAGGGTATTTTACTGTAGGCAACGAACTTATGATGACTTTCTTGTCTATTTCTAGCATCACGTTTTCCTTCCTCTCTACACTATGTTAGCATGCATTTTCACTTGCACTTTTCTTTTTCCGATAGCGAGCGAGGAAAAACTTACGATATAAAAATCGGTATTTCTTGAACGAGACCCAAGAGGCGCACACAAAGTGTGAAAAAAAAGAGCATTTTCACTTACATGTTTACTAGGAAAACACGTATCCATATTTTTTCGTGTTTTATCAATGATATGACACAATACGTGTTTTTCGAATGCTGTATGATACATATTTGATAACATATATTCGTACTTTTTGAATAAAAAATAAATGATCAACTGAAAATAATTGTATATTTTGCTAAATTTGTCGCTTCAACTTCCAAGCTATTGAATAATATCTTAATTTTTAATATGCAAATTACTTCTTGCTAATGCTATTGTGGGTAATAACATCAAATAAAAATTAAATTGACAGAATTGTACTGCTCTCCACTTTGTCAATATTCTATAATGATTTGTTATAAACATGAATGTAATCATATATAATTATTTTTTTTTGTAAGTGAACGAATATTTGACCGAGCCAAATAATACACAAATGTATTAAACTCGGTTCAGTTCAATATCGTATTTAGTAACCGTGATCAATTAATTACAAGCACTCGAGAAATATTAACTTTAAGTAATTATTTTGAAATATATATGTTTAGAAATAGACTTCTCCCTAGGCCCTACTTTTTGCAAGTGCACTCTATTTTATATTGTAAGCTTCGAATTCTCATCTATCGAAAAAAAATACAATATAACCTCAATACGTTAATACCCTTGGGAACATAAAATTTACTACATTGGTCCCAAGTTGGGCCGACCAAAAATATTATTTTATCAAGGTTATACTATATGTTTAGAAACAGAAAATCACTGAAATTTTGATGGTGATATATGAATATGTACAGAAAGATTCATGGAGCGAAGCAGAAGAAAGATTGTTAGTGGAAGCACATCAGTGGTACGGAAACAAATGGGCAGAAATCGCAAGGAGAATTCCTGGAAGAACTGAAAATTCAATAAAGAATCATTGGAACGCAACAAAAAGAAGGCAAAATTCAAAGAGAAGGGTCAAAAAAGTGGAGAATCGAGGCGAGAAACCTCCATCTTCCATTCTGGAAGACTACATTAGAAGCATATACCAGTTCGACTCTCCCAAAAACCACAACGTTCTCACGTCTAGTGCAAATACAGCTAAACCTGCCAGCATCTACAACATCGTTAGCTCTGAAAACCCAGCAAACCGATATAAAACGTTGTTATTAGACTCAATCGAGGACCAAGAGTCGTCACCTTTCATGGATGACCCATGCCATGATGAGCTTATCTTCATGCAAAACTTCTTCAAGAACAACCCCATCACCCAACCACCACCATCGCCCCATGATGTAGTATTCATCATGGACTCATCATCATCATCATCATCAACATCATCATCATCACCATTATCATTTATTACTACCATCCCAAGTCCAAATGACCATCAACAGTCCATCAATCCCTCACATGGTGATGCCGCCTTGACCCATTTGTACTCCGACCTCTACATCTCATATTTGCTTGATGGGGCCATCCATGCATCAACATCCCATGTGGATCACTACATAGACTATCATCATCATCATCATCATCATCATCATCATATGGATCAATTGAATGATATGGACTTGATGGAGATGGTATCCTCTTCTCAATTCTCTCATGAGAATACATAGTTAATTTCTTTTTTTCTATTTCTAATTAAGGAACTTTTTATTTTTATTTTAGTATTATTATTATTATTGAAAACATATTTACTATGTATGGTGCTGGATGAGGTACATGCATGTTATGTTAGGGCATTTCAAGTACATCATTATAGCCTATGCTTTTTTTTTTTTTTCCCGATAAGTAGCGAGAGAATTCACGATACAAAAACTGATATTTACAAAAGGAGAATTGAGAAACACACACAGTGTGGAAAAGGAAAAAAGTAACATAAAAACCCTCGTTAAAGCTATCTGAGAAGAAAGCAGCTAAATTGCCAAACAAAGTGTTGAAATCGATCGAGTGCTGGTTCCTGTCACATAAAAGGGGTGGTTCTACGTGTGTTTTTCTTCTTTGGAGTCTTGTTTTGTTTGGTCTAATAGGAGTTTGATCATGTTAGACGGTGAGCAATGGGTTTAGAGTGCTTTCATTTTGCAGCATTACGCTAAATTTGATGCTCGTTTCTATGCATTTTGTGCCTATGGAGTTGACACAGATATAGGAGTTTAGGTTTGTGAAGTGTATTTCTTTTATTTGTAGGAGATACTTCTCTTTCTTGTCCCACTCCTATGAATTTTCTCAGGCTTCGCTTCTATGGATGCTCTAAATTTCGTATCGAGAGTTTTCTTTCTAATTATTTTTTTTAAAAAAAATCCACACTTTTTAAATTCATTTGATGTTCCCTACCCCTTAATTTTATATATCATTTGATGTTCCCTACCCCTTAATTTTATATATCGGTTTACGGCTAAAATTTGAAGTTCAACGTCAATATAACGTGAAATCAATCAATCGGACATAGTCTGTAAATCCAAACAGCTCAAAAAACATAACTCTTTTTAACTTGTACAATGTTACCCTATTTAAAAGATGTGTATAAACTCTTAGAATTTGGTTGACTAGAAACTGTTGTACCTCCCAGAGTAGTTAGGTTTCGAGTTCTATATGGCAAGAGTTAATGTATATTGTATCCAGGTGTATTGAATCGTTAGATACAACTTTTATAGGTGTTTCTTATTTTTTTCAAGAACTGTTCGGGCCAAGCTTACGCTCCACACGCTCGGCCCAACTCTGAGCTTGAGACAGGTGGGCCAGTAATATGCGGCCCAAGGCTCAACCGGGGTGGGTCCAAACAGGTCCTAATCACCTTATTGCCCTCACTTGAGTCACAAGCGGGCGCTACTCAACTCGACTTGGTGTTTTTTGTTATTTTCCCTTTTCTCGCACTATGTGCGCGCTTTTTAGGTCTGTTTGTATCCTGATTTTTTTTCGCTACTTTTCTAAAACAATTTAAACCAAAAGTCTCTATACATTGTTTATTGTGTTAATTTGGTTCTTATACTCTTACTTGGGTTTATTTAGTTCAATTACAATTTATATTATATCGATTTAGTCCAATGATCAAATTAAAGT
This sequence comes from Simmondsia chinensis, assembly GCA_018398585.1. Classification (NCBI taxonomy): domain Eukaryota; kingdom Viridiplantae; phylum Streptophyta; class Magnoliopsida; order Caryophyllales; family Simmondsiaceae; genus Simmondsia; species Simmondsia chinensis. Next base: position 1,619,296 of record JAGTTD010000020.1, read on the forward strand.
CAAGTTAACGACATAATTTTTAACAGTATATTCTTGTTAGTTGCAAATAACCTAAAAGAACCCACATATTGATCGAATTTAAACCATTATATAACAGGATCATTATAATTCTATTACTAACTTTGCATAGATTTTACTCAAGTACCACATTTTTTGCTAACGAGAAACCCAGTTCCCTGGTAAACCCTGACCCCTTTGGCGACGCACATACTAGAGGAGCTAGTTAAATCAAGAATTTTTCAGGGAGAAGTTGGGGGGGGGGGGGGGGGGGGGGGGGGGCGGGAGGGGGGGGATTCGAACTCCAGACCTTTTGATCTAAATCAATACTTTATCCTCTTACTTGCCTCGTACCACTAAGGCAAGGCCTTAGTACCACATTAGCAAAACGTAAGTTTCATATTGACTAAATTGACATAATTATAAGTACGAGAACTAAATTAATGCAACGAATGGAGTAGAAAGACCTTTCAAGTCAATTACCTAAAGAGAAACTAAAGGTGTAACATTTTATTTTGGTAGACGAAACAATGTTATTTTTTCTCCTATACTCAACGAGAAAACTCGTAATATAAAAGTGGGTGCACTGGCAAAGACAAGGCCCAAGGAAGCCCATAAAAGCATGAGAAGAGAAAAAGAGACGCAATCCAAAACGAAAAACATAAAATACATCAATTAACTATTCTCCTAAAACATAGGTCGAGTCCCAAGCCAACTTTCGCTGCACTCAAAGTTTCTTGCAATTCATCCGATGTATATCTTGGATGAGTGGTAAAATTTTCCAAGTTTGTATTTTTCTGAAATTGAAAGGGTATTGGCATGGTACTGTTGGACTGTGTTTTGGGATATATTATTGTACCGTGTTTCTCTTTTTTTCTATTTTTGTGAGTTTTCTTATACTCTACTTTAACAGGTATATTGGTTTTATTTTGAGAGTTATCTCTCTAATTATAAAAAAAAAAAAAAAAATTTACAGTTTACTCGATTTTGTTTTGTTGAATTAAAATTTGGCAGGACATAAGATTTTGCACAGATTTCAGCAAATTTACCAACTTTAGTTGTTTCACATTTCTGACACTCACCCAACCAGGATCCTCTTCAAACTTTCCTTTTCTCCTTCTCCTTTTGAATTTATCAGCTCGGTTTGTCTGGTTATCGGGAAGTAAACGTAAAATATTAGAATTTACAAAATTTGGGTATTTGCCTTCTTGTTTGGCTACCTAGAAATTTGGTAGAGCACGGGAAGTGAAGTTTTTTAGCAGTTTCCAGTTCCTTCTTAGCGTAGGCAGTAATTTACCTAAAAAAGAATATACCTAGTGCCTCAAGGACTCCCGCCTATGCAGGGTCTGGGGGGACGGATGTACGCAGCCTTCCCCCTTCAGGGTGTTAACCTGAAGAGAGGCTATTTTCCAGTGCCCCCAACCTGAGGGTGAGGACTTCCAAGGAGGTCACCCATCCTGCTACTGCTCTCGCCCAAGCACGCTTAACTTAGGAGTTCTCATGGGATCCGGTAACGGCGTGTTGGTGCCCTCTTTGGTTGTAAGCAATAATTTACCTATCCTTCGTAAATAAATTTTAATTCTTTTGTTTTTATCTATCCTTCCAAGGAAGTTTTAAATACTAAGAATTACAATTTTCCACAGGAACTCAAATCACGTGAGTCTGTGACAACTAAACAAGGGCGGTCAAATTCTTTTTCCCCCCTAAAAAAGTACTTTTTAGAATTTATACCCGAAAAAAAATACTTTTAAGTGGAATGTAAAACCTTAGTGGATGTTCTAGTTAGTTTAAATTGAGTCAACTGGTGAGTTTGCACTAGTTATTTGCATCGGATATGACCTTGGCGTTTAAACATTACGTCATTAACTTCACTTCTTTTTACAGTATGAACAAATTGACCCAAAATAAATTATGCAGGCAGTAAATTGATACAATTGAAAATGCCGGACCTAAACTGACACATTAGATAAAGTAAATTGAACATTTGGCGTAAATAATCCTTTCTCACATTATGTTAGGAAAATGTCTCAAAATATACTTGATATTTTAGCAGGGATGCCGTGTGGAGGCCGATCGATCGGGAAAGTTACGTAGAAGAAGGACGGCAGCAGTGAGCCAGCCGATCGACTGGGAAGCGCGTTTTCACGGGGCTTATAAATATGGACGTAGGGTTTACGTCATTGGTAACCCAATTCAAAGTGAGGTTATTCCCTTAGTGGCGCCGCCAATACAAATTGAGAGAGAGAGAGAGTTATTGTAATTCTTCTTTTTAATTCAATAATAAAAGCTCTAATCTTCGCCCGTAGTTTTCTCCCCTTTCGATTGTAAAGAGATTTCCACGTAAATCATTGTATCGTTCGTTTCTTTTCTCTTTTAGTCCATTTATTTCTCGATTTTTTGTGGTATTTGATTCGATTGTATATTTGGAGAATTATTTATTTCCGCACACATTATGATAAAATTGTTTTAGTTTTTAATATTCTATTTTTAATTCTCAATCAAACTAAAAGAAATTAAAAACAACAAAAAAAAAATATTAAAATTATTTTCAAAATATAATTTTTGTTTTTAAAAAGTAAAAAATTATACCAGATGAGCCCTAAATTTTACTTCGAATTGTAAAATTTGACACCTAATATAATGGGCCTATCAAGTAGTACTGATTAGTGTGGGCTAAAAGATAATGGGCCTATCGTCACTATATATATATATATATATATATATATAGGGTGGCATTCTTATGAGAATGTGAGAGCATGAAAGGAGTCAATTCTGACCCTCCATTATAATGAAAGGCCAAGATTTATTAAAAACTACAGAAATAATAATTTACGGCTCATACCTTTTCGTGGGGCAAAAGGAAAGAATGGATAAGGAAAGGAAATTGATTTTTTTTTTAATATTTAATAAATCTTGACCGTAAATTATTATTTTTTTAGTGTCTAACAAATCTTAGCTATCCATTATAATGGAGGGCCAAGATTGACTCCTCTCACGCTCTCACCCTCTAATAAGAACTCCACCCTTTATATATATTGTAATAGATGGCTAAAATTTGTTAAACATTAAAAAAATAATAATTTACAGCCAAGATTTTTTTCAATACATTATAAACATATAGGTAACATATATGATATAAAAGACCCATGTATAAATTGGTACCACGATATAAAGTAAATATTTAAGATACACTTAACCTGACCTAGTCACTTTTATTACCGAAAAGGGGTTCATCGATGAAATTTCCACTAAACGCTTGAAATCCCGGGACTTGCCTAGCAGTCACTTTTGTCCCGTAATTCTGTTTCAATAGTCTATAGTGCGTTTTTTTTCTTTGTTTTGTTCCTTGTTTTGCTAGAGTTCAAATTAGGCCTTGTTTGTACGAGGTGCTTCTTATATCATGACTGTATCGCTAATTATCGAAAAAAAAAAAAAAAGTGAAGGGGTTGGCATAATACAGTTGGGCTTGGTTGAGACTGTAGTGTTCTACTGCGGGTTAATTTCAACAAGCAAGTCAAATTTAGAAGACGCAACTACTTGGAGTAATCCTCAAGCTATTTTTTTTCGATAATTTAAATACAACCTCAAGAAAGTACGATAATGCAGAACAGGAAGCGAAGACAAACAGAAAAAATCGAGAACACCCAGGCAGTAGGTTATCTACAACCAGACACCAAAACAAAACAAAAAAAAAAAAAAAGAAAAAACACCTCAAGTTATTAACGTGTCTACTTTTATATTATATGTATCTAATTTCGATACTTTATTTAACTGCGGATCATGGGTGAAGTCGGGCAAATTTAGACTAGCTTTGTCCATGATGTGCGCTTAGTTTAGGGATTTAAATTCTGTCATTCTCTCCCCTCTTTTCTTCTGCTTTTTGGTCCTCTTTTCTTCTTGTTTATCGGTTTGTGCCTTTTGGCACATGTACCTTTACATGATTTCCTTTTGCCCATCATGAGGGCGTCTCGTTTGATAGTGTCTCCTACCCATGCGGTCATCGTCCAGGTATCAAAAGTTCAATTTTTGCTAAAAATATACTAATGACTTACCTACTTATGGGGATTGTGGGCCTCCTCATGGGCCAGGGTTGGATGGGGCAACCCAATCTATCGTTACAAAAAAAAAAAATCTTTGTAATCTTTTAAGACATAATTATTTTTAAAAATAAGTAATTCATATATTTATTTATATGCTAAAATTACTAGAATAGGAAAACTAAAAAGTAAAACTCGTTACAGTTTCTCAACATTTTAAAAAAGCTTTCTAAACTGCGAAATTTTTTCAGACCTTAGGTTCGACCCACGAAGTTGGTATGTACGAGATCCACATTAAAGGCCAAATAGGTGTTTCATCCTAAAATCATTCGACTTTAGGTGGAGAGTCGACTAGGCTTATACGTTGATTTCTTATCCCCTATAACTCGGATTTCAAATATCAATATAGCTAGTGCGTAGATTTCGTTTTTGCCCAGTTACAGTATAGACTTGACAATCATCGAAATACATGTATCAAAAATACAGTTATACATAGAAACATATCATTATTCTCCAAGAAGCTGCTAAAAAGAACGATATAATTTATACGGAATTATTAGAATAAAATTACCAAAACAATGCTCTTTGAACCTTTTTTAACAACATGAAATCATATCAATCGTATATAGCATACATCAAATTAATACGTATAGTATTATCATAATTTGAAAATTACAAATAATTATAACAAAAGCAAATATTATGCACCAATTAATAATAACATATGAAATTTCAAAATCCACAATTGATCGAATTTTATAAATTGTAATTGACGAGAATACTCCTCTACAATCACGCGCCGCCAACAGCGCCACCGGCATCGCCACCGCCGAGCTCCCTAGGATGGAGGAAAACTTTGAGCCCATTCTTCATAAAGAGAGTCAATGACATTTTCTGTTCCACCCGGTGGCCGGGAACTAGTGACAGCCGGTACCGAAGTAGTACAGCCGATGCCACGGACTTCATTTGTAGGTATGCCAAGTCCTTCCCTAAGCAAGTCCTTGGCCCGGCATTGAATGCCACGAATTTGTACCCGTCCTTTGGGGGTTCGAACCGATATTCGGACCCTGAACTACCGGTTTGAACCAGCCACCGGTCTGGTTTGAACTCCAAACAATCCTCTCCCCATATTGTCTTCATTCTCCCCACTGAGTAAATTGAGTATGTTACTGTTGACCCTGTTGGCACTGGTGTCCCATCTGGCAAGATGTCGTCGGAGACAACGTATTTGAAATCCTCCGGCACCGACGGGTAGAGCCGAAGAGTCTCAGCTAAGGTGGCTTTTAAATACACTAGTTTATCGGCCTCGTCAAAAACCAACGGCTCTTTTGTCCAATCGGCTGGATTGCTACCACGTGTTTGTGTAAGGACGGTTGTGATTTCGCCGATAATTTTGGACTCCACATCCGGGTTGTTCATTACCTGTCAAAAGCAATTTGTAATTTAGATAAAGAAAATATTATTTTTTGTTAAAAGATAAAGACAACTGGTTTTACTTTTGACCGTTATCACATCGATATCTCAAGAAACCAAGTTGACAACTGTATATGTTTATACAAGTTGTATCCAGTTGTCACGATGTAATTTTTGTACTCGTTATGTGAAAAATATCATATTCTTGTAAATTATATATCAAGCTCAATACGAAAAGACATCCCTTTCATTCTCTTTCACAAATAATATTATCATTCTCTTTATTACGTTTTAAAGAAATCTTTTAGTAACGAACATTACCAGCCAGAAGAACCAGCTCAGAGCGACAGATGACGTGTCCCTGCCAGCAAGCACAAAGTTCAAAGCGATGCGTTTAAGTACAGAATCAGGGAAAAGCTCTCCGTTTAAGTCTCGTTTGTTAATGAATCTAGAAAGGAGATCATCAGAGGGATTCTCTTTTCGAGAACTGAGGGCCCCACTCATGTAATCTTCCACCACATGGAGGCTTCTCATTAGCCGCTTCTCGGCTCCGATTTTAAACCACTTTTTCAGCCGCCAAAGAAAGCCAGGGTAGAGCAGCCGTTGGAGGGTCGCTTCCGTGGCAGAGTCGAAAGCGATCGCAAACGGATTCTCTGGCATCTCCAGTGAGAGTGTCTCCGGGTCCTTCCCAAATGTGAGGCCACAAATATTATCAAAAGTTAACCGCAACAACAAGTCCTGTAAGAAAGGTTAACAAAATTGTGATTCTATTAGAATCATTACGGGTTTTAAAATCAAAATCTCATATGATTATTAAGATTTTAATCTATAGTACAATTACTTTTAGTACTGAAATTAGTTATATAATTCACAAAATAATCGTATGCAATAATTTTTAGCCAAATAAGATAATATGTAATCACATAAGATAGGGGCCTGACTTGTGTAGGTGTCTCTTGCATCCTTGGGTGAGATCGAGTCAGGATTAGTATCATCATACGATCCTTTTATAATCCTACCTATGTTGAGAACTTTTCATATGACTTTCTTTTTCGATAATTAGCCAAACAAATCGCAATACAAAAACCGACATCCCACAGAAGCACGATAAAATGTTCAATCTTAGAGTTGTTATGAGCTATTCTATCTAATGTTCAATATTAGCGAAACAAATCGTATTTAATGTAGCCCTTGCAGCAACTTCATGAGTCAGGCCTAAGAACATGTCTAATTTCACAACTCTTTTTGTTTTGAGACTAAAATTGATCGATAATTCAAAAATATGAATCGGGAGTTTAAGAACCATGCCTGCAAGTCCACGGCGGTCCGGTCATCGGCAGCCTTTTGAAGAATGACCCACAACCGGTTCCGGATGGTCCGGTTAACCCACCGAGCCATGGCTAACCGGAGGGTCCGAGTCGTGAACTCGAGGGCAGCTGTCTTCCTCTGGATAAGCCACGTGTCACCATCACTATTAAAGATTCCTTGGCCCAACAAATCATGGAACGCCACCTGCCACGTGGGACCCTTAGGGTAGTTATCGAATCTTGTACGGAGAATATGTTCAATATTCTTAGGGTGACACGTCACCGTGTAGAATCCCTGTTTGTGTGCTATAAAAGGGAGGGCTATTGTGGTGGTTTGGTAAGTGGCGCCACCACCGGTGTGGCGGAGGTTGGCAGCAATCCAGTCGTGGATGCGGTGGCGGTTCATGAAGAGCTCCGGTAAGCTACCGACCAAGGGCCAGACCTGTTAAGGAATGCACATCGTAAGTTCCGTAAAATATATCACATTAAAATTGTAAGAGAAAAAGATCACTATACAAGTTTAGTGGATTATTTCATGTTTTACGATAAAACTTCAGTTGGGCTTATATTTGATTTATATACGGCAACTCTGTGGATTGGGTCTAAGACCTAAGAAAGTTTTTTACGGTATCAACAAGTGGATAATTCCGGGCTCTTGTTTGAAGCACCAAATCCTAGGAAGATAAGTGCGATTGAAAAGATTTACACACTAGGGAGAGTGTTGAAAACTATATATGTGATACTAATAAGAAACTTCATATTAGAAGTATGTGAGAGAAGAGATCAACGTATAAGTCTAGTAAGCTACTCTATTTGATACCAATTATTTTTACGATTGAACTCCACTTAAGTTTATATGTGAATCTCATATAACTCTAGTAGGTCTCTCTATACGATGGATCCAACTACATTGGAGAAAGCACCGATGGCATGCGGACGATTTGTTAAAGACTCCACATGTAAGTCCATTAAAAAAAAAAATCACGTTTGCATTAGAAATCAGTATATAAGTCTAGTAAACTACTCCACGTAATGCAAACTAGTTTTATATCAAGGAACCAACTATCCCAAAAGCTTAAGCTAATAGGTGAAGGCCTAATAATAGTTTGATACTCTAACATGCACCCTCGTGCGAATGCCAATTGGACTTGAAGCATGAATAGTGCACATACCCACCTCATACCTTATGCTTAAATTATTTTTAATATTAAAAGTGGGGGCTATTATAATACCATATCAAGGAATCACTAATCCCAAAAGCTTAAGCTAATGGGTAAAGGTTCGGGAATAGTTTTATACTTCAACATCTTACGATAAAACTCTTCTTGAACTTATACATAGACCCCCGTATACGCGAACTCCACATATCGAACGTAAGTAAAAACCCAACCTTGGGGCCGGTGAGGCGGCGAGCGAGGTGGTGGAACCAGAGGAGATAGACGGCAGCTACGGTGGCGCCGATGAAGAGGACTAAAATTGGGTCCATTAATGGTGGCGGTGATGATCAAAATACTTAGTTTTTTTTTCGGGGGCGATTAATTAGCGGAGTTTTTTTTTCGGGGGCGATTAATTAGCGGAGAGGTTGATATGAAATGGAGGGAAGAGAGTAGACATATAAATGGGAGAAGAGAGAGAGAGAGTTAGGAAAAGTTGTTAAGAATTTTTGATTAACTTTTTATTGGTGAGATTATATTTCATTTTTGTTTCATTTTGTAAGTAAAACGTTTGAGTGTAAGATTGAGTGATTAATAAGCTAACTACTGTGATGTATTTTTGTATCACGAGTTTTCTCGTATTTATTAGAAATAAAAAAACGGTGATATTAGACTTCTATTTTCAATTTTTTTGAGTTTTTTCTTTTATTGAAATCACTTGAATTTTAGGGTTATTTACATTTTAGTATCCGATATTTTTGAAAATTATAAAAAGGACTCTGACATCTTGGAAATAATAAAAAAGATCATGGGTTTTTATCGTGTAATAAAAAGGCGCCTCTCAAGGGTGACGACGTTATTTTCCATCGACAGGGCTGATGTAGCAATTTCTTTTTATTAATGCTATAGTAAAATGATCTAAAATATGCTTCAATGTCTTTATTAGTATTTTATTAGCACAAAATTTGAGATATTGTTTTGTATAAAAGTTAGCTATTTTTGCTTAATTTATTTCAAAATATGGTTATTAAAGGGTGTTTTTATCATTTTACTGTAATATTAATAAAAATAAAACTTTCACATCAGCTATATCGACTACAAATGAGATCATCAAGTCAGGGAGAAGTCTTTTTATTAATGCAACAAAAACTTAGTGGCTTTTTTATTAACACGACAAAAACTAATGGACCTTTTTAATAATTCAAAAAGGTTGGAGTCCTTTTTATTATTTTTAAAAATATCAGGGTACTAAAATGTAATTAACGCTAAATTTTATGTACGGTTTTAAAAAATCACTTAAAATTTTTAATTTTTCAATATACATCTAAACTTTTTAAATATTTTTAATATATACCTTAATGTTAGCGCTGTTAATATCTGTTAGTTTTTACTGATGTAGCTTTAAAAAAAAAAGAGAGAGAATACTTTTAAAAAATTCAAATGTACATTAAAATTAATTTTAAAATATTTTAATATCTAAAATCTTTCAAATTTTCTTAAAAATATTAATTATAATTAAAAAATATTTTTTAAATCCACATAAGCAAAGTTAACTAATGTTAACGACATCACATTAAAGTATAACATTGAAAATTTTTTGGAAGGTTTAGACGTGACATTAAAAAATTACAAACTCGAACTAGGATACACCGTTAGCAGCCGGATAACTCTGTCACTAGCCTACGTCCCTAGAAGACGCTTTTATACATATTTCAATAATATATTAACTCCAAATTAAATAGAATCAAGGAGCTTTTATTATAAACTTGTGATATTTTGCAAGTTTCTAATGGTATACCAGATGCATGCTACCTACCGGCCTGGTCTTGATATTCTCGAGGTCTCGAGCAAAATTTTCAAATAAGACCCTCTACGTATAATAATATGTATCTTTAAATTTATTAATATTAATAATTGTTATTTCAAAAATCACAATCTCTAAAATTTAAAATCATTAAAATTTAAAAATTTTAAGCGATTGCTTGGATAACTTGGGGTTATTATCGGGCCCTGGCAGCCCATTTGGACCGTCAAATTAATCACCCTTCGTTTTCATTCACCGCAGTTAGAAGTAGTTCAATTTAAATAAAATATAAATAAATATCATTAATACATAAAGGGTCAAATCATATTATATTATCATTGGATCATAAAATTAAATAATTAAATATACATTGATAAAATATCACTGGATTATAGAGTTTTATCTTTTTTTTTTTTTTTTTTGCATTTAAAAGAATATAGCTCGGATCATGTACGAAAGATGAGTTAACTCTTGAGTACAGTTCAAATAATATTCTCAGTACCCCAAGGGCTTCCGCCTAAGCAGGGTCTGGGGGGTGAATGTACGCAGCCTTCCCCCTTCAGGATAGCAAGGGTGCTACCCTAAAGAGAGGCTGTTTCCGAGAATCCCCAACTTGAGGGATGCAACACGAGGACTTTTAAGGAGGTCACCCATTTTAATACTACTCTCATCCAAGCATGCTTAACTTCGGAGTTCTAATTGGATCCGGTGCTTACATATTGGTACACATTTAACTTCATGAGTATAGTTTAATCTAGAATAAAAGGAAACACAAAGGACGTGACTAAATTGAAGGAAATTTTTTTTTATTTTACTCTTAAGTTGAGTTCGCCTCTACTTTCTGTGGGTCTCCCATAAGTTTTACGCGGCCCTCATGTGGCATAAAAGCCCTATATATGCAACACGAGATAGACTTGTAGGATTCTTTATGTAGATATTCGGTACATTTTCTCTCTCTCCCACGCTATACACTCCAATTTTTTTTCTCTCCTTAAAACGAACATGCATCACCTTAAGTCTCGGTTTGGTTTTACTGTTTATTGATCTTACAAGTTTGAGACCATATATACATAGTAAGACCATGAATCCGCTCGGTTTAAAGAAAAATATTTTCAGCTATACTTTTCTTCTGAACTTTGTTTTATCAAGTTCAAGAAATCAATTCGATTATATATATTTGCATAAGATTCGTGTCTTGTTCATTTGAAGTTCACGTAAGATTGAGAATGCACGACTATAACAAAAAGGGTTTTCTCAGTTGAAAAAGTAAAAATAAACTTTTCTCTTTTTCTTGAAAGAAGATCGATTTCTCATTCATAAAAGAGAAACTTATTATATTTTTGACCATTATTATTTATAATTCATATAAAAAATAAAAAGCCAAAAAAAATGCAAAAATAAAAATACTTTTTCGAGCAAATTACGTGTAGTGAGTGCTAACTAGAGAGCAGTGCAACTATACTCGACCATGCGGTCGCTCCCTAGACATTTAAAACTATATCAAATATGATATTATAAAAATATTAGCATATAGTTGATCCAAAAAAAAATATTAGCATATAAAAATTAATAATTTAATAGTATATTTTATATTATAATAACTAGTAAGGTTATTTATGCCAAAAGTCCATGTACTTTGTCCATAGTGTTAATTTGATCCTTATACTTTTAATTGTATCAATTTAGACTCTCTACTATTTATATTGTGTCAATTAAGTCCCTAAATTAAAATTTATTTTGAGCTTTTGATAAAATTTTTGATGATTCGGCAACAAGTTGGGTTAAATCGTGTCAATGGTTGAATTTAAAGTGGATTGCTTGCATTTAACATGATTGTAACAATAAAACCACGTTCTTAATTTAACTTTAATTTAATTGTCGGACTAAATTAACACATTGTATACAGTAGATGGACTAAATTTTTTTTTGAACAGAGTAGATGGACTAAATTGACACAATGAGTAAAGTGCGGGGACCTTTTGGTGCAAATAACCCTAACTAGTATTATCCCGTGCATTGAACGGACGTTCTTTTTTTAAAAAATATAATTTTATATGATTTTTATGTATTTAATGGGTTCAAATACTTTTTTGTATTTTTCTCTTTTTTATTATTTGTTAACTTTTATGTAAGACTGTAAAATTATAAGAAACGATATGATATAGTAAAGAACATGAATTTCTTGTTTTTTCTTTCGTATGACCTCAAATATTATAGGGCTGGACATAACCTCATGTCACCCAAGCAACCGCTTGGTGCCTCCGAATTTTAGGGGCCTGAAATTTTAGAGGTCGTAGTTTTTTATGTTAACATTAATATATTTTAAGATAAATGTATATATATAAAGGGTCTCATTTGAAAATTTTGCTTAGGGCTTCGAAAATGTCAGGACTGGCCCTGAATATTAAATAACACCCCTTAGAATTGCTTAAATTAGGGTTTTAGATGACATTCTCTTAGAACTGTTTGGATTGTGGTTTAAAAGCTTTTGCAGTGGTGATACTTGACTATAATATATAGAAAGATTCTATCACAATAATGCAAAAAAAAAAAAAAAAAGGGTAATTTTTTAAAAATTATATTTAATATATTTTTTTATTATTTTTAATTTTTATGCGTGCCCTCAAGAGAGAGGATAAGAAAATGGGTAGTTAGATATGGTTTAACCATGTTGGGAATTTTCATTTTCTTTTTGTGCTTGCTAAATGTATCCCACCCATAAGAAATTAATACAAATTTTTCAGTTATTTACTCTAAAGGTCCATATACTTTATTATTATGTCAATTTAGTCCATATACTTTTAACTCTGTCAATTTAGTCCCTCTACAATTCATAATGTGTCAATTTAGTCCTTGGTCAATTTTCAAGTTATGTAATTGACGTAATTTTTAGCAGCACAATTACGTTAGATGCAAATAATTCACTAAAGATCCACCCCTTGGCTTAATTTAACCCAACCTATGGCTAAACCATTAAAAGTTTCATTAAGAACTTAACATAAATTTTACTTGAAAGACTAAATAGATACAATATAAATTGTAGAGGAACTAAATTGACACAATGGGTAAAGTATAGGGACCTTTGATGTAAATAACCTAAATTTTTGACAAAAAAAATTGGAAATATATATTATGTTTAAATCTGACATAGAAGTTGTGAGAAAAAAGAGATTGATATGTAAGTTCAGTGGATTACTCTACCTACTACTAATTAGTTTTAGGATAGATCCCTCCTTAGATTTATATGTGGACCTTATATATTTTAAAATAAGAATAAATTATAAAAAACTAAAATAAAAAAAATATCTCTAAAATAAGTTTTAATTTCTTAAAACCTAGAATTTAAATAAAAAAATAATATAAAAAACCTCGTAAATTATTAGTAAAAAATATATATATATATAAATAAGCACAACTTTATACTATATGAAGCATGAAGGAGGCCAATGGGCAAAGCAAGAGTTCCAATTAGTGGATTGTGACAATCTTCTAACAGGTTATGATACGAACCAAAATCGAAATAGATTAAAAATTAACTGAAAGTAGTAAATTTATTAGAAGTAAAAAAGAAAAAAAGCAAGAAAATAAAATTTTTTTTTTAAAAAATAAGTAATGAATGAGAGCTTAAAGTATAAAATAGGTTACACCTACAAAAAGTCGAGCCCCCGGGAAATAAAAGAGAAGCAAGCAAAATAACAAAATAGATAGACATCAAAGATTGCCCAGCAAAACCAACCTGCAGCATCAGATGCCAAAGAAAAACTAGCAGCCCAGTAGGGTTTTGGAACACACTAAGAAAGCCCAGCCAATCAAGACACCAAAGACGAAATGCACAGAAGCGAGAACAACAACCAAATCCCGAATGATTGAAAAGGGAACAGAAAGAAACATCCTAGCAGACACCAACCAAGTAGGATGGTAATGGGGCGGGGCAGGGCGGGGCGGGGGATGCCTCCTCCATACCCGTATCCGCTGTTAAATTTCCATCGGGCCTTTAGGCCCAACCCACAGAGTTGGAACACAAGAGATCCACATATAAGCCCGAGTGGGGTTCCATTCTAAAACCAATTGGCAATAGGTGAAGTAACCCACTAAGCTTATAAAGTGATCTCTTCTCTCTCACAATTCCTATGTGGGATTCTAATTATTAGGCTCACATGTGGAGTCTCAACATCCGCCACCCAAATTGATACACATATCCACCCCAATACACGCTACGAGTATGAAGTAGATACTCATATCCGCCCGACGGGTACAAATCTATACCCATACCCGCCTCGTTACCCGTGGGTATCCATTATCCGCCCTGTTGCCGCCCGAATATAAATACAAAACGATTATTTATACTCACCCATATGTATTATTTAATACTATTCTTAAAATTTTAATTATATTTTTTTATAATACTAATAAATAATTTAGGTACTTGAATTTAAATTTGTATTTTTTAATTTAAAATTTAATTAAATATAAAATAAAGTAGGCAGTGGATATAAGACGGGGCCGAGTGAGCATGAAGCTGGTTGGGGCAGGTACTACACTATACTCATACCTAGGCGTGGCCAACGGGTCGGGACGGGCCACGGGCCAAAAATATCTGGGCGCTGGGCCGGGCCTGGCACAACTAACGGCTCTTTTGATAGAGCCGTTCTCAATAATAATAAATATATATATATATATATATATATATATATATATATATATATATTCTATAAATACGTTATTTATTTACCATTATTTTTTTGATAAGATATTTACCATTATTTACTATTACTTATTGTATATTTTATTTTATTACATATATTTAGCATTATTTTTTTTTGAACATGTATATTTAGCATTATTAGTGCTTGGAAAAAAATATATTTGTATCTCATATTATTTATCAATGAATTATAATAATTTTAGTACAAAACGACTTTGTATTATTTAAATTTTGCTTTTTTTTTAATGCTGACGGAAGCGGGCCAATCCCGGGCCAGCCCAGCCCGGCCCGCACTATAACGGGCCCGGGCCGGGCCGGACCGGTGGCCACGCTACTCATACCCCTCCATACCCATGGTGGGTACGGGTCAGGAGTACCCAAGCCATACCCACTACTCGCCTCACTTATTACCCATACCTGCCCCAAACAGGACAGGTACTTGCGGATGATGGGTTTCACCCGCCCATTACCATCCCTACAACCGAGTAGCAAAAATCATGCAACTACAGGCAATTTAGACTTGATCTACTTATTCTCCTTAGCAATCATGTTTCTAAGGAATTCTAGAAGCAAGTGAGGAATGATAAAGATGACATTGATTTTATTGATTGATTTCCGATACAAGTGTAAGCGTATTTATAGAATTTATCCCCTTTTAACAGATCACACCCTTTTACTTTTGATTGGACTACCCTATTACTTTCGATTCATGTATTTATTTGGGCATATATCACGAGCTTTATTTCTTTTGCAAGAGCTGTGTGTTTCTGGTTTTTATTGCATTGCGAAGAGTTTTCAGTTGAGAGTGCCTTGTTCTTGAGCAAGAGTTGTGATCCTTCTTTCCTGAGTTCTGGTATCTAGCAAGTTTCTGCGTGTCATTTGCTCCTTGTTCCTGCCGTTTGGTTGGTTTTGTTGCTTTCGTTTGCCTTGTGTTTTCGTGTTTGTGAGTCGTAATCTTTCTGTTTTTTATTGTCTTTTTGTTTTGATTTTTTTTTTTTTTGTCTCTTGTTTTCCCGCTCTTATAAGAGTGGTCTCAGTTCTCGCTTTGTCGAGTGGCCTGCTTTTTTTTCAGCGACTTTGTCACTAATTATCAAAAAAAAAAAAAAAAAAAAAGAGCTTTATTTCTTTTCCTTTGCTTTTTTTTTTTGAGCACATTTTTATTCTGTTCCCATTATGACTTTTTTGTTCAATAATTCAAAATTACTGTTGATACCAAGAGGAAATTGCCTATCACATCTCCTTTTTTATGATTTTTAAGATTAATAAGTTCTCAATTATTTGAAAACAAATATAATATATATTTTGAAAATATTTCTCCTATACACTTTTAAGAATCTGTTCCTTTTAATTATTAAAAAAAATATATTAAAAAAACTAAGAATATAGTTTTTTGGATTATTTACGTTAAAACTCCCTATACTTTGTCTATTGTGTCATTTTGGTCCTTGTACTTTTAATTGTATCAATTTAGTCTCTGAATAATTCAAAATGTGTCAATTAGCCCTTTGGTCAAATTTAAGTCATGTTAATAACGTAATTTTGAAAGTTAAAATTATGTTAGACGTAAATAACTTATTATAAATTCGTCTGTTTACTCAATATAACCCAATTTGTGGCCGAACCATTACAAAATTTTATTAAAAACTTAACATAATTTTTTTCTCTAAGAACCAAATTGACACATTTTGAATTATACAGGGACTAAATTAACATAATGGATAAAGTATAGGTACATTCGACATAAATAATCCTAGTTTTTAATTTTATGTTTCACCTCTATGTGTTTCGTAAGGACGATCTGACCCCATAAAGGGAGTTTTGGGTGACCATTTTAAAAGGGTTCATTTACCATGTACTAAGGCACCGGATTCCATTAGAACTCCAAAGTTAAGCGTGCTTGGGCAAGAGTAATACCAAGATAGGTGACTTCCTGGGAAGTACTCATGTTGCCAACCCTATAAGGTTGGGAGTCCTCGGAAATAGGCTCTCGGCAGGGTTATACCCTAAAGGGGTAAGGCTGCGTACTTCCACCCCCAAACCCCGCTGGAGCCCTTGAGGCACTGAATCTGTCGTTGTTGGGTGACCATTTTAGAAAGTTTAAACATAGATTTTTATATGTCTTTCATTCAAACCCGACTCATATAAGCTCAAATGAGTTTGCCGGATGTGGCATGGTTTGAGTTTGTGGTTTTATTGTTTTGCTCGCCTTGTGTTCTATCCTACTCATGCTTTGTTGCCCTCCTGCTGACAGGTCTCATACCCGAGGCTGCAGACCAACTTCTCAGGTTGGGGGTTCTCGGAAACAGCTTCTCTTCAAGGTAGCCCTCTGAAGGGGGAAGGCTGCGTACATCCACCCCCCAGACCCTGCTTATGCGGGAGCCCTTGGAGGCACTGGGTTTGTTGTTGTTGTTGTATATAAGCTTAAATGAGATTCTATCCTAAAACCAATTGAGATTACGTGAAGTAACCCACTAGACTTATATGGTGGTCTCTTCTCTTTCCAACGTAGGATTCAACTAGACTCGCATGTAGAGTCCTTAATGATATAATTTTGTCAAATACAAGAAGAAAAAGTTTTGACTAGGAAGAAGGGAAAGTAGGGAAGTAGGTTAGAGAGAGAAGGAAAACTTTGCAGGAAGCAAGCAATGTCCATGAGGGTATTATTTTCCCATGCACCAATCATAATATATCAAAGGAAAAGGAACATACCCAATGCCTCAAGAGCTCCCACCTATGCAGAGTCTGGGGGGGCGCTGATGTACGCAGCCTTCCCTCTTGAGGGTATTAACCTGAAGAGAGGTTGTTTCCCTGTGCACCAATCTGAGGGTGAGGACTTCCCAGGAGGTCACCCATCCTGGTACTACTCTCGTCCAAGCACACTTAATTTCGAAATTCTAATGGGATCCGGTGATGGCGTGTTGGTCTTCTCAGAAGCTTCTTATAATAATAATAATAATAATAATAATAATAATAATAAAACAAAACAAGATTATATTATATGGTAATATTAAAATGCATATTGTAGTGTGCTTGGTCTTCTTAGAAGCTTCTTAATTTACAAGTAATTAATACCATGAATTATGAGCTTATACATTATTAAAAATATAATTAGCTAATATTTGATAGTTATGATATTAATATCTTATATGCTTTCATGTATTAGTACTTGATTTTTAAGTTACTGTTGATGCTTGGACATTTGACAAATAATAGTTTGGGTTATTTATGCCAAAAGTCCCTATACTTTATCGATTATGTTATTTTAATTCTTGTACTTTTAATTATTTTAATTTAGTTCCTCTACTATTTGAATTGTGTGAATATAGTCTCTAGAGTAAAATTTATGTTAAGTTATTGATGAAATTTTTAATGATTCAGCTTTGAGTTGGGTTAAATTGAGTTAATGGTTGAATTTGCAATAGATTGCTGGCATCTAACATGATTGTACCGTTAAAAATTACATCGTTAACTTTACTTGAATTTGATAATTGAACTAAATTAACACAATTTAAATAGTAAATGGATTAAATTGACACAATGAACAAAATACAGGAACCTTTGGTGCAAATAACCCTACTAGTTAATATTTTACGTTAATATGAGGTGGGATTTGCGAGTCGAAGATACTTTGCTGACTCTATGTACATGCAAAAGATTGTAAGTAAAATATCTAACGAAATTAGAAAGGAGAAAAGAGATACCAAACTAGACCTGGCGAAAGCCAGTAACGAGTCTAGAAATCTTTTTACTGTACATCACATATAAATAATAATTAGATATATAAATTAGATACAGTAACGTTATCGTTGTAGAAAAGCTTCAATCTCATTGAATGAAATAAATATTGTATATGTATATTCAAATTGTGAGACATTAATGCATATTAACATTTAATAATATAAAGTTTACCAATATTTACTGTTAGTCAAAGATTAGCTACACCATACTATTACTCCAAATGTGATTGGTCCATATGGATAGTAATATTGGGCCTTTAAGAGCCCAATCCCCGTTTCGGGCCCAATAGGCCCATCTGGCCTTTTTATTTAAATAGTAAAAATCTTTTTCATACATCATGGATTAGATCACGTTTAAATTTTGTATCGTATTTTACTAACCGTTTCTTTTTTAGTGGGGCGTAAAGGGAATGAGCCAAGTATGAGAGTAATTGGATCGCCAACATATTGCTCGCCTGTGTGTATTTCGGTCTTAAGTCTATTGAGATTTAATTGAGTCTGAATCTAAGTTGACAAGTTTAAAGTCGTGAGCTCATTTGTGAAATCAATGGCGGAAATTATAATAAATATTGCACAAAATCTATTTATTTATGTAAAAATTTTAATTGCCCCTGGCCATTTTATCAAAATTTTCTTGATTAATCTGTTGTTGCTAATTCTATATCTACTATAAGGATAAAAGTTTCTATATATCATTATGAGAGTGCTCGCCTCATTAACATTTACGAACTACAATTTGATAAGTGTTTGATAAGGGCTCGACAAAAACCCATTAGAGGCTCATTAAAAGCTTATTAACAATCGGTATTAGATCAAAAATAGTTCACTAAATAGCTCGAAAATAACTCGAACAACTAAGTTTTGTGGCCAGCTTGATTGGATAGCAAGCTCGACTCTATTATGAGCTCGATTCAGCTCGATTAGACTAATAATCTAAGCCGAAATGAATATCACACACTAAAAACTTATCAACATCGAGTTCAAACAAAAGTTCAATGAGCGCTTGGCTATTGAACTCAAGTTCGAACAACAATGCTCAACTCAACTTGTCTCGTTTACACCTGTCAAGCCAAATCGGATAACTCGCCGGTCCAATCATATACTTCCACGTGTCAAACACACCTTCGCACCCAAAACAAAATGGGAAATCGTACGGTTTAGACCCCCCAGCCCCTCCTTAATGTTTTTTGGACCCCTCTAACCTTAAATAGACTTTTTTGGACAAAAATGCCCTCCCACCTCAACCCCCCATCCGTCCTCTCTCTCTCTCCCTTTCTCTCTCCTCATTTAATGCAAGGCAGGTAAAATGACACTTTTTTGACTTTTTCACTCTTCCTTTTCTTCATTTTTTTTTCCTTTTGAATTTTTTTTTGTCAAAAAAAAAAATATTATTTCCAAATTTGCCCTTTTTTCTTCTTCCCTCCCAGACCTTGTTTAGGTGTGCTTCAAGTAATTAGTGGTGTCTGAAATAAAATCATACACTGTGTATTATGCATTATAATGCTGTAAAGTGAACTTATACAGGTGTATCACAAGAAATTAGTGGTAAATGACTTATCATACACAATGTATGATAGGTTATAATGACATAAAATCAACTTTTGCTGGTTTTTTCAAGTAATAAGGGGTACAGTGGTCTGAAATCGAATCATACACTGGGTATGATGCGTTTTAATGGTGTAAAATAAACTTATTCAGGTATATTCCAAGCAATTAGTGGTAAATGACTTGTCATACACAATGTATGATAGGTTTCAATGGCATAAAATCAACTTTTACTGGTTTTTTCAAGTAATTACTGTTACAGTGGGCTGAAATCGAATCATACAATGGGTATGACGAGTTAAAATGGTTAAATATGAACCTTTTCAGGTATATTTCAAGTAATTAGTGGTAAATGACCTATCATACACAAATTATTATAGGTTTTAATGGCATGAAATCAACTTTTGCAGATTTTTTTATGTAATTACTATTGCAGTGGTCTGAAATCGAATCATACACTGGGTATGATACGTTTTAATGGTGTAAAATGAACTTATTCAGGTGTATTTCAAGAAATTATTGGTAAATGACTTATCATACACAATGTATAATAGGTTATAATAGCAAAAAATAACTTTTGCTGTTTTTTTCAAGTAATTAGGGGTATAGTGGTCTGAAATCGAATCATACACTGGGTATGATGCGTTTTAATGGTATAAAATGAACTTATTCAGGTGTAGTTCAAGCAATTAGTGGTAAATGACTTATCATACACAATGTCTGATACGTTATAATGGCATAAAATCAACTTTTGCAGTTTTTTTTATGTAATTACTGTTACAGTGGTATGAAATCGAATCATACACTGGGTATGATGCGTTTTAATGGTGTAAAATAAACTTATTCAGGTGTATTCCAAGCAATTAGTGATAAAAGACTTGTCATACATAATGTATGATAGGTTTTAATAGTATACAATCAACTTTTGCTCATTTTTTCAAGTAATTACTATTACAGTGGGCTGAAATCGAATCATACAATGGGTATGATGCGTTGAAATGGTCTAAAATGAACCTTCTCAGGTGTAGTTAAAACAATTAGTGGTAAATGACTTATCATACACAAATTATTATAGGTTTTAATGGCATAAAATCAACTTTTGCAGTTTTTTTTATGTAATTACTTTTGCAGTGGTCTTAAATAGAATCATACCATGGGTATGATGCGTTTTAATGGTGTAAAATGAACTTATTCAGGTTTATTCCAAGCAATTAGTGGTAAATGACTTGTGATACACAATGTATGATAGGTTTAAATGGCATAAAATCAACTTTTACTAGTTTTTTCAAGTAATTACTGTTATAGTTTGTAGAAATTGAATCATACAATGGGTATGATGCGTTAAAATGGTTTAGTATGAACCTTTTCATGTATGTTTCAAGTAGTTAGTGATAAATGACTTATCATACACAAATTATTATAGGTTTTAATGGCTTAAAATCAACTTTTACAGTTTTTTTTATGTATTTAGTCTTACATTGGTCTGAAATCAGGTCCTACATATGATCCCTTAAAATAGTTATAATGAACATGAAATCAACTTTTGCAGTTTTTTTTTATGTAATTACTGTTACAGTGGTCTGAAATCGAATCATACATTGGGTATGATGTGTTTTAATGGTGTAAAATGAACTTATTCAGGTGTATTCCAAGCAATTAGTGGTAAATGACTTGTCATACATTATGACTTGTCATACACAATGTATGATAGGTTTAAATGGCATAAAATCAACTTTTACTGGTTTTTTCAAGTAATTAGGGGTATAGTGGTCTGAAATCGACTCATACACTGGGTATGATGAGTTTTAATGGTGTAAAATGAACTTATTCAGGTGTAGTTAAAACAATTAGTGGTAAATGACTTATCATACACAATGTATGATAGGTTATAATGGCATAAAATCAACTTTTGCTGTTTTTTTTCAAGTAATTAGGGGTACAGTGGTCTGAAATCGAATCATAAACTGGGTATGATGCGTTATAGTGGTGTAAAGTGACCTTATTCAGGTATACTTGAAGTAATTAGCGGTAAAGAGCTTGTCATACACAATGTATGATAGGTTTTATTGGCATAAAATTAACTTTTGCAGGTTTTTTCATGTATTTATGGGTACAGTAGTCTGAAATCTGCTTATATACGTGTATTTCAAGTTTTATTGGTGTATGATGCACTTCATACACGGCGTATGATGGGTTATATTTGTGTAAAATCAGCGTGTATTTGCGTATTTTTGGGATGTGTATTTAGAAAAAAAAATATACATTTTGAGTAAAGTAATCCGTACGATTTTCCTTCAAAAAGGCCCTCCCATTCACCCTCCCCCCCCCCCCCCCCCCCCCCCCCCCCAACCTGTCCCCTTTCTCTCTCCTCATTTAATGCGCAGCCGATTACTGTATTTTAGCCTCTCCCCACTCCATTTTCTCTCTCTTCATTTAATGCAAAAGTACATATTTTTACTTTATGTCATGTAACTTGCTTCTCACTCTATTCCTCCCTTCTTCTCATTTCCCGCCCATTTACTCACCTCTTATTCATGGTATTTGTTACTTTTCTCTTAATCTGAATTCCCCAAGTCCATTTTTCTCTCATTTTTCTCTCAATCTGCTACATTGGGCCCTCGGAAGAAGAAGAAGAAGAAGCCGTTTTAAGATCGTGTTTGAAGCTTCGTGGCATTGCTGTAGGTTCAACGTTGAGTCCTTACACACATTTCATGGTTTTCAGATCAGATATTGAAGGTAACATGACCATTTGCTGACATTGTCGTTAATGTATCCTTGTCCTATGAGGTCGGGGTGTTACAAGTCGTTTATGGTTTATGATTGGTTTAAATGATGTATTATAACTTTCTTTTTGTGTGTTTGAACTCATTAGTGGTGTATGATTAGTCATACATCGTGTATGATAGGTTTTAATGGTGTGAAATCAACTTGTTTAGGTGTGCTTCATGTAAATAGTGCTTCATGTAAATAGTGCTGTATGATCTATCATACACCGTGTATGATAGGTTTGAATGGTGTGAAATCAATTTGTGTTTGTGTATGTTAAGTAATTAATGGTGTATAATCAGTCATACACTGTGTAGGATTGGGTTTAATGGTGTATAACCAACTTGTGTTTGTGTATATTAAGTAATTAGTGGTGTATAATCAATCATACACTGTGTATGATTGGTTTTAATGGTGTATAACCAACTTGTGTATGTGTATGTTAAGTAATTAATGGTGTATAATCAATCATACACTGTGTAGGATTGGGTTTAATGGTGTATAACTAACTTGTGCAGACGTTTTTTAAGTAATTAGTGGTTTATGAGCAACCATACACTGTGTATGATTGGGTTTAATGGCGTATAACCAACCTGTGTATGTGTATGTTAAGTAATTAATGGTGTATAAGCAGTCATACACTGTGTAGGATTGGGTTTAATGGCGTATAACCAACCTGTGTATGTGTATGTTAAGTAATTAATGGTGTATAATCAGTCATACACTGTGTAGGATTGAGTTTAATGGTGTATAACCAACTTGTGCAGACGTTTTTTAAGTAATTAGTGGTTTATGAGCAACCATACACTGTGTATGATTAGGTTTAATGGCGTATGACCAACCTGTGTATGTGTATGTTAAGTAATTAATGGTGTATAATCAGTCATACACTGTGTATGATTGGGTTTAATGGCGTATAACCAACCTGTGTATGTGTATGTTAAGTAATTAATGGTGTATAATCAGTCATACACTGTGTAGGATTGGGTTTAATGGTGTATAACCAACTTGTGCAGATGTTTTTTAAGTAATTAGTGGTTTATGAGCAACCATACACTGTGTATGATTGGATTTAATGGCGTATAACCAACCTGTGTATGTGTATATTAAGTAATTAATGGTGTATAATCAGTCATACACTGTGTAGGATTAGGTTTAATGGTGTATAACCCACCTGTGTTTGTGTATGTTAAGTAATTAATGGTGAATAATCCATCATACACTGTGTATGATTGGTTTTAACTGTGTATATAATGGAGCATATTAAACCATACACTGTGTATGAGAGCTTCAAAGGGTGTATGATGAACTTATTTTGGTGTCTTTCAAGTACAGAATGGTGTATGGCTTGCCATACACCGTGTATGATAGCTTTGATTGGTCTAGGATGAACCTGTTTTGGTGTCTTTCGTGTATAGAATGTGGTATCCTTAACCATAGACCGTGTATGATTGCTTTAAAAGGTGTGTGATGAACTTGTTTATGACTGTAACGCAAATCATACACCATGTATTCTTTCTTAAAGTAGTGTTATTTGTGTATTATGGTTTTAAACCAATCATACACTGTTTTTAGTGGTTTCAATGCTGTACTTTCATTCCACCCTAGTGTGTTTCATGTCAATTTTGCTTTGATATCATGTTTTTTTCTTGTCCACAGTAATGGGTGATGCTGCTATTGCATGCGTTCTGTACGGTGGCCACTTTAGGGAGAGGGCAAAGTACGCTGGTGAAAAAGTGGCTTATATTTTTGTGGATGAGAAAACTGACTTCGCTGGTTTGCAAAGGACTGTGGCGGAGGTGATTTGTGCTCAGTTGGATGCGGGTTCAAAGATGCATTTTCAATCTTTCACCGCTGTTCCGGCCGTGCCCTTGTACGATGTCGCTGACGATAGGTCCGTTATGTTTTGGAAGGCACTAGCCAAAGAAGATAGGGCGAAGCATCCTTTGATCGTAATTGTAGAGTCATCCGGTGACAGGAATCCTAGCTTCGATTGGCAACGAACTCCCTTTCAAACAATTCCCGATGGTGACGAGAATAGTGGCCGTTCGCACCCTGAGGTTCCCGAGACTTCTGGTGGATGTATGGATGCGGGGATGGAAGAAGCAGCCCGTGTAAATGCATCTGATGTAGATTTGAACATGCCTACTGTGACGGTTGAGGCAACAGCAACAGGTGGAGATTGGGAAAATTCCAATCAAAGTGCATGGGATAATTTGAACAATATCAATTTATCCCAGGTGCAACCGACTGTACCTGATGCCTCACCTCCAGAGGGGCACACTTACGAGCATCGTAATATTTCCCGTGAAGACCCTCTGATTGTCGAACCTGAATTGGAACGGAATGCGGAACCCAGCGGTCAACCGAATGTCCACCCTGACATCCAAGCTGCTGGTGATCCTCGTTCTGATGATGAGGCTAGCTCCGGTGATGAGAGGAGCCGGATCAACAAGGTATATGCGCAAGGCCGGATGGTTGAGGATATTGAAGTCGATCAAATATTTATGACGAAGAGGGACTTGTTGACTAACCTGGCAGTGATTGCGCTTAGGGAAAAATTTGAATTCAGGAGCTACAAGTCGAACAAATCCTTAACGGTTGTCCGCTGCGCACAAGAGGGTTGCACATGGAGGGTTCGGGCTACGTGTGTAGCAGATGGTGGCTGCTGGATGGTTACAAAAGTAGAAAAGAACCACAACCACCCTAGCGATCTCACCATTGTTAGACACAGGCAGGCAACCAGTTGGGTCGTCGGGGAGTGCGTCCGCAAGAAACTTGTGAACCCCGGGAGAGTGTTCAAGCCACGGGATGTCATAGATGACATCCGAAGTTGCTACGGTGTCGATATCAGCTACAGTGTTGCTTGGAAGGCGAGAGAGTTTGCATACGACAATGTTAAATTGGGTACAGCCGAAGAGTCCTATGCATTCTTGCCTGCCTATCTGCAAGTCCTCAAACAGACTGACCCCGGTACCACATTTTATTTATAGACAGATGATGAAAGTAGGTTTCAGTACCTCTTCATTGCGTTTGGTGCTTCACTTAATGGGTACCCGGTTTTGCCGGCCGGTTGTGAGCATTGACGCAACACATCTGAAGGGAAAGTACCGGGGTGTTTTGTTCATGGCCGTTTGCCACGATGCCAACCAGCAAATTTTCCCGATTGCTATCGGCATCGGTAATTCAGAGAATGATGCATCGTGGCATTGGTTCCTCAATAGGTTGAAGGAAGTAACTGGGGAGCCTGCTGGCCATTTCATTGTATCCGATAGACACCGAAGCATCCAACGCGCAGTGGAAGAACTTTTCCCTGTCACATTTCACGGGCTCTACATGTACCACTTGCTGAACAACTTGAAGGCCAAATTCAAGAGCAACAGGAAGCATTTGGATCAGTACTACTACAAAGCAGCCAAAGCATACAACATTCAAGAATTCCATAGTTTGTTTTTCAGTTTATGTTGTGCCGTACCCGGGGCTAAAGATTACTTGGAAGATGTGGGACTGGACAAGCGGACTCGTTCCCACTCCCCTTGTCGTCGGTACAACATAATGACGACAAACATTTCGGAATCCATTAATGCTGTATTGGTCAAGGTACGTGGCTATCCAATTACAACCCTTGTTGATGAGTGTAGGCTACTGTTGCAGAGGTGGTTTCACAAAAGAAGAGCCAAGGCTGAAGCTTGCATCAGTACAATGTCCCCCGACGTCGAAAAAAAATTACAAGACAGATTCAAGTTAGCAAGAACGATGACGGTAAGCTCCGTACATATTGTCTTGTTTAATCCCTACTACGAAGTATGTTTATAGCATGTTGGTGCTCTTCGAGTGTGAAATCCGCTAATTTTGGTGCCCTTCGAGTGTTTCATTGCTTATGTTTTGTTGTTTTTTTTTAATTTTTTTTATTTTTCTCATATTTTTGTATTTTGCATGCACCTTGGTTGTTTGACGTGTTTGTCTATTATTGTGGTAATGCAGATATTGCGAGCTGATGATCATACGTTCGACGTCATCGATGGGGAGAAAAACTTTGTAATAGATATGTCGCTCTGGACATGTACCTGCTGCAGGTTTCAGCTTGAGCAGCTTCCATGTGAGCATGCGTTAACAGTGGTACAGCACAGTCCTTATGCTCCGTACGACTTGTGCTCGCCGTACTACAGTAGAGAATATTGGTACGAGTCGTATAGAGGTGTCGTCTACCCGATGCCGCACATAAGTGACTGGCGTATCCCGCGTGATGTAGCTGACATGAATCTTCTTCCACCCGACGTTAGAACCTCTTCTGGGAGGAGGCGGAAGAGGAGGATTCCGTCTGTCGGTGAGGAGCGTGTTCATCAAAGGTGCAGTTGGTGCAAGGAACACGGGCATAACCGATCCACGTGCAAGAATCCAATTGCTCTGCATCCTAATGGCGAATGCACCTCATCTAACTCCGGCCGCCCATCTCAAGTCCCTCCTCCAAATTAACTTATAGTCTTCAAATGTATAAATTTTACTTGTGACATACCTATATAATTTCGTTTTACCATAGGATTTACATTGTACATTACCATAGGATTTACGTTGTATCCAGTGTACTGAAAATTGTCGAAAGGTTGTGATGTGTATGTAATAGGGTAATGAAAATTGTGTATATTTTCATACTGTTGTATATTCCTGTAATGAAAACTGTCAATGAATTGATTTGAAGTTGGTCCCAATTGTGTGTTCTAAGTGGTTGATGTGTTTTTCAAGTGTGTTACGATGTACGTCGACATGCATGGATGGTGTATCGCTACACGTATCAGCATCAAAGGTAATTCATACACCACTAAGTAGTTGAAACACACTTGTAGAAGTTGATTTCACACCATTAATACTGGTCATACACTAAGTATGGTAAGTCATATATCACTAAGTAGTTGAAACACACTTGTACAATTTGATTTCACACCATTAAGACTTATCATACACTATGTATGGTAAGTCATACACCACTAAGTAGTTGAAACACACTTGTACAATTTGATTTCACACCATTAAAACTTGTCATACACTAAGTATGGTAAGTCATACACCACTAAGTAGTTGAAACACACTTGTACAATTTGATTTCACACCATTAAGACTTATCATACACTATGTATGGTAAGTCATACACTACTAAGCAGTTGAAACACACTTGTACAAGTTGATTTCACACCATTAAAACTCATCATACACTATGTATGGTAAGTAATACACTACTAAGCAGTTAAAACACACTTGTACAAGTTGATTTCACACCATTAATACTCATCGTACACTATGTATGGTAGGTAATACACCACTAAGTAGTTGATTTCACACCATTAATACTCATCATACACTAAGTATGGTAAGTCATACACCACTAAGTAGTTGAAACACACTTGTACAAGTTGATTTCACACCATTAATACTGGTCATACACTAAGTATGGTAAGTCATACACCACTAAGTAGTTGAAACACACTTGTACAAGTTGATTTCACACCATTAATACTCATCGTACACTATGTATGGTAGGTAATACACCACTAAGTAGTTGATTTCACACCATTAATACTCATCATACACTAAGTATGGTAAGTCATACACCACTAAGTAGTTAAAACACACTTGTACAAGTTGATTTCACACCATTAATACTGGTCATACACTAAGTATGGTAAGTCATACACCACTAAGTAGTTGAAACACACTTGTACAATTTGATTTCACACCATTAAAACTTGTCATACACTAAGTATGGTAAGTCATACACCACTAAGTAGTTGAAACACACTTGTACAATTTGATTTCACACCATTAAGACTTATCATACACTATGTATGGTAAGTCATACACTACTAAGCAGTTGAAACACACTTGTACAAGTTGATTTCACACCATTAAAACTCATCATACACTATGTATGGTAAGTAATACACTACTGAACAGTTGAAACACACTTGTACAAGTTGATTTCACACCATTAATACTTGTCATACACTAAGTATGGTAAGTCATACACCACTAAGTAGTTGAAACACACTTGTACAAGTTGATTTCACACCATTGAAACTCATCATACACTATGTATGGTAAGTAATACACTACTAAGTAGTTGAAACACACTTGTACAAGTTGATTTCACACCATTAATACTGGTCATACACTAGGTATGGTAAGTCATACACCACTAAGTAGTTGAAACACACTTGTACAAGTTGATTTCACACCATTAATACTCATCGTACACTATGTATGATAGGTAATACACCACTAAGTAGTTGATTTCACACCATTAATACTCATCATACACTAAGTATGGTAAGTCATACACCACTAAGTAGTTGAAACACACTTGTACAAGTTGATTTCACACCATTAATACTGGTCATACACTAAGTATGGTAAGTCATACACCACTAAATAGTTGAAACACACTTGTACAATTTGATTTCACACTATTAAGACTTATCATACACTATGTATGGTAAGTCATACACTACTAAGTAGTTGAAACACACTTGTACAAGTTGATTTCACACCATTAAAACTCATCATACACTATGTATGGTAAGTAATACACTACTAAGTAGTTGAAACACACTTGTACAAGTTAATTTCACACCATTAATACTTGTCATACACTAAGTAGTTGAAACACTCTTGTACAAGTTGATTTCACACCATTAAGACTCATCATACACTATGTATGGTAAGCAAAACACTACTAAGTATTTGAAACACTATAATTGCCACAACTATCAATGAAATTGTGTACCAAGCAATATAAATGCCCTTGTTGATTTATATGGATGAGGCTGACCGGTTGGGGTAGTTGGTGGTTGAACATTGAACGTTCAGGGGTCATAATGGACTACCAAGCAAGACATTTAATAACCTCAACTACCACCTACTTGATCATACCCCTCTCCCACGGTTCTCCCCCTATAAAGGGATGAGATGGACAGGAAGCCAAGCATATACGGTTCCTCAATATATCGACCCGTTTAAATTCCTAATGTAAGTGGCTCTAGCAGCGGCGGCGGTGGGCCAGTGACAGCTGAGACACAAAGAGAGGTGGCACTTCTACGGATCATGTTTTATCAACGGCCTACCAAGCAATTAGTGGTGTATGATCAATCACACATGGTGTACGGTGTATGATGAGTTGTAATGGTGTGAAGTTCATGCGCATGATAAGGATCTTGAACTTTGTATGCATGCAGTGGATGCACTTTACAGACAACATATGCAGAGGGACAACTGTATGTAGTTCCAGCAGTTATATATGTCCAGTTTGTCATACAAATTGTATGCAGGGTTTTAATGTGTGTCAAGTTCTACGTATCATACACAGTGTATGACGAGTTTTATGTATGGTAAAATTACGGGCTGTGCATGTATTTTTAAGTTTGTTGGAAATTATTGGTGTCGCACCATTAATACGCTGTGTATGATGAGTTATATGGGTAAAAAATCAAGTTCTACAATTGTATTTTAGGTACTTAGTGGTGTATAACCAATCATAAACGGTGTAGGATGAGTTTTAATGGTTAATAACAACCTTTGCATGTGTGAATACATCAATAGGAAAATACAACAACATCGAAATATACAATATTACATACAACTTTCAATATAATAAATATAATGTAAATCCTTTGGTACAAGTATGCATTTTTATTACACCATTTGAAAATACATCAATAGGAACATACAACAACATCGAAATATACAATATTATATACAACTTTCAATATAATGAATACAATGTAAATCCTTTGGTACAAGTATGCATTTTTATTACATACAACTTTCAGTATAATGAAAACAATATATAATGAATAACGTAATTTTATTGACATGTATGCATTTGAAGCCGTTTATTCCTTCCGTGTCTGTACAAGTGTACAGAAGTATACAGCCGCAATTTTCCCATCTGCGCTTGCATGCATTGGGAGATGCTCGGTCCTTTGGTCAGCAAAAATTCTATGAACTTTACAACAAAAATTCCACAGTCTGACCTGCAGTTAATATTAATACAGATTCCACAGTCAGAAATTATACATCATTGTAAGTAATGACTATTTTGCATCCACTTCATAACCAAAAGTCCAAATGAACGGAATAGTAAAATTGCATGGGAAGTAGATATCATACCCCCTTTGCTGTGGACATTCATTCCGGTTGTAAGTTACCGAGAAAGGCTTGCCCTTGAACTGTATGAGGTCCTTTCGGACATCCCAAAAATTAACCAACGCTAGAGCATGTGGAAGCAATTTTGCAATTGGTTCCACATGTTCCAATCTTGCTACCCTGGATTTGGCGGAGTACAAGGAATCAAATACCTGTATCCGCCAATCATTAAGATGGATGGAAGCAAGGAACCAATATTGATTAGGTTGATTAATGGGCATGTATATCCGATCCACGTTGTGGCAGCTGACCCCATACGTGGCATCCCCGGCAAGGAACTTAACGATCAACGAATCAAAATCAGTAAAAGCTGACTCAAGCGGGATTTCACTGTTTTGAATCTGTTTTAGTAGGGGTCCAAATTGAGGAGCAACAGTTGTGTCCGCGCATGTTGCCCTCTGGTCGAATTGCTCTGGTCATTGATGTTTCTTCTCCAAAATGTAGTGCAGAATTACATCCATTTCCTGCGATTCAAAACTAATTAGTTGAGACAAGTTGATTTTACACACATAAACAAGTTCATTTTACACAGTTGAACCCTATGACTAATCATACACCACTCTTTATTCAAAACACACTAACACAGGTTGATTTTACACCTTTAGCATCAACCATACACGGTGTATGACTAGTAATACAATACTTACTTACTTAATACACAATAACATAAGTAGATTTAACACAGGTTGATTTTACTTATTAGTTGACACACGGCAAAACTATCATGATGCGAAACATACCTCATCAGTAAGCCAGGCGTCCTCGTTTCTCAACCGATACCAAAATTGACCCGTCGTCACAGTCAAAACAGAGAAATTCATTCGTTGATCATTAGGTAACGGAAAGGGGGTCTTCAAATCTCTGTAATATACAATACCAAGCATGATATATAAGCATACCATAAGAAAGATGATTTCAGACCACTGTAACAGCAATTACTTGAAAAAACCAGCAAAATCTAATTTTATGCCATTAAAACCAATCATACATTGTGTATGACAAGTCTTTTACCACTAATTGCTTGGAATACACCTGAATAAGTTCATTTTACACCATTATAACGAATCATATACAGTGTATGATTCGATTTCAGAACACTAACAGTAATTACTTGAAAAAACCAGCAAAAGTTAATTTTATGCCATTAAAACCTATCATACATTGTGTATGCCAAGTCATTTACCACTAATTGCTTAAAATACACCTGAATCGAATCATTTTACACCATTAAAACGCATCATACCCAGTGTATGATTCAATTTCAGACCACTGTACCCCTAATTACTTGAATAAAACAACAAAAGTTGATTTTATGCCATTATAACCTATCATACATTGTGTATGACAAATCATTTACCACTAATTAATTAAAATACACCTGAATAAGTTTACTTGATACTATTATAGTGCATCATACACAGTGTATGATTTTATTTCAGACACCACAAATTACTTGAAACACACCTAAGAAAGATGCATTCTAAAAATATTTACATACAAATTATCAAAAAGCATCGTGCAAAATCACACTCACTTAGCGACCGTTGCGTGGAAACTTTTGTAAAAATCTTCAAAATCTTCTATGTCTTTGTCGGAGGGAGGCTGGAATGGATTGAAGGACAGAACTGGCTCCGGTCCAGGATGGGTAATTTTTGCCCGTTTGCTCTTACCCTCCGCAGTCCATTCCTCACCTTTGTACTTGGGGTTTGGCTTGGGGTCCCTCCTCTCTTGCCCCAAACTACACACTGTCTCGGACAATGTCAACAAGTTTTCAACGCTTTCCACATGCTGTGACGATGGTTCCTTGAAGACATTTTCCTCGGCCCTAGATGGCATAGCACATAGCAAAAGTCAATAAGCATCAACATGCATGAAAACATAACAAATTGGGACACTAACAAGGAATCTAGTGTCTTACCCAGTACGTACAGGAGAAACTATAATGGCTTGCTCAATCGGGGATGGATGAGCGAAAGTCGATGAACATAAGACCGGCGATGTGGCCTGCGCTTGACGGTCTGAGAGCATCTCCTTAATCAGTGCATCCTGAGCCTCAAATCGTCGTTCGTACATTTGCAGCATTCGCTGGTGCGCTTCAAGCTGCATCCGTACCATTTGCACCTCTTTATCCATCGCTTCGAGTCTCTCCATAACCTGCAATAAGTCCTCCAAATTGGCATAATCAGCAAATTTGAATAATGTAGTATCCACACGGATAAAAATGCGATTAAATAAATACAAAACAATTCATCATACCGATTGGTCCGCCGAATTGGTTGACGTAGGATACGGGTCCTCCCTGGATGCCGGCAACGGAGGTTGAGTTGCCAATGGTTGTGGCTCCTCACCAAGCTCTGCTGGCATTGCCATAACAGGGGATTGAAACCCCTCCTCAGCATCCTCAGAATAGGGAATGCCTTGTAGATTAGGCTGACCGGCTTCCGCACTCATCAGTCTAATCGGTTCGACATTCAATTGCTGATCAAAGGAAGATACATCATATACACGTTAGTAAAATTACAAAACACACTTCTAACCCAAAATATATGAAACATACAGTAGTAAAACAATAACAACATAGTGTATTTATTACCTGATCAAATACCGTTGAGAGCAGAGCGGAGTACGGAGCCTTAACGGACATCTTCCAGTTAAGGATCCGCCCAAGAGGCTGGTCGCCAACCCTCACCGCCCCAACCTTGGCAAGTTCTAGAAGGGTTTCCAAGGCAAATATGGAAACCACATCGTAGAACCCGTGGACGGAGTAGGTATTCTCCAAACCGTGGTGCATTCTTGCAGCGAAATCCTTGAGCTTCCGCACCAAGAATTTCCAGCTCAAGGATCCCCATGCAACACGATTGAAAGAGTCCACATCGTCCACGAGGGCCAGGATGTTCGGGTCAATGCCCGTTCGCTTGCGTTTGGCGAACAGTAGACCCTCGACCAGGTACGCAACAGCAAGCTTAACCTGGTCCTCCATGATGGAGCAGGTTCTGCATGCATCAAAAAGCTGTTGCCTAATCATCCTCCCCCTCATGCCATACTTAGCAACCAGCCTGTTGGGACCACCGCGTACATCTTCCACACCGGCATATCTCAAGCCGGTGAGAATGCAAAACTCCCTCCTCCCAAGGTGCACTACCTTCCCACCAAATAAGAATGATAACTCCTCGGGATTGGGGTTGGCCACCTGGTGGAGAAGGACAACGTGAATGAGACTATGCCAGAAGCTGACATTGGTCTCACTCAGCCCAAGCAGATGCCCGACATTGTATTGTGAGGCAAGGGCAAGCTGTAATGCAAAACACTTTTAGTTAATATGGGATCATAAATGTCATTATCAAAAGTCAACATAATTAAAATGGATACAATGTCAAACCTTGGCTTCGTCGTCCTTCAAGATTTCCTTTATCTCTGTAACAACCTTGGTTGACAAACCTATTTGGTTGACTTGGAGGAATTTCCAGAAACCCCTCGGAAAAATGTAATCAACCTCAACTGCTGGACGGCTCTTCCTACGTGTGTAAAATGCCACGGGAATTATACATTGGAGCACCAAAACCCTAGACCCTACAAAAATAACTCTTACTCACCTTCGAAAATGGTGATTAAAGACTGGAGCAGCTATAGATCAAGGATGAAGGTGTGAAAACAGAGGTCAGACCCACGGGAACGACAATCGCAGCTGAAGTAGAGGAGAAAGAGGATGAACAAATTCGAAAAGAGGAGAGAGAGAATGAACGGGTGAGAGAAAGAGGAGAGTGACTGGTGGCTTGTAAAACAAGTTGCTTATGGGGAAGACAGAAAGGCGGGAAGGGGTTTTACAGCTGTAAGTAAATGAGGCGAGAGCAGGGGTACGGATGGGATGGCATTAAATACACATCCCAAAAATACACAAATACACGCTGATTTTACACAAATATAACCCATCATACACCGTGTATGAAGTACATCATACACCAATAAAACTTGAAATACACGTATATAAGCAGATTTCAGACCATTGTACCCATAAATACATGAAAAAACCTGCAAAAGTTAATTTTATGCCAATAAAACCTATCATACATTGTGTATGACAAGTTCTTTACCGCTAATTACTTTAAGTATACCTGAATAAGGTCACTTTACACCACTATAACGCATCATACCCAGTTTATAATTCGATTTCAGACCACTGTACCCCTAATTACTTGAAAAAAAACAGTAAAAGTTAATTTTATGCCATTATAACCTATCCTACATTGTGTATGATAAGTCATTTACCACTAATTATTTTAATTACACCTGAATAAGTTCATTTTACACCATTAAAACTCATCATACCCATTGTATGATTCGATTTCAGCCCACTATAACAGTAATTAGTTGAAAAAACTAGTAAAAGTTAATTTTATGCCATTTAAACCTATCATACAATGTGTATGACAAGTCATTTACCACTAATTTCTTGGAATACACCTGAATAAGTTCATTTTACACCATTAAAACGCATCATACCCAGTGTATGATTCGATTTCAGACCACTTACCCCTAATTACTTGAAAAAAACAGCAAAAGTTGATTTTTTGCCATTATAACCTATCATACATTGTGTATGATAAGTCATTTACCACTAATTGTTTTCACTACACCTGAATAAGTTCATTTTACACCATTAAAACTCATCATACCCAGTGTATGATTCGATTTCAGACACTATACCCCTAATTACTTGAAAAAACCAGTAAAAGTTGATTTTATGCCATTTAAACCTATCATACATTGTGTATGACAAGTCATTTACCACTAATTTCTTGGAATACACCTGAATAAGTTTATTTTACACCATTAAAACGCATCATACCCAGTTTATGATTCGATTTCAGACCACTGTACCCCTAATTACTTGAAAAAAAACAGCAAAAGTTAATTTTATGCCATTATAACCTATCCTACATTGTGTATGATAAGTCATTTACCACTAATTATTTTAATTACACCTGAATAAGTTCATTTTACACCATTAAAACTCATCATACCCATTGTATGATTTGATTTCAGCCCATTGTAACAGTAATTAGTTGCAAAAACCAGTAAAAGTTGATTTTAAGCCATTAAAACCTATAATAATTTGTGTATGATAAGTCATTTATCACTAATTACTAGAAACATACATGAAAAGGTTATATTAAACCATTTTAACTCGTCATACCCATTGTATGATTCGATTTCAGCCCACTGTACCCCTAATTACTTGAAAAAAGATAGCAAAAGTTTATTTTATGCCATTAAAACCTATCATACATTGTGTATGATAAGTCATTTACCACTAATTGTTTTAACTACACCCGAAAAGGTTCATTTTAGAACATTTCAACACATCATACCCATTGTATGATTCGATTTCAGCTCACTGTAACAGTAATTACTTGAAAAAACGAGCAAAAGTTGATTTTATACCATTAAAACCTATCATACATTGTGTATGACAAGTCTTTTACCACTAATTGCTTGGAATACACCTGAATAAGTTCATTTTACACCATTTAAACGCATCATACCCAGTGTATGATTCGATTTCATACCACTGTAACAGTAATTACATAAAAAAAACTGCAAAAGTTGATTTTATGCCAATATAACGTATCATACATTGTGTATGATAAGTCATTTACCACTAATTGCTTGAAATACACCTGAATAAGTTCATTTTACACCATTAAAACGCATCATACCCAGTTTATGATTCGATTTCATGCCACTAAACCCCTAATTACTTGAAAAAAACTGCAAAAGTTAATTTTTTGCCATTATAACCTATCATACATTGTGTATGATAAGTCATTTACCACTAATTGCTTGAAATACACCTGAATAAGTTTATTTTACACCATTAAAACGTATCATATCCAGTGTATGATTCAATTTCAGACCACTGCAACAGTAATTACATAAAAAAATCTGCAAAAGTTGATTTCATGCCATTAAAACCTATAATAATTTGTGTATGATAGGTCATTTACCACTAATTACTTGAAATATACCTGAAAAGGTTCATATTTAACCATTTTAACTCGTCATACCCATTGTATGATTCGATTTCAGCCCACTGTAACAGTAATTACTTGAAAAAACAGTAAAAGTTGATTTTATGCCATTGAAACCTATCATACATTGTGTATGACAAGTCATTTACCACTAGTTGCTTGGAATATACCTAAATAATTTATTTTACACCATTAAAACGCATCATACCCTGTGTATGATTCGATTTCAGACCACTGTACCCCTTATTACTTGAAAAAACCAGCAAAAGTTGATTTTATGCCATTATAACCTATCATACATTGTGTATGATAAGTCATTTACCACTAATTTCTTGTGATACACCTGTATAAGTTCACTTTACAGCATTATAATACATCATACGCAGTGTATAATTTTATTTCAGACACCACTAATTACTTGAAGCACACCTAAATAAGGTCTGTGAGGGAGGAAGAAGAAAGGGCAAATTTGGAAATAATATTTTTTTTTTTACAAAAAAATTCGAAAGTAAAAAAAAATGAAGAAAAGGAAGAGTGAAAAAGTCAAAAAGTGTCATTTTGCCTGCCTTGCATTAAATGAGGAGAGGGAAAGAGAGTGAGAGAGAGGACGGATGGGGGGGGGGGGGGGGGGGGGGTGAGGTGGGAGAGCATTTTTGTCCAAAAAAGTCTATTTATGGTTAGAGGGGTCTAAAAAAGAATAAGGTTGGGGTGGGGGGTCCAATCCGTACGATTTCCCAAACAAAATTAGGATAAGAAACTTGTGGAGAACTTGTGGTGGAAACACTCAACGAAAATCAAAATCCAACGGTCAAAATTCACCCAATTTAAAAACCAACTTAGATTATACCATCATACATTTCATACACCACATAACCCAACTCTTTTTTTTTTGTGTTCTTTGAGCTTCATCAATGGCGGCTCTACCACTAGGGTTCACTGCAATGGCGGCGACAACGACGGCGGAGACGAAAGGAGGAGGAAAAGAAGAAAAGAGCTTGCTGGATTGGATACTGGGTGGGTTGCATTTTTTATTATTTTTTAATTTTTAATTTTTGTTAATCTCTCACCGCCAACGGTAATAAAACAAATATACCCACGCGTAGCCCAGATCCGGCGCGTGAGAGCGCGTCACCCGACCTCCAGGAGCCGCAGTTGCATCAAGGGAATCGCCGCCGCCCCCCGGTTCAGGTCGTACAACCATTACTTCCACCCGTCATCATCAACCTCTTCGTCTTCCCCAACCCCATCGTCTTCTCCACCGTCTCCGGCAACACCCACCACCCGACTCCGGCTTTCATCAACACCAAGCACCACCACAAAAAGCCTCCACTACTCTGTCTCTCCCCTTCCATCGTCTACTACCGCCATCATCCCAGAACACCTCTTTCTCTCTCTCTCCACCGCTTCACCCCCCACCGTCCCTAACCACCAGAAAACCACCGCCAACCCCACCGCCTCCCACCAACTCTTCTCCTAAACCACCGCCAACCCAACCGACTCCCACCACTATCAACAGACCCACCACCACCACCAGCAGATCCAACACCAACAGCAAGCCAAAATAATCAATCATTGCCTCCACGCTCCGGTCATTCTCCACCACCACGCCTACTCATCGACCACCGCTCCAATCCATCGTCCTCTCTCCCCAATTCCGTACCCAGAACCAACCCTGAAATGCCAATAGCTAGTGAGACGGTGTCCATATTCGTTGATGGCCTACCTGAAAGAACGACAAATTCATGGCTTAAAGCGGTTTTCCGAGAATTCAAGTCAATCTATGATGCTTTTGTCCCTGTGAAGAAAAGGGTGAGGTCTAGATGTTCTTATGGCTTTGTTCGATTCCATGACTCGAGTGAAGCTACACGGGCAATTACATCCATGAATGGAAGATGGGTGGTGGGTGTTAAGCTCAAAGTTCAATGGGCTAACCCATGTAGAAGACCAACTTCTTCATCTTATCGAAATCAGCCTCAATCAAGGGTTTTCCAGCAGTCCAGAGACAATGAAGGTAACCAGGATCAGGGGAATACTCCAGCTAGTCGGGTAGAGGAGGCCGTGAATATGAACATTCCGAGGATTGTGGTGTCCAATGTTAATAAAAGTGTGGAGGGCTGGCTCAATCGATCAATAATTGCGCACTCGGCTGATGAGGTTAGTATGGACGATATCCTCACATTTATTACGGAGAACAACATGTATGGATTAACCCCTAGAGGGTTAAGCAACACCACTTTTATCCTGGTTTGTGACTCTGCTAGCACCTTGGATTCTTACCTCGGCCCCCGCAAGGAGACTCTACTTCAGAAATTTAAAGAGGTTTATAAATACACTGGCGAGATACTAGGCTCTCTGAACAGGCGAGTGTGGATTGAGGTTTATGGATTGCCTGTCCAATGTTGGTCAAAGGACTGCTTTACTGACATCGCAAAAATATGGGGAAAGTTTGTTAAGGTGGACTCAAGGACGTCTGCTATGAGATGTGTTGATGCTTCCAAGATCCTTATTGATACTTGCTCCACAGCATGTATTCACCAGACGATCCATGTCCAGTTTAGCGGGGGATCGCGTTTGGTGCTTGTCAAAGAAGGCAAGTCTGAGATGATCCCAGATTATTCACCCAGAGTTGTTGCTATGGCAGTCTCGACCAGATTGGCAAGGGAACAGGCCTCTTTCTCCTCACAGTCCTATCGAGACAACTACTGCACCACGGTGGAACGGCTTTTTCCAAGGGTCCAACCTCTTCCAGTGCAGATGACAGATGACTTGGACGATTGTGAGGAAACTGGAACTCTTCTTTCAAGGCCTATGAATGACGGTGTGAGTGGCTTAGGGAAATCATTGGGACATATCTCTATCCATATCGATGGACAGTACGTTGGGAGGTGGGCCTTAGACTGCATTTGCCCGCGTGACTTAATACTCCCTACCGCAGCCTAGCCTGTGGCTCAAATGTCGTTCCTGGAGACTCGAGAAAATCAGCATCTCCCCCTACATCTCCCGTGGGCAAGTAGTGATAAAGTTGGAGCAATACAACCCCATGCTCAGATATCGCCTCAGGAAAACGAAGTGCGGGATACCGCTAGTGCCAATGACTCCGCGGCCTCTGGCCCTGAGTTCCCACAAGGATTTGAACCAAATGTTTTGCTCAATCACCAGCATACAGAGGTTAGCAAACAAGGAAAATACCAGGTGCTGGGCCCGTTTATGGAAGGGCCCAGCACAACTCGAAGGAAAAAGGATAAAGTGCAGACGACAAAAAAGGGTAGGCGTGCATTGAAGCACAAGATGAAAGAAAAGGAGAAGCGGGAGTTACAAGAGTTCTTGAAGGAAATGTCGCCCAGGAATAGTGCGCAGAATCCGGCTAAGGCCTCTGGCAAAAAGAAAAAGAGAAGTAGGGTGAAGCGGGATGACAGCGTTATTGATGCCAAGAAGATCGAGAAGGCTAGGCGAGTAATCGAGATGGGAAAAAGATTAGGTCTGAATTTTGATGGCTTCGATCCGCCTAAGGTAAGTGCTATGCTCCATAGAAGGATGTGAGGAACCTACATTGATCTTTAGGTGCCCGGTGGTGTGCCGCGAGGTGTCGTGGTTTGTTTGAAGCCTTTGCCTTTGGTCCTTCGCTGAGTCCCTTGTTTCACCAGCTTCAGTGCTCCGATGCTTCAAATTCCTATTGTTTGGTAGATTTTGTAGTCATAGTCGTGCGTTAGTCGTGTTTTGAGGTGCCTGTTTTGCCTGTTTTGATTTGCTTTCCTGTTTTTGTCATTTCTGTATCTCTTTGGTCCCCGTTCTTTTACGGGTGGACTCAGGTCTCGCTTGGTCGAGTGACCTGTTTTGTTCGCGACTATGTCGCTAGTTATCGAAAAAAAAATACTGGGTGGGTTGCAGAAGGAGGATCAGTTCTATGAGACTGACCCCCTTTTGAAGAAGGTTGAAGAGAAGGGAACCGAGAGCGGCCGCGGTGGCCAAAAAGGGACTGTGGTGGTGCCAAACAAGAAGAAAAATGGTGGGTTTGGTAGGTTATTTGCTAAGAAATGATGGGTTTATGTTCTTTTTCCTTGTTGGTGTTCACGTTGTTTAGGGCCTGTTTGGTGTCGTTTTCAGTTTGTAGTATTTTCAGTGTTTGAAAATGAAAAACTGCATTTTGGAAACGGTTTGTTTCTTGTTGTTAGTTTCTTGCTTTCAAGTTCTGCCTGATTTGTGTGAGATTTCAAAAAATGAAACTGGTCATTTTTAAAATCTGATTTTTAGTTTATCAGAAACCCGAACAGCAAATAAAAAAACTATACCAAACAAGCTTTTAGCTATTTAAAGTTGTGGAACTCTTTATTTTGGCCTCTAATTGATGTGTCGACGAATTGTCAATATTTTCCCTCTAATTGTTTCTCTTGATATGATGAATTGGTAGTTCAATCTTGGTGTTGCGAGTGGTTATGGACTTCTCATGTCAATCAAGTTGAATCCTACATTGGAGTTGTAATAGAGGAAGGGATCAATATATGTCTAGTGGGTTACTCAATTTAATATCAATTGATGTTATGCTAGAACCACTTGGATTTATACGTAAATCTCATGTGTGTCAGTTCAATGAGTCAGGCATAAACGCTCAGTAAAATTTAACCCAATCAACATTACTATGCATTAAATATAGCTAATTTAAGTTTCACAATCCGATTATTCCACGTTTTTGGGGGTGGGGCCCCTTTGAAACAGCATTTCTGTAGAGTAGCACCCTCTAAAAGTAAGGCTGTGTATATCTTACTCTTCCTAAATCATAACCTGGTGGAAGCCTCCTTAAGACACTAGGTTATTGTTATTGTTATCCCTTTTTTGTTTTTTGAATATTAGAAAGCTCGAAAGCAAATTAATAACCACAAAATCTTCAGAAATAATAGACACCAGCATCGGTGGAATATCAAGCCACCAATCATGGTTACAACAACGATCGAGATATTAATGCACGTTAAAATGGCTGTTTTAGGAGATAAATGTTGGGTTTGGTGGGTTATTTGTTAAGAAATTATCTTTTATGTTGCTTTCTCTTCTAATGGGGATTTTTGCATTGTGTTTTTGTTGGTTGTTTTCTTGGCTTATACAATCTGTTACGATTGTATCTTTATTTGAATTAGATTTGGAGAAGAATAAATGAGGAAGAGAACAGAGAGAGAATTAGAGAAGATTGGAGAAGCAATAGAAGATCAACAGACTAAAAGAAGAAGAATGTTCTTTTTTGGAATTTGTCCGAGCTCATTTCCTTAAGATTTTAGTGTGTTCTATACTCACCTTATTATCCTAATCGAGCTGATTCCAGCTCATTATCGAGTATAGCTGAGCTCACTGCTGAGCGGAGTTATTCGAGTTATTAATGAGCTTTTAATGAGCTCTTATCGGATCCTTATCAAATTATTCGCAAAGGTTAACGAGCCAACCATCACCTTATTTGAGCTTGCCTCATTAAACTTATCTAACCTACTTAAATTGGGCTGGGTAAGCTAACGTGCTCCCACGACGAACACAAACAAACCATAATCAATTTCAAATAATTTCAACGAATGTTCGATTCATTTACAATCCTTATCGCACAACGAGATCCTAAATTATGTTAGGAAGCACTAACCCATGTTACTCCAATGATCTCTTATGGTAGTAATTATTCGCTACATCTAAAAATCTTGTGTCTTGGGTTAATTTAAGTTTTAGATTGGGTTCGATTTTGGGTCAGGTCATTGCAGGTCATGATAGTTCAGTTCATTGGTGGGTCAATCAAACCAATTGAATATCAGGTCATTTTTAGGTAAGGCTAACGATAGGTTGGGTTAGTGTGAAATTGGGTCATTCCAACTTCAGATTTAATTATTCAAGTCAAAATTTTAGGTTACGTCTCATCAATTGATGGGTTTTTCAAGCCAGCTTTACAAGTCAGGTTAGCTCTAGCAGCTTTAAGCATCACAATAGCAGGAAATGTTTGCATAACACTTGCTGTTCAACTCTTGCATTATTAGGTGAAAAGCATTTCGATATCCAAATTCGTGGTTAATTTTCTCTCTAATAGTCCTTTAGAGCCTTAGTCTAATGGTGGAGAACACCGAGACCAATAGTGCCAACCGGGTTCAATTCCCACTGGGAACAATGTTGCTCCCCTTCAATGGCCCAAACCGAGTTTCACGAGGTTGCCAGCTAGGAAGCTAAATGAGCCTATCTTAATATAATTTGCTAGCTTAAATATGTCCAATCGACTGTATTTTGAGCCAAAATGAGTCAAGCTCAAGCCTAAACAAGCCAAAATGAGTGGAGCCGAGCCCAAATAAGAGAAGCTCAATTTGAAACTCATGAGTTGATTCTAGTTCATCCTAGCTGAGATGAGCTCAGCCCAAGTTTATGATGAGCCAAGCTCAACTTCAAGTTTTCCAGCTCTACACACTTCGAGCCAAGCCTAAGCTGAACTAAATGTAGACAAGTTGAGGCTTGGACCTAACAAGTTAGAGCTCGGCTCAGCTTACATACACACCAAGAAACAACCTGAAAAGGCATCCGGATTCAAGATATCAAACACAAGCTCAGAGAAATGCATACATACATATACAACATAGATTGGTTTCTTCAAAGATGTTTCCATACAAGTTCACTAAGATTTCTAAGACAACAGTATAATTATTTGTCAATAGGAATAGTCTCTCCTAGCACAATAAACAGTGCTCATATTAGCAAATATTCATTTACACACATAAGAGCACCTGTCGGCTTCAAGCCATGTCGTCGTCGAATCTGGCTTTGCCTCCTTGATAGTGTAACAGGTGCAGATCTTTCGTGACCTGTCAAAAATACAGTTAGGGATCAATCGAGTCGCTACTTGTAACATATTTGATAAAGGGTAAACTTCGCAAAACCAGTCTGATCAAATACAGCGACACCAACTATCAAGGGATAAAAGCGATGAGTTTCAAACTCAAGACCTCTAGTTCAGGGGTCGGTTAGCCTAACTATTGCACCAATTTGAACAGCTTGTTAGAATAAATGTAGTGTCATAACTACAAACCACCACCAACCCCGTGCCTCTGTGTTGGGCTCCCGCCAAGGCAAGGTCTAGAGAGGGTGAGATGTACGCAGCCTTATCCCTACAGGGTGCAACTCTGAAAAGAGGGTGTTTCCGAACGATCCCCCCGGCCCTTAAAAAGATGGACAATACCTGGAACCAAGGTTTGCAGGAGAAAAAAGGATCAAAACGTAGAGTAACCAGAGCTACTAGTCTCCGGGTTTCGGATTCGCAGTTTGAGTTTTGGATTTTAGGGTTTTGAGTTTTGACATTGTGGGGTTCTCATTTTCAGGTTTCTGATGCTCGGAATTCTGAAGCCCGGCCAATCCTGAGATTTTAGAGGCCCAAAGCAGGTTTTGACCGACGGGCCTATTTTTAGTAACTAAGGTATCTAAACCAGCGCAAACACACCTTAAATAATCCACTTTATATCTTAATACTAGCCAATCAATGAGTCATTTTTATTATATATATATATTTTTTCATACATGGTTGTCATTTCTCCAATTTTGATTCATGAATTGCAGTAGAAGCAAAATAACGATATAACTAATTCTTAAGCAGTCCTTAACAAATTTTGAGCTGCGGATTTGGGGTTCAGAATGCATGGTTGTCTTGCAACAAGAATATTAAAACGGTTTGAGTTCTCATGAATCATTGAAATTTCAAAATCCTAGAATCATCTTCACGTACTTGATCAATTTATATCCTACTCTATCAGTCCAAGGAAATTCAAGGCTTCTATATGCTCATATGAATAATTGTAAAATCTTAACCCATTTTATACATTAATATAACCACCACATACAACAATAGCAGCCCAGTGCCTCATTGAGGCTCCCGCCAAGGCAGGATTTGGAAGGGTAAGATGTATGCAGCCTTACCCCTAGA
This sequence comes from Simmondsia chinensis, assembly GCA_018398585.1. Classification (NCBI taxonomy): domain Eukaryota; kingdom Viridiplantae; phylum Streptophyta; class Magnoliopsida; order Caryophyllales; family Simmondsiaceae; genus Simmondsia; species Simmondsia chinensis. The sequence continues at coordinate 1,663,910 of JAGTTD010000020.1, forward strand.
GGGTACTAGCTTGTAGAGAGGTTATTTCCGAAAGACCTCAAACCCTAGAAAGAACCCTAATCCATCGAATGGAAATAGACATATCTAATGATAACGTAACCGCCACGTGAGCTAGAAAATTTTATTAATGTTGAGGCTCTATTTGTTTTGACGGATAACTTTTTCCATCTCCAAAATTTTTTTTTTTACATAACTTCACTGCAATAACAACAAATATGGAAAATGTTTTACTCCCTTAAATGGAGATTGGCCTCCCCTCAACGAGAGGGAAAAACATTTTCCTTCATCAAGAGGGAAAATATTCACAAAATAGGTTACCTGGGGAGAACAACTTTCCTACACGGGCTACTTTCGCTATTTTCAGACTTATGTGAAGAGCATGGTCTTCTGAACCATGTCTATAAAGTATCAGATTAGGCTGACACTATTTAGGCTAATGGTGAAAAGTGAAAACCATCCCCTGCACTATTCTCAAAACAATGAAATTTGTGTTCCTCTCCGTGTGTGGTGTTCTCCTCAACTTCCTTTTGTTGGTGCTTGTTAGTTCGATTTAGGGTTCCCGGTGTGTGTGAGCAGTCCTAAAAGCAACTGCACCAATCCTCCTAACCTGAGAAAAGTTTTGAGGGAAAACCCTAACGTGTAAACATGGTCAGTGCAGCTTTATGCCAAACGAATTTTGAAGGTACAGCTCATTACACATTGATCTTTGATGTATATAAGCAGCATACAAGATATAGAACACAAGCCTCAAAAAATATTGAGAGGGTAAACAATTAAATAACCAGAAGAACCAGATAGACAAGTTGGGAATCGAATAGACACAAGAGAGCAACGCAGAGTCAGATAAAATCTTTTTCTTTTCATTGATAAGGAGGTACAACATTACCGTAAATAAGGCCAACAACATCTAGGGGTAGAAGGAGCTGAGCTTCGAACCCAAGACCTCATGCTTGGGGGGTGGATAGCCTAACCAGTACATCGAACCCAATAGTTTGAGTCACAAACAAAACGCTAGTAGTAGGCAACCAAACATCTAACCTCAGTCGAAATTTCACAAAAGTTCCGCAGAGAGAAACAACAAGAACAAGGAAAGCACTAAGTTTCGAGAAACAAGCTCCTTATTTGCTCGTATGGAATCCACTTTAGAACGAATGCTATTTGGTTATGTGGCCAGATTTCTTATTGTGAATCAAGTTGATAATTCTACTCAGGTTCTTAACTCAAATGTTTACAGTGTAGAAGCACAAAACAGAACACAACTGATGTAATAACTCGATCCATTATACACCTCGAAAAAAAATGCTACCTCTCCTTAAGATCTATTTAGGGCACAACAGAATCCCCAATCCATGATCAATCCCAAGTTCCCAATTTTCAAGTTACGAACATAAACCTTGCAGGCACTGGGTTTTTTGTTGTTGTTGTTGTTGAACATAAACCCAACAGTGCTACAACACAACCCATAATAAGTGGGAAGTCCCCGACACTACTGAGCCCATAATAGACCACTTAATTCCAAAAGGGTAAAGCCTTGTTACTTCAATATGGGGTAAAATCATATATAAATTGATCAAACACTATACATCTATCTAATCGGGACATTACATATTTGAATCAACTAGCTTCTAACCATCACAAAATAAGCCAGGGTTTCACGTCAGTCATGTCCACAATGTTAACTTCGAAAAAATGACAAAATGGACAACTGTGTCAGAGTTCTTTCAATCAAGCCAAGGACAACTGCGTCACATATTCACACTGACTCAAAGGAGGAATTCAGGCTTTAGGGTTCAATAAGGTTGCAATGGAAGCTGTGGTCTTGATCTACAGAAGTGCATGGTGTACTATAGAGATTTCTATTTGCTTCTCCCTTAGACTACATTTGTTTTGACGAAAAACCTTTTCCGTCTGAATTCCATTATTTCTTTCACAGAATCAACTTCCAAACACAGATACAGTCCATTATGCAGGTGATCATCTTCTCATACACCAGAATTCACAGACTACAAAACGAGAGACCGGAATAAAATCCATTTTTGGGATTTGAATATACAACCTCTCGGTGAATAAGGTTCAAATACCGTGTCAAAGAACCAAGTATCCCAACAACTTAAGCTGATAGGCGAAGGAATGATTTTGTGCTCTAACATTAACATACACCAGAATTCACATTAACTACAACAGACCCAGCTACTTTTATTTGCGTACATAAACACAAAGTGGCCAGCTAAGGCCTTGTTTGGTTACCGAAAACTAATTGTGGGAAATTGAATCGATAGAAAATGGGCATTTGCCCTCTTGTTTGGTTAGGCAGATAGGTGAAGAAATGGTTTTATACTCCAACATTCTCATACACAAGAATTCGCCTTGACTACAACAAAACACACCCAGCTACTCCTATTTGCATTATTCATAAACACAAAGCAGCTAACTTTGATAATCAACAAAGAAAGACTCAAATTTACCTCAAACCCAGATGAATTCCCAACTTGATTTAGTATTTTCCACGATAATAATCACCATACTCGTCCTTCACAGAACTCAACACAACACTTCCACCTCTCTCCTCTTTCTTCTCATCTTCACGCTTCCCCCTCTCCTCTAATCCTAACCCACTAAACGCGCCCGCGACACCTCCAACCCCACCACCCGATATCCGATCATACCCGGCCGAAACCACCGGGGCCGACGGCCCACTCCCTGAAACCCTACCCGACAACTGCGGCGGATGTGGCGGCTGGGAGTAATACCCACCAGAGTAATACCCCGAAGCATACGAATCTGCGTACCCACCGCCATACCCATAAGGCGGCGGTGGAGGAGCAGCAGCGGCATAAGGTGAAGAGGTGTACTCCCTGTAGTCCCGCGGTGGCGGCGGCGGTGGAGGGGCAGATGAGTAATAAAACCCACTTTGAGGGCCAAACCCGTAACTCTGATAACTCGGAATCGGACTCGGACTCGGCGGTGGAGGTGGGCGCTCACGGACCGCAACCCTCACACGCACCTTCCCCTGCGGGCGTCCAGAAGGGCGCAAGAGCTGAATCGTACGCAGCAGCCTCCCATCACCACCCGACGACTCAACAAGCTCGGAAAGCGGAACCTTGGCGGCACCCACAAGGGGATTTAGGGTTTCAGAGGGGTTAGAGTGGACGATTTCAATGGTAAGAAAGGAGTCGGAGAGAGAGGAAGAAAGGGGGAGAGAGAAGCGGTGGTTCCAAACGGGCTTGGTAGAGTGATCGGGGATGGTGGAGTGACGGTGAAGTGGGTCGAGAGAGACGACGGCGTAAGGGCGGAGATCGGCGCCGGAGCGCCAAGTGATGTTCTTGAGGTGCTTGGCGGATATGATGGTGACATCTAGTTCTTGTGGGTTTGTTGGTGGTTGTGGTGGTGGTGGGTTCGCCATTGTTGGAGGGGGGAGAGAGAGAGAGAAGAAACTGGAATTTCGTCGATTTTACGTTGCTTTGTGCTGGCGTAACTAGGAGTCCACGTCGGTCCAAGATTAGATCGGGGTTGACCGATCGAAAATTGAACTATATTAAATCATATAGCTGATTATTGGACTAACTAAAAGGGTAGGTTCGGTCCAAGAACGGTTAGAAAATCGGACTGTACTGATTTGGATAATATTTTTCTTCTAGCAAATGCTATTATAAAAAGGATAATATTTTTATACAAAAGTTAAAGACTTAAAAATAATGATGTAATATGAACAATATATATACGTATATATAGAGAGGGAGAGAGCTTCTAGAATGAGAATGAAAATCTTTGTGAAATTTTGAGAAAATTAAATTTACACCGTTAGATCTTACGTAAAATTGATCAATAATTTGAAGTCCTGCCACCACCCAACTGTCACCATCACCACCACCCATCTCACCGCCGCAGCCACTCCTCTCAGCCACCCCTCTACCGCCACCCATCTCTCTCTGCATCTCATCTCAGATCCCTACAGTTGTCACCATAATCACTGCCACCGCCGTTACTGCTCCTCTCCCTGCGACTGCCACCCATCTCTCTCTCTCTCCATCCCATTTCAAATTCCCATAGTCACTACCACCGCCTCCCACCACCACCTAACGGAGAGGAGTGGTGGCGACGATGGTGGGTGGCGGTGATGGTGACAATTAGGTGGTGGCAGAGCTTCGGATGCCATGAGCCTTTTAGAGCCATTGATTAATCTTACTTAAGATGCAATGGTGTGGATTTAATTTTCTTACGTTCTCACAAAACTTATATTCTCATTCTAGCCGTACCATTGATCAATATATATATATCATATATATTTCATTAAAGAATAAATAAATAGTGGAGTTTTTTTATATTTAAAAATTTTAGATAAATACAGTATATATTAATTATACATTGTTTGCCTAAAATACTTAATGTGAAATTAATTTTGATCAGTTTCCAATATGGTCTTCGAGTTTTCGATCTTAGATCGGATCAGACAGGACCAAAGACCAGACAGATTTTTGTTCAGCCGTAGCCGTAACTTTTTTTTTTTTTGGATAATCTTGTTGTTGTAGCAAATTGTTATTGCGAGAGTAAAATTATACTTTTTAAGGTAACTTATAATTGTTATTGTTTGTAAGTTTATTGCTTTATCAATAATAACTTTTGCCCGGTACTAACAACTTCCTGAAAACATTATTACTTAGACTATATTTGGCACGTAAAATTAGTATTGGATTGTAGAATTGTAATTTTAATTCTAATTTTGGAGGAATTGAAATTTCATTATTTGGTTGATTAAAGGAATTAGAAGCACAAATTATAATTCCATAATGATCAGAGTCATCACAGTTTTTTGGTCAAATGACGTATAATTTCGAGTTTTTCATCAATTAGGGTTGGATTTTGGTCGGATCAAATTACTTTGAGTTTTGAGTCGAATTGAGTCGAGTTTTAGTCACATGGGACCATTTTGTGTTCGAATAATCTCGAGTTCTTATTAATTAGCTCGGGTGTTTTTAGGATTCAAACTAGAATGGATCAGGTTTGAATTGATTTAGCCTATTTCAAGCATAAGTCATTTTGATTTTGGGTCAACAAGTTGCATCATTTCAAAATTTGGGTTGTCTCGAGTCAAGTCAAATTTAGGCTAAGAGTGAGATGGGTCATTTTGGGTTTTGAGTCAATTTGGTCGATTCATTTTGACTTTAGGCTCGACTTGGTTAAGTCACATTCAAGTCAAGTAGTTTCATTTTCTAGATTTCAGTCATCTCAAATTTTCGATCAATCGAGTTGAGCCACTTCAGACTGAGTTAAGTTGATTATGATCATTTCAGGCTCAAGTCATTTGAGTTGGTTGATTTTAAACTTGGGTCAAATCTAGATCGCGTTAATGAACATCCAAAAATAATTTTATACTCTAACACTAAACAACGCATATCAAGTAGTCAGGGGATAAACACTGCGATAGCCAAATCAATAAGACACAAAGAGAGAGATAAAAGGCCAGCGAAAGATAACCAAGAACGAATGAGGAGAGAAATACTCGAGTTATTGATAGCACAAAAAGACTAGCTTTTCTAATAAGGTATCCGTTGTATGATCAGCTTCTCAGGTTGGGGGCCCTCGGAAACAGCCTCTCTTCAGAGTAGCCCCCTGAAGGAGGAATGCTACGTACGTCTACCCCCTCAAACCCTGCTTTTGCAGGAGCCCTTGGAGGCACTGGGTTTGTTGTTGTTGTTGTATCCGTTGTATAATCACTGTGAGCTATCATCTTTTCAGGTAGCAATGAAATGTTCGTCTAATAGAAACAGGGGGTGATCTATGCTATATGCAATGGGGTGAATGGACGCTGCAACTTTACCATGATATTCGTATAATACATTAAATGATATTAGTTGTTGCAGATAATTAAGAGTCGTTGCCATTGGTTGTTTCGGCATGTGGTTGCTTCTATCTATTGGTCTTGATTTGTTTGGATTTTGGTCAGCCTTTTGTAAGGGTTTCAGTATTGGTTCAATTGTCTTGATGTTACTTGTCTTTGAGATTTGCCCTATATGTTTGTGCCTTTTTAGACTTGTATTGTACTCATCGGAAAAAAAAAAAAAAAGGATTCATCCAGCAAAATTGATGCATTCATATACCAATTTGGTTTTATAAAAGATTTGGAACTTTTAGTAGGCCTAACGTTACTTGAAAAACTGGCCAGTCCAAAATGATGACAGATGTTTTGACAAAATTATAAACCTAAAACAACTGCTACTCCCTGCAATCAAAGCCAAGCAATAACGGAGTCTTTGTGACTTTAAGCTTTGCAATGAAATAAAGGCATATTTGGTTAAGTTTCTTTTTCGAAAAAGAGAATTTTTAAAACCAAAAAAAAAAAGAAAAAAAGAAAGAAAGTACTGTTTCTAGAATTTAAAAATGTTTTGAGTAGAAAGAAAAATGCTTTAAAGTAGAAGCAGAAGTTGTTAATCTACTTTAAACAAAAGCAGAAATATAGTGTTTCTTCTCCAAAAAAAAAAAAAATTGGCCCTATCAAAAGCACTTTCAGAAGTCTTTAACCACGGACTAAGGAAGCTCATCTTTCTGCATCTATAATAACAATTTTATTCTCTTACCCACCTTAGGATCGACTACATGAATCTAAAGAACGCCAGCATGGTCTATCAATGTGAACAATTGTATAAGATTCGACAAGTTTTATGCCGACTCATGCATCTGCCAGTTACTGAATTCATGAATATATATATATGACAATTCTGTCGATCCTTGCTCTGCTTTGTTTGCTACCGTTTCCAAGGTTTAGTTGCAAGCGAAGTGTTCAGAAAGTATAACAAAAGAACAACGGAAAATCAACGAAAAATAAAATATGACACAAGATTTACGTGATACAACCAATTATAACCAAGTTCATAGAATTAAAGAGATTTTCACTCTCGTACAAACCCCAGACAAGTACCTATTAGCAAAAAAAATGTGTATAATATGTATAGTAGACACGTATAAATATTTTCCCATTTAGAAAGGGTGTTTACATATCATAGTTAATAATATGGTAAAATAATCGCTTTCTTAATATTATTTACATAATACGCGTATTATAACACGTGGAATTTTTTTCCTATTTACAAAATAAATCATAATTAAAAATAATCAATACTTACACCTAAATTACGTATCTATATTCCCTATTTGCAAAACTTATCACTTCGACTCGTAAATTATTGATTATACATATTATTTACTAAGTGTTATTTTATTTATTTATTTATATTTTGGGACATTTGGAGTATTTACAGCTAATATTATCCTTTACTTTTATAAGCTAATAAACTTTTTGACTAAAATTTTAATGTATAAAGCCGAATGGTACATTTATTTATTCAGTCGCGTTTAACTCTTGTACTGTATTTTACTAACAGGGTTTATAACCACATGCAAACTCTAGTGGGTTAAAAATACCATTAAAAAAAGATCATATATGGGCCCAAATAAGGTCAATAATGGATTTGAAGCCCAATCAAAAATTCAACCAACCTTGAAGAATATAACACCATACAAGCCCAGTAGAAGGCAACATATTATCCCATTGCCTATATTATATTGTATTGTGTCTCAGATTTTAATATACACATACAAGCTCAAAGGTTCATTTACTAGGTACTAATACACCGGATCCTATTAAAACTCCGAAGTTAAGCGTGCTTGGGCGAGAGTAGTACCAGGATGGGTGACCTCTTGGGAAGTCCTTGTGTTGCCAACAATATAAGGCTGGGGGTCCTCGGAAATAGCCTCTCGGCAGGGTTGCATCCTGAAGGGGTAAGGCTGTGTACATCCAACCTCCTAGACCCTGCTTAGGCGGGAGCTTCTTGAGGCACTGGGTCTGTTGTTGTTGTTGTGGTTGTTGTCGACGTCTCAAATTTTAGTCTTGATTTTTTTATATTCGGGTTGACCCAGTATATCCTTTTGTTAGTTAGGGTTTGTTTTGTTCTGTATATATTTTCATTGTAGGGTTTCTGCCTGTATGAATAAGCTACTTTTATCCTCTATTTCATTGACAACGAAAGATTTCCTCTTCTGCCCGTGACTTTTCCCTCATTTGGGGTTTTCACTGCAGATATTTGTGTTATTATTTCTCTTTCTCTCTTCTCTTCTTATTCGAGGTTTAGATCTGGTCATTTGGTGTCTAAATCAAACGAAATTCTTGTGTATCTTCACTAACAATTTCTATGAAAAATTTTGTTAGTTTTGAAGACCACGGAAACCAAAAATGAGAACTGGTCACTGGATCGGTGCTTGATGTGATGGCTTAGAATATCTGCAGATAGCCATGGGAATGGACCATTACCATAAAGCCAAGGGGATGGCCTAGAATATCGATTTTTTTCCGATAATTGCAGACGAAGCTACAGTCAACCCCATAAAAGCAAAAGTCGGGAAGGCCTAGATTATCGATTATTTTACCATATACGAAAAAGATCACATAAGACATATCAAGGCTACATTATGCGTCTCCTAGACTACCATATACTCAGATTGAATCCTGTCCCAGATAGCCTTTTTCCCTATGCTCCTCAAATTTCCTTATTAGCACCGATCTCAGTCGCAGATCATGGGCAATGCCAGCTGCACAATGCTTTATTTTGCTCATGTTGTGCTTCTCACTTGTGGTTTATTTCTTTTTGAGATATTTTTTTTCTTTTGCTTCATTTATATTGTAGAGACTCTCTCTATGTTACTCTTAATTATCAAAAAAAAAAAAAAAGGCTACATTTTGCCCAACTTGGATAACCCTAATGCGTATATATAACCAGACATGCACTAAACTGTAGTGTCTCGTGATCTTAAATTAGATTGGCTCGATCCTCTATTCATAGACAGACTCAATACAACCAAACTCTATGCATAAGTGTAATATTTGATATAATGCTAATTTTAATCATTATGATTTGAACAGCAGTGCCATTTGTATGTGGAATCTGTAATATATTTATATTTTTTAAACTGTATATCCAATAAAAAAGCAATATATTCCCGTGCTCCTAGGGCTCCCGCCTAAACAGGGTCTGGAAGGTGGTTATACGCAACCTTCCTTCTTTAGGATACTACCCTAAAGGGAGGCTATTTCGAGAACCCCCAACCTGAGGGGTGCAACACGAAGACTTCCAAAAAGGTCACCCATCTTGATACTACTCTTGCCCAAGCACGCTTAACTTCAGAGTTATAATGGGATCCGGTTTTCTTAATTTTATTACACACTTGTTTAACTTATGAGCTTCTTTAGGAGTCTCAAAATTTATCTTGGCTGTGGAAAACGATAATAAGAGAATACACTCTCAAATATTCTTAGGAATTTAGCGTTAAACAAAAGAACAACGAAAAAAAAACAACAAGAAAACACGACACAGATTCTCAGGGTTCAGCCAGTTATGTCTAATTAATGAAATTACAGAGATTTTCACCATCATTTAATTTCTATGAACAGTACAAGAGAATTTTTCTATTACGTAAATGCTCGTACAAACCCTATAACAACAACAATAAACCCAGTGCCTCAAAGGCTCATGTCATTGCAAGGTCTGAAGGGGTAAGATGTACGTAGCCTTACCCTGTTAGGAGGGCTATCCTAAAGGAAGGCTGTATCCGACGACTCACACAAACCCTAGTACGAATAAATGACCCACAGAAAAATGGGTCAATACCCAACCTGAATTGAGTCCAGAATTTAGAGGCATGATCTTCTGATCTCGGGACATGACCCATTACAAAATAAAACCAAACTCTACATAAGAAGCCATTCAGAGGCATACAAGATAACCCCGAAAGTTTTTTTTTTTTGTTCGTCGGTGATATTATGCATGTGGTTGTTAAAACAAGTATATGGTATTGAAACGTAAAGAGAATAAAGTGGAGCAAGGTGCTTTTAAATGAAGCAAGTTGCACAAACGATGCTTCTTTTCATTAGAAGAAAGTACTCTGTGCTCGGGCTCGGGAAGAATGTTAAATACTAGTATTTTTATACGCATATTGTACTTAATTCTTGTATTTTTTACCGGGATATTGCAAAGTAGTCTTGTAATTAGTCACGTGTAATTAGTCCCTTCATTTCCTCCTCCCTTGGTAACCGGCCATTAAGGCCTTAATTCCCCATCATTAGTGTATAGGTGGAGTTATGTTCACGCTTAGGATGCTGGTGTTCTTTAGCTTTTTATGTACTTGAGTTCTTGCTGTGGAGCGTACGTTGCAGATAGGAAAAAGATTAGGGTTGAGTTTTGACAGTTATGATCCGCTTATGCTGAGTGCTTTGCTTTGATAGATTTGTGGCTTGACTGTTTTTTTTTCCTGTCTTTGGCTAGTCCTGTCTCCGAGTCCTCTCTAATGGTTTTTGAGGCTCTTAGTGTTGCCTATTTTTGCCTGTTTTTACTTGTTTGTCCTGTTTGTTCTGTTGGGTTGTTCCCCGTCCTTTTACGGGTTGACTCAAGGCTCGCTTGCTCGAATTTTCTACTTTGTATCATGACTCTATCACTAATTAGCGGGAAAAAAAATAGTTTTAGTTGATCTTTCATCTTTGTTCAGATTTTATTTTTTACAAAGAAAGATCTTGTATAGGTTTGTATCTGGCTATTCGATCTAGTAACTTTTAAGAAATCTAATACATTTTGTTTTGTTTAAAATGTCTAAAAGTCATAAATAATATGTATCCAAATAACAGAGAATCAATCATGGATAATTTAGAACGAAATGAGGATCTCAGAGGTCGGTACGAGGACCTCATCATTTTAATAGATGGAATAATAACTAGACCAAAAGAAAAACTGGGCTAGGTTAGAGAGGTTCCATACCTTGGTACAGTGGTTTCATTTATTTATTATCTGACTCTGACTGTGATGCTTCTCGATCCTCACAAACTCTGAAATTTTTTTCCTTTTTTTGCATCGTTTCTTGTCTCCTTTGTCCCATTTTTGTATCCCAAACTCCACGTATACTTTCGAAAAAACATTCCTCATACTTAATTATCGAAAGAAGGTCTCAACTAAAAAGCGACTCGAGCTTGAACCTTATCACCCATTGCCATTATGGCTTCGGTTATTCTTCCGTAAAAAAAGGCACCTAAGCATTTCCTTACCCTTTAAGGAAACATTTAGGTTATTGTTTTAGTTGTTTAACTAAAGGTACAGAGTAAAGAAGGTTACTTAATAAAGAACAGTTAACTCTCCCACTGACAGAGAGTTGATACATTTTCCATCAATAAACCAAAAAATACACCAAAAATATATAAAGTACAAAATTAAAACACGAAATACTGTAACTTAATATACGCTGCATACTCATTTGACAATAACTACACATTTATAACAACTTGTTTTTCCATATTTTGCCACATTATTAGATACAATTGACACTATAGAAGATAACCTAAGTGTGAAATAGGGTGTAAAACTAGTCGAGCAGGCTCATGAGCCATCAGCTGACCCAGTCATAAAGCTCAAAAAGTTTGGCTCGTTTCATGCTCGAGTCGAGTCAAGCCGGCTCTTTTAATTAGCTTATCTAACTGAGCCCGAGCCTAATGAAATTTGAGCTCATAAGTTTGCGAGTCTAAACAACCCTAACTTAATATAATTTATTAGCTTAAATATGTCCAACCTTACCAAGTTCTAGCCTAAAGGGGCCCAGAAGAGCCTAGATTGAGCTATAAGAGAATCTAAAAATTGCAAGCTTAGTTTCAAACCATATTAATCCGTTCAAGGCCAATTGAGCCCGAGCATTTGACAAACCGACCTCAAGTTTGATGTTTCTGAGCTCGCCAAGCTTCGAGCAGAACTAAATATAAATGAGTTGAACTTCAAACTTGACGAGCTCGACTTCTTCTCAGGTCAAATACACCCGTAGCATGGAAGATTCTCACCATTGAAGTATTACATGAAATTTTTATGGACATGCAGATGCTGATTTACATACGGAACACTTTCTGCCTAATCAAAAGCATGTCTCCTTCCTTAAAGATGTTGCCTTTTTGGGTTATGAGTAGGGGTGTAAACGATGCGAGTCGCTCACAAGTAGCTCGTGAATAACTCGAATAAATCTCGACTCAAACTCGAATTAACCGTGTTTGAGTTCGAGTTTGAGTATCAAAAGATACTCGATTAATAAACGAGTACGAGTCGGGTAGTGAACTACTTGGCTCGATACTCGATTGAATACTCAAATCAATGCTCGATTAAATACTTAAATCAATGCTCGATTAAATACTCGACTCGATGCTCGATTAACTACTCGACTCGATACTCGAATTGGTACTCGACTCGATACTCAACTCGTATGAAGTAGTTCTTCTGTATTATTTTCTTTTGAAATGGATGGCTTGTGACACTAATACTAGAATAAAAGAAGGAAAATTAAATTTCTCACCGGTGGAGTGAAAGAACTTGTATTTGGTTTGCTTGTATTGTTGAAACGTAGGTTTTGATGCATATGTGCTATTAATATATCAGTGATTTATGGTTGTATATGTTAAAATATAGTGTGGGTAATAATTAAGTATCCAAATTTAGTATAATTAATGTTCAAGTATATGGAATAATATTATAATGGAGCTAATTTGTTGAACGTTTATATGCACAATAAACGAGTACTCGAGTCGAGTCGAGTACCAGAATAATTAATCGAGTTCGAGTTCGAGTTCGAGCAAAATTAACTACTCGAATCAAGTTCGAGTACGAGTTCAAGCATCCGAGTAGTTAATTGAGTTCGAGTCGAATACTGAGATACTCAGCTCGACTCGACTCGATTACACGCCTAGTTATGAGTGTCACAGGTTCTTGTACTTTGTCTATTGTATTAACTTAGTCCTTCTACTTTTATTATATTAATTTAGTCATTCTACAATCTTAATTGTGTCAAATTAGCTCTATGGTGAAATTATTTGACTTGAGTAGCGTCTGTCTTCATTTGATAGAGTAGGGTTTTTTCAAGGGTTAGGGACTCTTCGGAGATAGCCCCTATAGGGTTACTTTTGTCTCCCTTGATCATGCAGTTAAAAATTATGCCGTGAAATTGCTTTGATTCCACCATAGGACTAAATTTAAATTGTGTCAAATGTACAAGAATTAAATTGACGTAATTAAAAGTACGGGGATGAAAATTGACATGATGGATAAAGTAAAAGGATCACTGAAGTAAATAATCCTTTTATAATAGTTAAATATTGATGATCGATAAGGATACTAAAGAGACCAGCAAGCGAACACGTTCTGTAAAATCTATAAATCTAAAAGGTTCGAAGTGGGACAAAAAAGAATGGAGAAAACGAAAAAGACCGGGAGCAATCTTAATGAAGGTTGAATACCCAATTAATCAAAGGTAAATTCTCGATACACAGATTTAGATGCTGACAATATACCGTACTGCTTAAGAGCCAACTCTTTTTCTGAAGTTACAGATCCATTTTGCCGACTTTTCTTGCCCACACACAGAATCACCCCAAATCATGTATATTTCCATATGTAACAGACATGATAATCAAGTGCACGAGATTTCCATAAAAATTGGTACAAAGAGAGTCAGATGTATGTAATCTTATCTTAACTTTTAAGGCAAAGATTCTTTTGAAAAACCTATAAAACTTCATTGGGCCTTAGACCCCGACAAATATACACGATATATGTTTTTTTTTTTCTTTTGAATAACAAAAGAAGTCCGCCACTTACACGAAACAAAATTCCCTAAAACCGAAAAAGGCCAAATATAGTCGGCATATGCAACATCTACGTAAAGCCCAAGTGAGAATTCATCCTAAAACCAAATGAAAGTAGATGAAGCAATCATCTGGACGTATACATCGATCTCTTATATCGATCAACTTTTTTCTAATCGGCTAATTTCTATCAACTGTAACATGAGACTTATTAAGGACTCACATGTAATATTCTGAACACAACTTTTGAGAAAAGGAATATTTGGATCTTATTCCTTTATCTTAAAGGATCTCAAGGTAAAAGATCCCATGCAAGGACCTTAGCTAAGACAAAACAGAACAGAACTGTTAGAGTTGGTGTAGCGGTTAAAGTCCCGATCTCCTAAGTTAGAGCTCTCGGGTATGAAGCTCATTCCCTCATTCAGTAAGAGTTGATGTCCCTATTTAGAGGAAACTAAAAAAGTTATATCCTACTTACTGACGTAAAACGAGAGGGGGGGGACAAAAAGAGTGAAGCATAGGATGCCATAGATAAGGTAAATGTGGACTCAGTCATGTCAATGGTGTAACCAGTAAGCTTGGTTGGGGGGGTTATAGAAAAGATTGTAAAAAGGCTGAGTAGGACAGACAGCATTGAGTCTATTCTCTAGATTAGAACAGACAAAGATGCTTTGAGTCCAAAACGTAGCACATATCGAAAGAGAACTATCAAGGAGGGCCTACCATGGGCTGGAGAATAAAGGAAAAATTCCACACAACAAAAAGAGAGAGAAAAGCCATCAAGCGCAAGATGAAGGAAAGACAGAAGCGGGAGCTGCAAGACTTCCTGAAGGATATGTCTCCTACAAGTAATACTGGAAAATCGTCTAAGTCAACCGGAAAGAGGAAAAAACGAAATAGGGGAAACCGAGTCCAGAAGATCACGGAAGAAGAGTTTGATAAGAGGATCCTGAATACGGAGCGAGTTATAGAGATAGGAGAAAAGGTGGGCTTCAACTTTGATAGCTTCGACCCGGTTATGGTGGCCCGGTTATGGTGGCAGATATTCTTGCGCAATGATATGGTTTGGGTTTTAGTTGTGGCTTCAGTCTCTTTCTCGGTTCTTGTGTTGGCCATCTAGTTGTTCCTCAGCTTGGTTCCCTGTTTGTGTTGATTCTGCGTCCGCTGTTGTCTCTTGTGCCCGTGTTTTTTCTGGTCCTGTTCTCGTTGTCTACCATGTCGTTTTTGTGGATGTTTTCTTGTTTTATGTTGGATGTTTTTTGGTCCCCGTTTTGTAGCGGTCGGACTGTGGCCTCGCCTAGCGAGTGGCCGGCTTGTGTAGTGATTTTGTCGCAATTTATCAAAAACCGTCAAGGAACCATCTATCCCAAAAGCTTAAGCTGACGGGTGAAGGTCCAGGATTGGTTTTATACTCTAATATGCCCCCTCACGCAAATGCCCGTTTGGGCTTGAAGCGTGGATAATGCACAGGCCCACCTCTTACCTTGTGCTTAATTGTTTTAATATTGAAAGTGGGGGCTATTGAGATTCGAACTCCTGACCTCTTGGTCATCAAGGCTCTGATGCCATGCCAAGGAACCATCTTTCCCAAAAGCTTAAGCTAATAGGTGAAGGTCCATGATTGATTTTATACTCTAACAAGAACAACGCGAGCAATTTGCATAGCGGACAGTATAGAGAGGAATATTACAAGATCATGGGTCTAACCCACTAGACATACAGAGTTGCTCCAACAATTTCTTATTTGACTAGATTATCATCCATTTCAGTCACTTTCCTCCTTTTAAGCATGACAGTCAAGTTGGGGTTGAGATTTCAGTCAAGCTCCTATTTTCTGTGTTTTGTTTGTCTGTTTTTTCTTCAACTGAGTTCCAGCCAGGTGGTCATTTGGGTGGCTCTGCTTCAGTTTCTTCCGTCGTCCTGTCTTTTTTGTTTTTTGTCTCCTTCTCCTGTTTTGGTGGTCGTGGTTTGATCTGTTTTTTGGTTTAGTTGCGCCTGTTTCTTGTTGTTGTCTCCCTGTTTTTCTCTTTTGGGTTTGTTCTGTAAGTCTCCCAGTTTCGGGATTTCCAGGGGCTCGTTTTGCCGAGTTTCCTGTTTTGTTGCGCGGTGTTGCCGCTAATTACCAAAAAAAAAGTCAAGTTGTTGAATTCATACTTGAGAGTCCTGATTTTGTTAAGGCTGAATTTCAATTTCCACAAGGAAGGTGCGACTCTAGTTGTCGATGCAGCAACCGTTGTCGAGTCTAACTTTGTCATCATGTTTCCAACTCTGATGCTATGTTTAGCTACCGTTATCCCAAGAACTCAAATACTACAATACAACAACAACAATAGTCTCAGTGCCACAGGGGCTCCCGCACAACTCAAATACTGCAATCTCTGCAATATTTAAGTCGTAAACTCTTGTGACTCTTGAAAACATGGCAAAGAGACTGCTATTCTTATCTCTAACTGCATCTTTGATTCTAGCTCTTCCAGCCTCAAAAATAAGCTTTTTACAAAGGTGGGATGTACCTGCGAATATGATCCTTGTTAAGACTCTCACACAATAGGAACCTTGTACATCATGATTGAGTTACCATTATGCAAAAAATGTGTGGTTTTGTTTTTTTCGGTACCAATGGGTATATGAGATTACGGGTATCACGAATACAAAATAGAAGAACAACAAAAGATTCAACAAGAAAAACGAACCAAGCTGCAAGATTTAGTGGTTCGATCAATTGTGTATACGTCTATAGAGCTGCAGAAATTTTTCACTATCTTTGGAAAGAGTACAATAGAGTTCTTCTTATCTCATGTTACCTCCCATAAATCTATTCGCTTGGAAACACTCTCAACCAAGCTTCGGTAAAGGAAACTTTTTTCTTGACGGCTGCACCCCTGAATCCAAAAATGCTTCCACAAGCACTGTCCAGTCCGTGATCACTCCTGAATCGGGCCTATCGGTAATGATCTTTTGCTCTGTAAGTACGGCTTATTAAAGAATAAAACTAGAGTTCATACAGAAAGTCCGACAGTGAATCAATAGGCAATTTACTTGTACATTGGAAAAGGAAGGCAAGCAACTGTTTTGTGTTTCTTTTTCCCGAGTTTATTCGGGTTTTTTTAGGCCTCACTTGTTCAAGTCGCTTGTTATGTATTGCGACTTTGTTGCTAATTATCAAAGAAGAAAAAAAGGAGAGA
The DNA here is from genome assembly GCA_018398585.1 of Simmondsia chinensis. Classification (NCBI taxonomy): domain Eukaryota; kingdom Viridiplantae; phylum Streptophyta; class Magnoliopsida; order Caryophyllales; family Simmondsiaceae; genus Simmondsia; species Simmondsia chinensis. The sequence continues at coordinate 1,680,746 of JAGTTD010000020.1, forward strand.
GTACTAGAGGAATTTGAGGTAAATGGTTTGTGACTCACCCAACTTCATTGAGCACCAAAGATATTTACATTCACTCTGACATCACAACTATGTTCTTTAAGATGCAAAATATCTTCATCAAGTTGCACTCATTACCAAAACTAGACTTTGGGTTGACTAAACTGTAAAAAAGTTATTATTTTCAGATATACTTTTTGCAAAAACATTTTTGCAAACTGTGCTCTGAACAGGGTAAAATGTGGCTCTATTTTTGTTTAAAAATACCTTTTGTTTCAGGTCAAACACTCTCAAATTCTGGAAAAAGTTTTGCCAAACAAGCTCTTAGATTAGTGGTTTACCCCGAACATTTTCTGATGCAAGATTGAAGGTTCTGATTAGTCCATGAACTTGACCTTTTGTGTGACGAGCTCTCGTTCTAATTACCTCAAAGGTAACACATGACTAATGAAACCGTTTTCTGGTAGGTAAATGCTAGTTCTATTACTAGATCAAGATCGCATGGCGACTGTGTTAAGTGACCCACACACAGAAACCCTAGATTGGGTTCCAAAATAACGAAAAATAGGGCAAGAAAGAAAAAGAGACACAAGGATTTACGTGGTTTAGCCGAAGCCTACGTCCACGGAGGGGGAGCAACGAATTTCACTATGAAAATCAGAGGTATTACAAGAGTGTTTCTCTCTCGCTCTCACTCTTCTCTTTACTTGTTTTTCTCACTTTGCTCTTCACACTTGGCAGCTGTCACTTTCTCTCTCTGTACTATTTCTTCCCCAACACTTCTCACCGTCGAAATGCTACCGCGGTTCAAACGCCACTGACAATAGCCACCGTCGCCAGAAAAGCAACCACCGGATTTCGACGGCTTAGTCGATTTCAAAGAGGACAGCCATCGGAGACCCGAGTTTGGTCTATTTCACGACCACCACCGTTCGACCTTTGTCACCAAGAGCTGAAAAACACCAGATCTGTCCACCTCTGTCGCCGCTACGACCACCCAGCACCACGAACCACCGGATCTGGGCTGGAGACCACCGGATCCGTACACCTCTGACAACCGAGAGCAACGCCGGAGCACCACCGAGGTTCGTTCATCCTCTTTCTTCCTCCTTCACCTCTAGCAAACCCGATTTGGGTCTAGAATGGCTCTGATACCAGTTAAAATTTCACCGGGCCTTTAGGTCCAACCCACGGAGTTGGAACACATGAGATTCGCATATAAGCCCAAGCGGGGTTCGATCCTAAAACCAATTGGCAATAGGTGGAGTAACCCACTAGGCTGATAAGGTGATCTCTTCTTTCTCTCAACTCTGATGTGGGATTCCACAAGACTCACATGTGGAGTCTTCAACACTCCCCCTCGCATGTGAGTCTGTGATAAACGTACCCCTCGCCTTCGCCGAATCCAATTGGATCCAATATACTGGAGAGGCCCTTGGCGCGCCAAATTCGTGGGTGGTCCTAACAGACTGATGATAGCTTGAGAATATTCTATAGAAAAGAATCTCATAATCTAGATATAAAAGAGAAATCTATGTCCAAGAATATTTCCACTTTATTCAAATTAAAAGATTCTATACTGTTTTCATACGGTTTTTTAGATAAAGGAGAATACGTCTCAAATTCTGTAGTAGGGTAGAACTAGAATTTTTGAATTGTTGGGGGAATTTGGAATTCTTGAGGTGTTTTCGTAGAACTAATATCACGTGCCTGGCGTATCACCTAGGAACAACATCTAAGTTTCCCTAACCGATTCAGTATTTCAGAACTGATATTCAAGGGCGAGGTGCTTGTGGACGACTACACTTCTCAATACTTCCCATCTTTCTTCTTAGTTCTTCTGCATGAGAAGTTTATCGTGTTTCTGGTATTTATGAGATAATTAGTATTCAACTTTTCGCATCTCCTATATTGTCGATATTCGATATAATACAAATATTTTTAGCAACACAGTTCATATCCCAACCATTGATTTCAAATATTATGAATCAATATCCAAACTCTGAACAATTATATTCACATAACACTAAGCACATAGGCAAACATAGCTACCCTAGCAATCATCATCATCATCATAATCATAATCATAATCATAATCATCATCATTATGATCATCATCATCATCATCATAGCTAATCCTATGACACAAAAACAAATTTCCTAACATGCATCACACTAAATATCATCCATGAGGATAATGCTCTGTAGCTTGCATTTGAAATGCCATACCCATGCCATGACATCCATCATGATGATCATGCAAATTCTGCCCTTGCATCCCATAAGGAGAAATGAACATGCTCCCTGTCACGTGACCCAACCCACTGCCAGCCCGGTCCCAAGGGAAAGTGGGAAACTTGGGAATTGAACCAGGGCGGCGCTGAGGTGGCTGCACGGTCACGGTCGAGTGCTCTGGTGAAGAGGGCCGCCTTGCGTCCGGTGAAGGAACCTGATTGGTGTCTAGGGTAACGGTCGTTATGTCATGGATGCTGGCTCGACGCTTGTCTTTCCCACCAGACAACTGGCGGATAAAGTACTTCTGGGCATGGCTAGCCACCTGAGTCGGGGTTCGAGTCATCACAAAGTTCCTCGATATGTTCCTCCAATCTCCTTTCCCGTACTTCTTTAGCCCCATCAAGAATAACCTGTAAGTCCATAATTTTGATACTCGTGTCAAAAACACTCAGGTATAAAATCGTTTCTCAGTCCTCATTTATTAGTTGAAACTTTTAGGACAATTGGTTCTTTGATACGATATCGAACCCTTACTGACCAAAAAATTGAGAGCTCGAATACCAGCAATCTCTCACTTTTAATATTAATATAACTAAACGCACAATATATGAGCAGGATCTGTGCATCCCTCGCCTTCAGGCCCAATAGGCATTCACGTGATACAAAATGTTACAGCTATCATTCTTAGAACATCACTCATCGGCTTAAACTTTCGTTACAATTGGTTCTTACCCCCACCCCCCAAAACAAAAAAAAAAAAATACCAATATAGTCAACTATATGGATCGATTCTAAGTCGATACAGGGTCAACGTGGTATTCCCCCGATAGGTTCACAGATCGACAGTCAAAAAAATAGCAATATAGTCAACTACATGGACGATGCATTAATCTATGGTAAATTATATCCAAACAAACACAATGCTTCATCTTTTTTTGAAAAATAAAGTTTATATTTGACCTTTTGAAGTCAAAGTGGATGAAAATTTAATTATAAATTGAGAGAATATTATATTAAAATAAACTTTATTATAACAATATTTAACTTTTAAGCATCAAATATCGATATTTTTGTGTATATATTATGAATAAACTTTATAAAAATTGAACTTTTAGGCATCAAATAATTGATGTTTATAGCACTAGATTACTAGAATGTATCCACCCACGCAATTATAATTATAATACAAAGTTATGGCAATAATTATATAATATCTAAAGCATTTAAGCCTATGGTAAATTATGTAGAGATTGAAAACTAATACTTTTTGGGATTATTTACGCCAAAGGTCCCTGGACTTTGTTCATTAAGTCAATTTAGTCCTTGTACTTTTAATTATGTCAATTTAGTCCCTATACAATGGTCCTTAGAAAAAGATTTTTGTTAAGTTTTTAATGAAAATTTTAATGGTTCCGCCACAAATTGGGTTATAATAAGTTACTTACATCTAACATAATTTTACCGTTCAAAATTACGTCAATTTAACTTAAATTTGACCAAAGAACTAAATTGACACATTGTGAATTGTTCAAGGACTAAATTGATATAATTAAAAATATAATGACCAATTTGACACAATGGGCAAAGTACTAGGAACTTTGGTGTAAATAACCCTGTTTTTTTCATAAAATTGAATGATTAAGTAAATCTAGAGTAATGTTATTATCAGAAAATAGCTATTGACAGAGTAAAATAAGGCAATTTTACAACTCTCATTCTTTATAAGTCACATCATTACTCTGACAGTAATAATTTTTGTCATTAGAATAACAGCTTTCTAGATCTAAAGGCTAATTGACTCAGCAATAAATGATCAATAGGGATGTGAAATTTGGCTTGACACAAGTCAAGCCCATTAATTTGTCAGTTAAAATCCAATTTTATTTTCAATTCACGTTAAATGGAGTATCTCACTAAACTTATATCATAATCTCCAGGCTCAAATATTCGACGTGAATTTTGTTAACATATTTGTTGACGGTACATTCAGCATCGCCTTTGATTCGTAGTTTTTGGAGTTCTGTGAAACTTAAAATTAGGTCTGATTTTACTTTTTTTCAATTTTCATTCAAACAAGGAAAAAAAATATATATATGAAAACCATGGAAAGAAAACCGAAAAATCATTTTTAAAATACTGGTTTTAGTATCTAAACACTTAAAATTGCAAATAGAAAGCGATGCCAAACAAGGCCTAAAAGATTTCACGAGTGAGTCTACTAGGAAATCATACTTTATAGTAGTCAGAAAAGATTATCATATAAACCTAATTGATTACTTCAACTAACCCGAATTGATTCTGTTTACAATCCTACTCATTAGACTATTTTATAAACTTCACATAGACCACTTTCGTACATCCGATTTAAAGCCCGGTAAATGTTAGAATATAAAACCAATCATGAGCTTTCACCTATCAGATTAAGCATTTTCGGATAATTGGTTCCTTTGACATGGTATTGTTGACCAAGAGATCACGAGTTCAAATTGCGTGTGAGCATATGTTCAAGTATAAAATCAATCCTGAACCTTCACTCATCAACTCAAACTTTTAGAATAATCGATTTTTTGACAGTAAAATTTCAAATCACATGTAGAGTCATTAACAGAGAAATTAACAGAACACCCAAACATACCTATGCTCTTCTTCAGTCCAAGGAATACCTTTCTTTCTCTCATGGTCCGAACCACGGCTCGAAGGACCCCTCTTGGCACCAGACCCACACCCATTATGGCTAACCCACTCCAACGTAAACTGCGAGCCGCCATACTCGGGGACTCGAACCAACCCTGCCTCTATATTACGCACATCATATACCAATTCTTGATATTGTCTTCTCACATCCTCTGCCGTCTTTCCAGGGATCATTTCCGCTACCTTATGCCATCTGTTAAGGACACCACATGTGAGTCTGGTAAGAATCTTATGTAAAAGTTCTAAAAGAAAAGAGATCAACATATAAGTCTAATCGATTACTCCCGTTAATGTCAATTGAGTTTAGTATAGAACTCCACTTGGGCTTATATACGTGAGTCTAGTACCTAACAATTTTATATCAAAGCTACGAAAGAAGAGATCAATATATAAGTGATGCAGCAGAGTTTTATTTAATTTAATTTTTTATCTTATCCTATAATTGGGATAATAGTTTTCTATTAGATTTATAATTTATCTTATCTAATATCTTTTTAAGATTTAACTTTCTATAAATAGAGCTTTGTAATTCATTATTTGAAAGTTTTGGATAAATAAAATTGAGTTGTTTTTTTTATTAGCAAGTTGTGCTACATCAATAAGTTCAATGGATTACTCCATCCGATTAATGAAATACTTTTTAAAGTCATCATAAATGAGTCTAGTAAAAGCCCAACTTAGGAGTTGTGTGAAAGAGGAGATCAATATATAAACCTAGTGAATTACTCTACCTAATATCAATTAGTTTTAGGATGGAACTTACTTCAGCTTACATGTGAATAGAACACGACACCACATGTGAATTTGGTAAGAATCTGAAACAGAAATTATGACAGAGAAGAAATTAATATATAAGCTAGTGCGTTACTCGAATTGACACCAATTGATTTTAAGATGAAATTTCGTCTAACTTATATGTTTATGAAAACCCATCTACTAAAAATCAACATATAAACTTAATGAGTCACTTCAGCTAATGTCAATTAATGTCAAAATAAAACCCCACTTGAACTTATATATAGATCTCTTGTATGCCAATTCTGTGAGTCAAATCTAAGGCCGGGTGAAATCTAAAACTACCTGTCGGGAGTGTCCTTGTCGTAATACGCCAACGCGTTCTCGAACATCTTGTTCTCTTGTTGTGTCCACTTCGTGTTCTTCCTCGTATCGATTAGCCATGGCGTTTTCGACACGTACGATGCGGGTGATAGAACCTCCATTTTTCTACACTTATCTTCAAATCTGAGACTCACCCAGATCAATTCGTCCCTCGAATTGCAATGGGTAGTAAACAGAATTCAAGATTAATCACTGTACTAAAAATCACCATTTTAGGGTTTTCTGAAGGTCGATTTTCATGGTGATTTTACAGAGACGATGATATTGGTAAGTTTAGAGAGAGAAAAAAAAATTAGAATAAAAAGAAGAAAATGATATTGAAATGGAATCAGAATTTTCTTTTTTTTTCACCAATTTATTTTCTTTTTCCTTGAAGAATCTATCAAACATACCCAGAAAAACCCAGATGAAAAATCTAATCAGAATTTATTTCCAAAATTAAATTCCTTTTTTCCCCTTTTAATTCAGAAAAATCTGCAAAAAACCCAGAGAATTTCAGCTAAAAAAAAAAGAAGAGAGAGAGAGAGCCCAAGAACACAATCTTCAAGGTATGTTTATAATCACCCAAATCAGGAAATATCAGAAAAAAAAAAAAGAACCAATTTTTACTACAAAATACTTAATTTATTACAAAAAATGATGAAATACCCAGTTCGAAAAAAAAAATTTGAATAATATTTTGTAATTTCTTCACCTTTTATTCGGAAAATACGAACACAAAAAGGTTAAAAAAGAGAGAAGAGAAAATAAAAAGGAAAGCTTGAGAGGTTCAAGGAATGAATCTAAGTTTTAGCAAATCTATGCACAGAGCATGAGAGAGAGAGAGAGAGAGAGAGGTGTTCAAGAGAGATGAAAGAAGGGTGGGAGGTGGTGGAATGCAATTTGTGCAAAAGTTGTTCCCTTTATTAATAGTGGCCTACATTCCGGCTATATTTGATTGTAACTGTTAACTGTTAGTATTTAGTATTTAGCTCCTTGCATAGGTGGGAACCCTTGAGGCATTGGGTATATTTTCTTATTTAGTATTTAGCTGTGAGTTTATTGATAATTGATAGCTGATAGCTCATGGGTAATGTGTTTTGGCAAATTAAGATGAAAAAGCGGGGCAAAATGATAAATAAATTTTAATTACATAGCTTTAATTACATAGCGTTTAAAAAGCTAAACAGCCTCTCTTCAGGTTGACACCCTGAAGGGGGAAGGCTGCGTACATCTACCCCCCAGACCCCGCTTTTGCGGGAGCCCTTGAGGCACTGGGATTATTGTTGTTGTTGTTGTTGTTGTTGTTGTTGTAGCGTTTAAAAAGTTAAAAGCAATATTCTTGGTGCCCCAAGGGCTCCTGCATAAGCAGGATCTGGTGGTGGATGTACGCAGCCTTCCCCCTTCAAGGTGCCACCCTGTAGAGCGGCTGTTTCCGAGAACTCCTAATCTAAGGGATGTAATATGAGGATTTATCAGGAGGTCATCCATCTTGGTACTACTCTCACCAAAGCACGCTTAACTTCGGAGTTGTAATGGGATCCGGTGCTTGCGTATTAGTACCCTCTTAGCTAAAAAGCTAAATTGTTTAGCTTCTGAAAAACTGATTTTCAAAAGCTAAACGCTATGAAAAAGGTTAACAACAAATTTTTTATCAAATAGCGCTACTAGCTGGTTGACTAGTCAAAACGCTAAACACTATAAAAACGCTATAAAAAAACTACTTGCCAAACATAGCCACTATCTTACGACTCATTTGATTGTCATATGATTTAAACTTTTATGTAAAATTATATTTCTTATAAATTTAGTTCATGTGTTGATTTTTCATGAAGTAGATACAAAGTATTTGGTTGCCAATATGAGAATAGATCTTTTTTCTAAAGAGGTTAGTTAAAAACAAAGGAATTAGAACTTATCTAAAGGGGGTTAGGTAAGTTGCTTTCAACATTTTAAAGAAATTGGAAATTAGTAAGTAATTTCTACTTCTCGTATCTAGTTAACTTTGTGTCAACCAAAAAAGAGTCAATATTTGTAATTTTTATAACTTTCTATTTTCCATGTCTACTTCATGCAAACCAAATACAGCCTTATTTTCGGATCATATTAGAAAAAATAAAAAACTAGAATTAAAAATAAAAAATAATTTTAAATCATAGTTTTTAGTTTATAAATGGATGGGGAAGGCTGCGTACATATACCCCTCCCAGACCCTACTTTTGCGGGAGCCCTTGGAGGCACTGGATTTGTTGTTGTTTGTTGTTAGTTTTTAGTTTATAAAAAATGAAACTGTAAATAATGTCTATAGTTTTTGGTGTCTAAAAGCTAAAAATTGATCTTGAAAATTATACTTTGTGGGTTTTGATTTATTTTTATTTTTTTTTAGTTTTTATTGTATTTGAGTTAAAATCGAAAACAGATGAAATAGGAAAATACTATTTTTAATACTTCATTTATAAATTTTATTGTTTTTAATAGGGTCGAAGTTATACTTAGAAGTTTGCTCTTTTATGTCTGATAAAGTAGCTTAATGGTTCAACGTGTACAATAAGATGCTTTGATACTCAAAAATATGTCTAAAATTTTTAACAATCAAGTAGTCTTTGCTAGAATTCATACAATCGTCTTTGGAAAATTTTGACATAGAGCATAATTTTGACAATATATACATGTTTTTCATTGGAATTTGGTGATCTTTTTGTCAAAAAATGCTAACATGACACATGTGTATATGGGTGGTGTTCTTATGAGATGGTGAAAGCGTGAGAGCCCAAGATTTATTGAATATTAAAAAAATAATTTACAGCCAAAATTTATTGAGTATTGAAAAAAATATAATTTCCCTCTCTTATCCCTTCTTTCTTTCTGCCCCAGGAAGGAGCCGTAAATTATTTTTGTAATTGTTCAACAAATCTTGGCCATCCATTACAATGAAGGGTCATGATTCACCCCTCTCGTGCTCTCACGCTCTCATAAGAACGCCACCATATATATATAACATTACTTTTCATCAGAATTTGGTGAATTTTTATTATAGTTGAATGATATTTTGCCAAAAATAGTTACAATATAAATACCTATTATTTTTTTTTAAAAAGGTGAAAGACAAAGATTTAATGATGCCCTCTTTTTCGAGGAATCCCTAAAGCATCGACTTTTAAAAGGATGAGGAGAGTTCTTTCCTAAGCAAGGTCCTTCACAGAAAGATCGGAGCCCCAATAACCAGCTTTAGCATCCAATCTACTGATTTGTTGCTTCCCTAAAACGGTGCATGATCTCTGAAAGAAGCGATAGGCTATGCGGATTCCTAAGATCTTGTCTAAAGGGCTCTTAATAACCATCTCGTTATCAACTTCTAAGATGATTCTGTTGACACCCATTCTTTTAGCGTGAAAGAAAGCATCTCTAACAGCAACTGCTTCAGCCACAATAATAGGGGCATTACGTAATTTTCTAAAACCTATAAAGATCATATTGCCTTCATGATCTGTTATGATAAAACATGCAACAGCAAAGCCACCTCGCTTTGACCCATCAAAATTAGCTTTATACCCTCTCGTAGTAGTCACACTTAAGGAAATCCACCCATTCCTTTCAGACATGCATTCTGAAAGATCATTATTCAGTCCATTTATTTCCTCGTTTATACTGTTATAGCAGACTAGTGCATGAGCATCTGTTTTGCAAGAATTATCAGTTTAAAATAGTTAGGCCGTCCTCCACAAACTGAACCTTGTTCTTGTCCTTCCAAATATGCTAACATGGGATGCTGAAGTGAATAATAACGTCTAGACCCTTTCGTTTTCTAATAGTCCTATACCTGCAGATTTCACTTACTGAATCCTTACAATTTTGGAAATATCGACCTATTTCATCTGCTTTGCTTTTTGCCATATTAATTTAGACTGAGAGTAGCTAAAAACACATGATTTAAAGACTCATGATCATAAATGCATTTATCGTACTTTAGATTCTAACAAATACCTTGACTCTTAATATGCTCACCAGGGATCAGACTGCCATTAAGCGGTTACCAAATAAAGACCCGTAACTTGGGATGGATATCCAAGTTCCGAATCCAGTGAAACTTCAGGAATTCATACTCAATCAACTCAAATTAGGAGTCGAGGTATTTGTTAGAATTTAGACTGAGGGTAGCTAAACAACACATGATTTAGAGACTCGTGATCATAAATGCATTTATCGCACTTCATATTCTAACAAATACCTCGACTTCTAAGATGCTCACCAGTGGTCAGACTGTTATTGAGTGGTTACCAAATAAAGACCCTTAACTTAGGATGGACATCCAAGTTCCAAATCTAGCAAAACTCCAGAAATTCATATTCGCTCAACTTTGATTATGAGCCAACCAAGTCGTAGATTTGACACCGAACTTTCCGGCACCTGTAAATCCCCAACATAGAGTCTTCCACGGCACTTTTCATAAGAGGGAAACATTAGCATGGAGGCGATCACGGGGAGTGGCTTGAATCATCTCCAAATTCCATTCACCATTGTGGATAAACGCATCTGAATCATTTCTTAAAAATAAAAAAGGAATAACATTACGGTCACGACGAAATCATTATTGCCAGAGTAAACTATTGTTGGTAGAGGAATTTTTTCACAATCATTCCCTATAACACACGTCATTTTTCCTAAAAATAACAAATTTTATTTTCTCAATAATAATCCTATAAAAAAGGTAATGTTATTGCTATAACAAAATTATTACTGTTAGAATAAAACCGTATTTTTGAAGGCAATTTTATACTTTTATTATTTATAAATCACATCATTACTCTAATAATAACAACTCTTGATACAAAATACCAAACATGTCCTTAAATTAAATTAAAAATTGATTTGTTAAAAGCAATAAAATTTAAAAAAAAATAAAAAAAAATGTTGTTGAAAGCAAGAGCAACAAAAATAAAAAATATTTTAAAAAATGAGGGGGGGTGTCTTGGAGATGACACCTAATCATGGGGATGATGGAAGCTCCACCTGCCTGCCACCACAATATCACTCTCTTTCCTGTTCTGTCTACTTTTTTGATCCACGTATTTTGAATAAAAGAAAAGATTGAATAATAAACTAAAAAAAATACTAATATGTTATCATTAAATCCTATTAAAACTTTAAAATTAAGCATATTTGAGTGAGAGTAGCATCAGGATAAGTAACCTCCTGGGAAGTCCTCACCCTTAGATTGGGGGCACTCGAAAATAACCTCTCTTCCGAGGTAATACCCTGAATGGAGAAGGCTGCGTACATCCACCCCTCTAGACCCTGCTTAGACGGGAGCCTTTGGGACACTGGGTATATTGCTTTTTTATGCTAAAAGTTTTTATATTTTGCTCATTATGTTAATTTGGTCCTTATACTTTTAATTGTGTCAATATGGTCCATGAACAATTCAAAATATGTCAATTTAGTCCTTTAGTCAAATTTAAGTTATGTTAATGACGTAATTTTGAACGGTAAAATTATGCTAGATGCAAGTAATTTATTATAAATTCATTTATTTACTCAATTGAACCCAACTCATGGCCGGATCATTAAAAATTTTATTAAAAACTTAACATAAAATTTTATCTGAAGACTAAATTAACATAATGGACAAAATATAGGGAGGCAACTGGGAGGCAATTTTGAAAAAAAATTGATTATTTGTATAAAAAAAGATTTTTTTTTTTTTTTTTACATGAAAAGAGCTATGCTGAAAAGTTGTTATTTTTTTACTTAAACGTCACAACTTTTTAATTTTTTAAAAAATCAGTCTAAATTTTTTTAATCATTCACTTTAAATCACACTGTTAATTGTTCGTTATCTACTAGTGGCTTTTATATAGATTTTGGAGTGCCTATTAAACATAACTTAAAGTATCAAAGATAGCAAACCGTTTTTCATCCCCTCTCCCACCAAAGGTTCGAATCTCGTCTCTTTAAACCCTGTCGAAGTCAAACCTAGTAGGGAAAGGGGGCATATGAATGCATTGCCGACTTGACTAGTTTCAACTCATGTTTCATATGCACTCAAGAAATTAAAAAGTTAAACCAAAATTTAGATGGAGTCACGTAATATGTAATGGATAGTTAACAACATCATTTAAGGTGGTTGATTGAGATGGTTTTCTGAAAAATTCAAAAGTTACGACGATTAAATAAAAACGACACTTTTTAAGATGATTCTCCGTCAAAAAACTCGATAAAAAATTCAATTTTGTTGTCAAATTTCAAGAATGCATTCGATGCTTGTTGGAGTAATCTTATTCAAAAATTATTTATTGAAAAAATATTTCAAAATCATAAAGATTGATCTTATGAAAGTAAAAGAGAAAAATATTTTTTTTGATTAATATTATATATATATAAAATAATATAATTATTAAAAATTGTAAGCTTTCTCATAATTAAAATTTAGACCATAATGTACAAAAGTATATAAGACAAACCCCCCAATAATGTAGGATTGACCTCGCTTTTTCTTTGGTATTTACGGTCTGATTCAACGAAAAATATTTTTCTGTAAAAAGTTTTTATAAATATTTTTATTTAAAATTATTTTTAAATTTTTTTTTTGTCATTTTTACCCTATAAATTGCAATGAGGTTTATATTCGGTCAAGTAAAAATTAAAATAAAATATATAATATGAGATTATGATGAAAAATATATTCTCTATTGAAGCTAAGTCAATATTTTCTCAAAAGAAGAAAATGTTTTTTGTACGTATGGTTGTTACGATAAAATTAGGGTTCATCATTGAAATTCACCTAAATATATGTGCAGTTTTAAAAAATACCTAAATTTTCTAATTTTTCATTGTCACTTAAACTTTCTAAAAATTTGCCATTAGCATTTGTTGCTCTTTAAAAGAGACCAATTACAAAATTAGAAATATTTAAAAAATATTGTAATGTAAATGTTTAGAAAAGTGATTTATATATTTCTAAAATATTGTTTAAATATCATGTTAGCAAAAACTATGTGGGACATTAAAAAAAATTTAAAAATTTAAATTGTGTCAAAAGAATTTTGGACGATTTAGAAAAACTATAGAGCAAAAATTAAAAATTATATACAATTTTTTTAAAATTACACTTAAAATTTAGACGATTTTTAGTAAAAATATTGCATACAAACAAAAGAAGTAAAATAACAAATATTTTATGACAAAATAAACGAAGCCTTAGCATTAAAGTCTTTCTCTTTTTGATAATTTATTTGTAAATAGGAAAAAATATTAAAAAGGCCGTCAAACTATATTCTAAAGAATTTTTTTGATATTTAACTTTTTAATGGTAAAAGAAAAGTATTGAACATTCATATAAGAATTGATTTAAAATTGAACACCCATTTAAAAATTAATTTAGAATTATACAATAACAGAGAATAAATTAGCATTTTACGAATATAATTGGTACATAAAATATAAACCTTTAGGATAAATTTGGTCACCAATGGTACACCCAATTAGGCAATTCCCATATGTAGTAACTTAACAATCATGTTGCTAATGAAATTAATAAGGGTTATTTACGTCAATAGTCCCTGTACTTTATCCATTATATCAATTTAGCCTTTGTATTTTCAATTGTGTCAATTTAGTCCCTATACAATTCAAAATGTGACAATTTGGTCCATAGAGAAAATTTTTTTTGTTAAGGTTTTAATAAAATTTTTATTGGTTCGGCCACGAATTAGGTTAAAATTGAGTAAACGGATAAATTTATAATAAGTTACTTACATCTAACATAATTTTTGCAGTTTAAAATTACATCGTTGAATTGATATGTGAGTTTGTATTAGGGATCTGTCTCAGTTGAGCTGAGATTGAGCTTGTCGGGCTTGAGGCTTAACTCCTCTGCATTTATCTTTGCTTGCGCTAAGCTTGAAGAGTTCGAAAATATATGTGGCTTAAGCTCAGTTCGTCAAAGGATTCGGCTCAGCTCAACTCCGGTGAGCTTAATTCTAGCTCAACAAGCTTTGAACTGAGCTTATGATATTTAGACTCATTCAAGCTCAATCTACTCTCATTTAGGCTTGGACCCAGCTAAGCTCAAACTTGGCTCACTTTTACAAATTTAAGTCGGTGTGTAAATCAATCGAGCTGGCTAATGAGCCTTGGTGAGCCAACTCGGCATAAAGCATGAACAGCTTGGTCAATTTCAAGCTTAAGGCGAGCTAGCTCGTTTTGCCTATCAAGCAAGGGTCGAGCTTAATAAAGCTCGATCTCGTGACCCTAAGCATGCCTAAGTGAACATATCTTAGTGTAATATATCAGCATAAATATTGTCTTATTGAGCCAATTTTGAAGTTAAATGAGCCTAGCCCGAGTCTAACAAGCCTAATTAAGCTTAAATGAGCCTGAATATTATAAGTGTAGTCCGGAGCTCACCGAGCTGAGCTAAGCTTGCAAGTATAATAAGTCAAACTCAAACTTGAAGTTTTTGAGCTTGGAGAGCTTCAAGTCGAGCTAGATCTAAATGATCTGAGCCTCTAACCTAACGTGTTGGAGCTCGACACGACTCCATACTCTTTTTTTTTTTTTTGGTAAGTCAGCATTTTTAATTTTTTTTTATTACCAAAAAAAGCAAAGTACAAGAGTACAGGGGCATTCCCCTAACAAGTCCAACATCCTACATGACAGGCGGGACGAAACAAAGTGAAAAAAAAACACACAGAAAAATGCCAAAGAAGCAAAACAAGGCAAAAAGACTAAGAAAAAGGAGAAAACTCCTACAAATAAAATACAAAGAAAAAGAGAGAAACGAAAGAAAAGAAAAAGGAAAGAAAGGGAAAGTTAGTCCCCAAGAGAGGCAGCAACAGCAGCGGCCTTAGCAGCTGCCCGAGTCATCCGACACTCGGCTTTCCTCGAGCGACGAGAAGAGGCAGCGATCCACCCGGTGTCTGAAGAGTCAACAGTAGAGGATGGAAACATCAAGACACTAGCACTCCGGGGAAGAGGGGCAACACTCGGAACACAAGCCTCGCAGTTCAGAGAACACTGAATAGGAGTAGTCAAAATTCTCGAGTCATGAGAGCCCGAAGAGGCACAGAAATCAGAAAGCCCCAGGGGAACTAAAAGACCACGCTGCCAGTCAGAAGTGGTAGCAGGGCGGGACTTAGAAGGGGACCTCCGAGCCCGAGAGTCCAATGAGCCTAGGGAGTCCGATAGCCCGAGAAAAGAAACAGCATCCAAAGCGTCCAACTCGAGGGGTCGAATACCGCCCCGGCATAGAAGAACCCGAGCCAATGAGTCCCAAATCAAGGGAAGGATGAGCATCCAAAGAAGAGGGAGCCGAAGGTATCAAACCCGAACTTTCTGATGCCAAACAACCTCGGAACAAACCCGAAACATTAGCAGCGAACCGGGAAACGGTTGTAGGGGATGATTGGGCTGGAAGCACCAACGACTCCATACTCCCTTAAACTAATAAATTATTTTCTAATAGGCTCACTCAAGCCCATGGGCTCGATCATCTGTAGGTACAGGGGTTAGCTAGATAAACTAAAGGAGCTAGCTTGACTTGACTCGAGGTCAAAACAATTCGAGCTTTATGACAAGTTAGCACACGAGTCCTCATGATCCACATTGCTCATTTACACCTTTAATTTGTATTAAGTTACTTGTATTGACATGACTGAATATTTAAGAACTACATTATTTATTTGACTGATCAAAATTTTTTATTGGCAGACGAATTATGTGACTTAAAATGAATAATAGTCACAAGTTTTTGTAAAATTATTCTAGTATTAACTTTTTTGCTGTGACAATAATATTATCCTTAAACTAACCTAATTAAAAATAGGGTGTTATTATTTTGAGGACAAAAGATATCATTGATAGAGTAATGATATGACTTATAGCAAATAAAAATCAAAAACTTTTACAAATTTACTCTAACATTAATA
The DNA here is from genome assembly GCA_018398585.1 of Simmondsia chinensis. Classification (NCBI taxonomy): domain Eukaryota; kingdom Viridiplantae; phylum Streptophyta; class Magnoliopsida; order Caryophyllales; family Simmondsiaceae; genus Simmondsia; species Simmondsia chinensis. The sequence continues at coordinate 1,696,696 of JAGTTD010000020.1, forward strand.
GTTTTATGGTGATAATATCATTACCTTAAAAATAAAGTACACTAAACTAAGGGTAATAGGATTTTCAGGGAATAATGTTAACAACAAAGGAAATTTTTGAAAACGAATAATATTTTTTTATCTTGATAATAACATTCTAAATTAATATAACAGATAAAGTAAAAAGACATAAATATATATAGAGTTGTTTTTCACACGACAAAAAATATTATGCCAGAGTAATAATATTACTCACAAAATATAAGACCCACAAAATTATCTTGAAAATAATAATCTTATACCGATAATAACTATTTTGTGATGACAATACAATTAGTATACGGACCTAAGAGGGTACCAACATGCAAATATCGGATCCCATTATAACTTTGAAGTTAAACATGCTTGGACAAGAGTAGTACCAAGATGGGTGACCTCCTGAGAAATCCTCGTGTTGCACCCCTCAGGTTCAGGATTCTCGGATACAGTCTTTCTTCAGGGTACCCTGAAGGGGAAGGTTGCGTATATCCACTCACACAGATCCTGCTTAGGCGGGAGCCTTTGCGGCACTGAAAATGTTACTTTTAATACGATTAGTATACGGGAGTTGTAATTAATAGGATAAAAATTATTATTATAATATAACTTATAAATAGTTAAAATCTTAAAATTATCTTAAATATTATAATTTTATTCTAATAATAATAATTTTGTAGGATAATAAAGTAGCGTGGGTGAACTTATCATTGTGGGGACACACGGTGGGGGTTTGCGGGACACGCGATTGGCTAGCGCGTAAATGATTATTTTAAGTACAAATCCTGATGGTGGAGGACACGTGTTGGATATCTATTGGGTCAAATGAGGGGTGCAGCATTATAATAAAAAATTTATAATATAATTAAAAAAAGTCTAAAATGACAGATGGGAGCCAATCATACTGACCATCCAATTAGTTGGAGCCACGTCAGTTTCTCTCTCCTCATGTGAGTCGGTTCCGGAAATAATGCTAAAAAAAAATAAAAATTATGCTGAAAAAAATAATTCTAAATCTACTGTTGAACCGCGTTTACAAAATACATTATAGTAAACTGCGTTAATAAAACGCGTTTCAAATGAATAAAAATCGCGTTTCGGTTTACCATAATAAAAAACGCGTCTTAATAACGCGGTTTACCATAACAAAAATCGCATCATATGAACTCGGTTTACTATAATAAAAACCGCGCCATATGACGCGGTTTACCATAATAAAACCAGCGTCTTGATAGCGCGGTTTACCTTAATAAAAATTGCGTCATATGAACGCGGTTTAATATGGTAAACCGCAATGAGTCGAGCCGAGCCCTTAACAAGCTCATATCGAGCCCTTATCAAACTTTTCGTGAACATTAGCGAGCCGAGCACCCCCTGTTCGAACTCGGCTCGTTAAGCTTATCGTGCCTGCTCGAACTCGGCTTGTTAAGCTATCGAGCTCTCCTAATAAACACGAATGAGCTCTAATCGATTTTGAACACGAGTAGTTCATTGAACACTCAGTTCGTTTACACCCCTACTCACCGCTGGTCATGTCGTCCGCTGTCGCCCTTCTTCTGCTTTATACGCAGGATATCTTTAAGTATCATTGTCATAGCTATTTGATCACTACTGAATTAATAGCCTTTTATTGATAACTTTTTTTGATTTGTTACCACCTCCACTTATAATGTTGGAGCTTCATTGAGAGGAACATGGGATCAATGTGACGATCATCACGAATTGCGGCATAATGGCGAATATAAGCGATGAAAACGGTGTTTGTGTGTACTGCCGATAAACCGCGTTTAGTAAACGCGGTTATTACCTAAACCGCGTTCCTATAACGCGGTTTATAGATAAAACCGAGTTCCTATAACACGGTTTATACCTCTATGAACCGCGTTTTGGGAATGCGGTTTATATGAATATAAAACGTGTTTTATAGACGCGGTTTTTATGTATTTTAAACGCATCAACTTGACGCGGTTCAGTATAGCGCGTTTTGTAAACGCGGTTCAACAGTAGATTTGAAATTTTTTTTTTCAGCATTATTTTTTTATTTTTCAGCATTATTTCAAGAACCGACTCTCCTCATGCTTCTTATTATTATTATTTCATTCCAAATATCAATATTTATATCAAGAAATGACAAATATATTGGTTAGCATTAATTTTTTTTTGGTAAATTATATATTAATACTATGAGGTTTAATATATTAGTTTTTTTGAATTATTTTTTTTAGCATTCTAACGATTTTAAAAATGATAAAAAAAATAATGACTTTTTTGAATTACTAAAAAAGTTCATAAGTTTTTCTTATATTAATAAAAGGATCATATCAAGCATGATGACGTTATTTTTTTATTGATAGAGCTGACATGATAACTATATTTTATTAATCCTACAATAAAATAATTTAAAGTACGTTTCAATATCCGTATTCTTACTTTATAAACATGAAATTCGTGATGTGTATTACGTAGAAGCTATCTATTTTTTTCTTAATTTGTTTTAAAATATAGTTATTAAAAAGTATTTTTATTATTTTACTGTATCATTAATAAAAATATATATGCAGATAAAAAATGGGGGTGGGATTTTTTATTTATATGACAAAAATTTAGGAGCCTTTTTTATTAATATGATAAAAATTTAGGAGTTTTTTTAATAATTTAAAAAGGTCAATGTCTTTTTTATTATTTCTAAAAATATCAGGGTACTAAAATGTAAATAATCCTAGTTTTTTTAGTTCATATATTTTATAAAATAATTTTTAATTTAAAAAATTACGTGTATTTAATAAAATAGTCCAAATAACGATATAGGAAGTATAAGCGGGGCCTCTTATGCACCCTTATATATTGCTATTTAGATTATTTTATTAAATATATGTAATTTTTCAGACTAAAAAGCTATTTTATGAAATCTGTGGACTAAAAATTTAATATATCAAACCATGAGGTACTAATATATAATTTACCCTTAGGTTTTTTGTCACCGTATTTCATTCACCGTGTCAATCTAGTTTTTTTCACTTTAATTTTTATACTAGTTCAACTGTATCAATTTGATCATTTTAAAAGTTTATTTATGTTAAGTTGGTGATAAAATTTTTAATAATTCGATCACATGTTAATTTAAATTGAGTCAATGATTGAGTTTATATTAAATAACTTGCATCTAACATTACTATAATGTTAAAAATTATGCTAATACTTAACTTAAATTTGATTTTAAGACTAAATTAACATAATTAAAAATTAAAAATTAAATTGACACAATATTTAAAAGTACATTGATCTTTGGTGTAAATAATATAAAATAAATATATAAATTTATTTCCAAAAAAAGAAAATTGCAGGCTGAGTCTTGTCACTTTGGCAACCAACACCACCTAATCTGATAATTATAACCTTAAACCTAGTATAATTATTCCTTTAATAATTAATAAATGGGGACCAGTCTTGCAACTGATAATTGGTGTAAATTCAAACTCAACATAAATTTTTAATTTTTTTCGCCGATGTCTGCGATCACCACCACATTTTTTATGGTCTTATAGCGTAGCATTCATTTAAGGGGATGGTTTCGACCCAGACGGTTGTAGCTGTTGATTTTTCATTCACAGTTCGTTTTATTTACCAACAAGAAGACAAACATGAACTTCGAATATTTTTTAAAAACTTGTTTTCGATATTATTGCTGTAGGAGCATATCTGAGGCGTGTAAAGTGTTAGAAATGTAATAAAGTATAACCCACATTGAAAAATTAAAGTCTCATTTTAAGACCCATATTCCGTATTGGTAGTCTAGAGAAGGTAATGATAGTTTATATGCAACCTTGTAAAGACAAGGACTTGAATTAAGTAATGGGTGAGAGAAAGGTGGAAAGCTCGCCCACCGTGCCGTGCTTAGGCATGGGTATCCTTTTTCTTACCGTTATTTTTATTTTATCGAAAATATTTTCCCTTAATGGGTATCAGTGCGCCTCGTAAAGCGGTGCCTATCTTTGCTGCATAGATCTCCCAAGCAACATTATTACTGCCTCATCCTTTCCCATGAAACACACCCCTCTACATGACCGTTGGAAGATCACAGCTTCTCCCAACAGTCACTACTCACATCTATAAATATTGTTATTCTTCAGTCTTCTCAATCAAAAAAATCAAATCTCCTCTCCTGTTCTTCTACTGTCTTCTTCTCCAATATCAAAGTCTGGACAAAGTTCTCTCGGCATCCCACCCAACTTCCAACCAGTACACGTTAAAGGTCGGATCGCGTTAATCTTGGAGGACGGCTACCGGTTACTCTGTATGCACCCTAATTGCTGCGAAATCGTCTTTTAGGATAGTGGCTTGTTCCATGGCATGGTTAATTGTTTTGTAAGAACTTTCCTCTCTTTATCTATTTCATTGCTGTGTTTGATTTTTTTGCTATTTTTGCTTACTGTTTTACAACATAAAGTACTAAAATATGTTTTCTCTAATATCTTCCTCAGTATTATTCTCCCAATATAATTTCAGTAGGAGGTAATTATAAATTATGTAGAGTATACTTGCTTATAATTTAAAACCCAACAATCATAAGTGAACACATTCGTAGCGAGTTTTAAGCGTGATCATAGATTTGTAATTATTAAATCTTTCTTTTAATCTTATCCAAATAACATAAGAATCTTGTATTCTAAGATATTTAACTTTCAATCCTTTAGGGGAGATGCCGAAGAAATATCATTATTTTGTTGTTATCTATTAGACTACAATCTAGAGTATTCTAGAATGTTCCTAGGATTTTGTGTTTTACCCTTTTGTCCTTTGACTTATGTAATCTTTAGGGGCATTATAGTTATTTGGTCATTGTACTTTGCCTATATATTGAGGCCTCCTATGTACTTGTTCATTATTCAAATATAATTATTCACATGGTATCAGAGCGGTTACTCTGATTCTCTTCTCTTCCGCTGTTATTTTATCGTTTGTAGGGTTTTTCTCTCCTCTTATGCGTGTGAAGTGTTGAATTCTCTAGTAAGTACTTTTTTTCTCTTCTCTTTTCCGTTTTCAAAGTTTAATTTGAGTAATGGCTACTAATCCGAACTGATCCTACGCTAATGCCCTAACCTCCCTCCCTTCCTCCCCCCTAGCGCCGACCGCACGGTGGCTGCAACCAGCTCCTCTCACGCCGGCCTCCTGCCCAGCACCGTGGCTGGTAGGCCACTGGGAGTGGCGGCCGACACCTCCTTTGTCGGAACCATCACTACCGGTGTTTCTCTCTCTCGGCCGGTGGATGCCGGTGTCGCCATCTCCGGTACTCTACCACCACTTGGGAGGTCATTGTCGAACCTGACACTTAATCTGGGCATCCCACCCTTGTCAAACCCCTTACCTGCGATGGCCCCACCCATGGCTGGATTCGCCGGTCCCATCTTGTCTGGAGGTTTTCGGTCGACGGTGGCTCCGCACCGATCCTCCCTCCAACTCTCTCCCATGTCGATGGTGAAGGTGCGGCATCGCCCGCTTCTCTCCCACATTACCTAACCCTAATTACTTAAACCCTAATTATTTAATCTCTAATATTTATAATCATCCTACTTCCCCAATTGTTCTTCCCTTATCAAATATAACTAGCATTGTGACAATCAAACTCGAATCAACTGCTGATTATCCCCCATGGAAAGAACAATTCAACATGTTACTACTTGCGCACCAACTATTAGGGTTCATCAATGGATTTTACCCCTGTCCCCCTGCCCAAATAGCTCTCCCTACAGGATCAACTTATTCTAACCCGGATTACATTACATGGCTACACACAGATCAGAGTCTCCGATCGTGAATAGCCGCCACTCTCTTCCGCTCTCTCATTAATGATATTATTCGCCATCCAACCTCAAAAGCCATGTGGGATGCCTTGGCTAAGCATTTTCGGGATCACTCCATGGCTAAGGAGTATGACCTCCGAACCCAACTCATAAACCTACGTAAAGATGGCAAAACCATGGATGCTTACCTTTCTGAACTCAAATCAATTGCTGACGATTTAGCTGCCATTGACTCACCTGTGTCTGCTAGAGAATTCCAACACTTCTCTATTCATGGGTTAACCCCTGAATATGCAGCTTTTGTAACTTTTACCCGACAAATTTTAAAATTGTATTCTTATGATGAGTTAAAATCTGCTTTACTAAATGAGGAAGGTGCCCTAAACAGAAACAATGGACGTACCCACCGGGACCCCGCCCATGCCATGGTTGCCTCTGGGCAACCCTCCCAACCGGCCCAACCCAACGGTGGTCGTGGCCGGGGCCGTGGTCGGAAAGGGAAAGGGGGCCATGGTGGCCATGGGGGGCAAACCGCCCTCCTCCGGCCCACCGTACAACCCGCCTCCCGGGCCGCACCCCTCTACTACTTCTTATTCTGTTCGACCTCCAGTTGGTCCCCCCTTTCACTCTAATGCAGGTGTGCTCGGTCCCGCTCCTCAATTCTGCCAGATCTGCTCACAGACAGGTCACATTGCCGTCGCTTGCCCTCATTGCTTTGACAATTCCTCATACTCGGATCCCAGCCAATCTTTTGCTGCCATGACAATAGGGGAACCACATGACTACAACTGGTACCCTGACTCGGGAGCTTCCAACCATATGACGCCTAACCCAGGTATTCTCTATAACCTACTTCCTTATTCTGGTCATAAAGGTTTGCTTGTTGGAAATGGGGCATTACTACCTGCAACACATGTGGGCTCCGCAAAAATACCAAAAACATCACTTCATTTAAACAATGTCATGCTAGTCCCCAACCTAACCCACAACCTTTTGTCAATAAAGCAACTATGCCGTGAAATCAAATGTCAAGTAGAATTTGACTCCAACTCTTTTTGTGTTAAGGACCAGGCTACGGGGACACCGCTTCTACAAGTGCCCAGTATTGGACCACTATATAACTTCTCACCTCATGATATTGGGCTTCTTGCTCGGGTCACTCACGGCGCATTATGACATTAGCGACTAGGGCATCTAGGGAATTCAGTTTGTAATACTTTATGTAAACAACATTTTTGTCCTTCTGTCAAGTTTTTGGATAAATGTTCTTCCTATTGTTTGGGTAAATCTAGGAAACTGTCCTTTGAACGGGTGCTACAGAATACAACCATGCCTTTACAACTTATACATTATGATGTTTGGCAATCACCTGTTTATTCTAATTCCGCATATAAGTACTACGTCTTATTCATTGATGATTTTTCCCGCTTTACATGGCTATATCCGATGCGACGCAAATTTGAGGTTTATGACATTTTCACCAATTTCAAAAATTTAGTTGAAAACCAATTTAATATGAAAATTAAGGTTTTTCAAAGTGATGGTAGGGGTGAGTTTGATCATCGGCGCATGAATGCGCTATGCCGGGATGCTGGAATTCACTTTCGACTATCTTGTCCTGATACCCTCGAACAAAATGCGTTGGCGGAACGCAAGCATCGACATCTATCTGAAATGGCACGGACTCTCTTAATTCACTCTAAACTTCCTTACGAATTTTGGGATGACGCCTTTTGCACGGCATGTTTGATAATAAACCGTCTTCCCACGCCAAATCTTTCTAATTTTTCTCCCTTTCAAAAGCTTTTTCGTCTCAATCCTGATTATAATCGTTTTAGAGTCTTTGCGTGTACATGCTATCCTAACATCACATCCCGTGCCCCTCATAAATTAGCCCCCCGCTCAATTCCCTGCATTTTTCTCGGGTATGTAGCTCGATACAAAGGTTATCGGTGTTTTGATGTCTTAAATAAACGAATGTATGTTAGTAGGCATGTTGTATTTGATGAAAATCGATTCCCTTACCCTGACCTTGCTAGTCCTCAAATGCCCGTCACTGATGCTTCCCATAATGCACCGTTGGTCATCTACACTTCCCCTCCTCCGGGTACTATGTCAGGACTCCTGACTCACGTCCCAGCCGCTGCCCCGCAGCCCGACAGTGGGCAACCACTGCTATTGACCGTGGCCCACCCTCCCCCTGCTGGTGTTGGTAATCCGACCCGGCCAAACCTGCAGCCCTTGTCTGCGCTGCCATCGCCCGAGCCAGCAGCCGCTTCCCCTCCGGTCTCCCCGAGCCCTGTCCCTACCGATGACGCTACCTCGTCATCCATCCAGGGTGTCGCATCCGACCCTAGCTCCGAGTCTGACCCACCACCTTCCCCGCACTCCCCGGCTCAAAATGTGCATCCCATGTGTACTAGGCTTAAGGACGGAATCCGTAAGCCTCGGTACCCACTTTCCCTATCCTCTATTATAGTTATCCAAGAGCCCACATGTTACTCGCAGGCCGCTAAAAATCCCCAGTGGCAGCAAGCCATGGCGGATGAATTTAATGCCCTCCTTCTTAACCACACTTGGGACCTTGTTCCCCATGATCCCTTGAAAAACCTTGTAGGAAGTACTTGGAAATATAAGGTGAAGTATAAAGCGGATGGTTCAGTTTATTGGTTCAAAGCTCGCCTTGTTGCTCAAGATTTTCACCAGCGTCAAGGCCTTGACTATAAGGAGACCTTTAGTCTTGTTGTAAAGCCCACCACCATACGCTTTATACTCACACTTGCTGTCACGTACAACTGGCCTATACAACAGTTGGACGTTAAAAATGCTTTCCTACATGGTCATCTTAAGGAAGAAGTTTATATGAAACAACCACAGTGCTTCATACATCCGAAATATCCTAATCACGTATGTCGCCTTCGGAAAGCGTTGTATGGCTTGAAACAGGCTCCTCGGGCATGGTTCCAGCGGTTCAGTTCGTTCCTCATTAGTCTTGGTTTTGTCTGTTGTCGGGCTGACCCCTCCCTATTCATCCATAAAACACGCTCCCATCTCACCTGTTTTCTCCTCTACGTTGACGATATCATCCTCACTGGGTCTGCCCACTCGCACCTAACAACCCTTATTAAGTCTCTCTCCACCCATTTTGCGATGAAGGACCTTGGACCATTACATTTCTTTCTCGGCATCCAAGCCTCTCGCAACTCTAGTGGCCTCTTTCTCTCTCAACACAAATACACCGTTGATCTTCTCACCAAACACAGTCTTTGTGATGCCAAACCAGTTAAAACCCCCTGCCCACCCGAGCACATCTCTCCCTGAGTGACGGGGACCTTCTTGAGCACCCTACTGAATATAGAAGTGACGTGGGTGCCCTGTAGTACCTCACCATGACCCGCCCGGACATATGCTATGCCGTCAACCTGGTCTCTCAGTTCATGCATGCTCCTCGCAAGCCCCACTAGCAGGCTATGAAGCGCATCCTTCGGTATCTCAAATCTACTCCTGACCACGGTCTCCTCATACAACCCGCTCAGACTCTCTCACTTACCGCCTTTGCTGATGTCGACTGGGGCGGATGCCCTGACACTCATCACTCTACCACTGGTTATGCCATCTACCTTAGACCCAATCTTATCTCTTGACGTGCCAAAAAGCAGATAACCGTCTCTAAAAGTACGATAGAATCTGAGTATCGTGCTGTGGCTCAAGCTGTTGCCAAAAGTGATTGGCTCCGATACATCATGCGCGATCTCGCCCTTCGTCACCCAGGTCCTATCATTGTCTATTGACAATGTCTCCGCCTCGTACCTTGCCACTAATCAGGTATCTAATGATCGTAGCAAGCATGTGGATGTTGATTTCCACTATGATCGAGAGAAAGTCCTCAAGGGTGATCTTCAAGTTCACTACACTCCGACCAACAAGCAGGTCGCTGATATTCTTGCCAAGGGTCTTGCCGCTGATTGTTTCTTTCAACACAAGGCCAATCTTCGCGTGCTACCACCCCGCTCAGATTGAGGGGGCCTGTTAGACTACAATCTAGAGTATTCTAGAATGTTCCTAGGGTTTTGTGTTTTATCCTTCTGTCATTTGACTTATGTAATCTCTAGAGGCATTATAGTCTTTTGGTCATTGTACTTTGCCTATATATTGAGGCCTCCTATGTACTTGTTCATTATTCAAATATAATTATTCACATTATCAAGCAAGGGACCGCTATTTTTCCTTTTTATTAGTTTTCCGGATTCATAATATCGAGTTGAATCTCGACATCAGGTATACAATACAAATAATAAAAAAATGGAGAAATACAAAATATCAAATACAATAAGTATCAATAATATATATTATGTTATATGTATAAATAACAGAAAAAAAAAACACAATATTTATTTCACATTACAACAAAATAACAAAGGAATCTTCATTCCATTTCACACCGGAATGGGGATCCACTTTTGCCCAAATGGGAATTTGAATCAAGGCGACACATATAGTAACCTTAAGACGACTCGAGCAAGGAAGCCTAACAGAACCCGACAAAATCGGGAGATAGAAACATGAAAATAGAAGATAATCAAACAAAAAAAGGGGGAAAACGGAAAAAAAAAGCACAAAAACAGGTAATACATGGCTAAATCAGCACTAGGAGCGACGAGCTCAAAGTAGGGCAAGAAGACAAACCGACAGAGCTCGAGAGAAATTAACAGGGGAATTGTACAAATACCGCCCTACTCCAACCTTAATTCCTTTAATAAGAAGGATTTAGCAAACCAAAGGTTCAACTCTCACTACAATAATATCCCAACATTATAACCCTTGCTTTCTTATAAATGAAATAAATTATAATAATATAAAAAGATAGTGTTATTATCGGTGTAAATTTATTATTATCGAAGCAACATCATCATTTCTAGTTTTATAAGTCACAATATTACCATCTTGTCTCATACGAACATAGCCTAACGACAGAGAACACCGGCGGTCTTACACTGGTTTCCCTTTACGAGGATTTTAAGGGGTATCCCCCCCCCCCCCCCCCCAACTAACGTACCAAAAATATATTACCATCTAATAATAATAATTTCCTATAAAAAATTAAAATTAGAGAGGAAAAAAATAAAAACGGTCCCGACCAACTACTCCATTGCTCTTTTATCTTGTCCCTACCCTAGCCTTGTGTTACTGTTATGATATTTTTTTGTTAATATCAGGATAATTTTAATATAATAAGCTTTAAAAACTTTTATAATTGCCCTATAATAACAGAAAATTATTCTAATAATAACACAAGCATTAAATTTTTATTTATCTACTAAAAAAGTACAAGAATATATAAAAAATATTATTATAGTTATATATATTTATCTACTTAAATAAGATAAAAATATCTTGTATTTGAAAAATAAATTAAAAAACAGAACATTTAATATATATGTCAAAAAAATAACATGTTTTGCTAAAAAAAAAAAATTAATAATAATATTTACTACCAAATTGGTTTTTGTTCTTTGTAAATACATATTTTTTTCCTATTTGTTTCTTTTCAAACATGTTTTCTTTAAAAAATATATTTTCATTCTTCTAAAGGAACTAATTTTTTTAAAAGCCTAAACTGGTGGGTGAAGATTCAGCATTGATTTTACATTCTAACATTTATACCATTGGACTATAATTCGGTAACTCAAATAGATCTCATAAATAGTTAATATATATATATATATATATATATTATATAATATATATATATTTTTTATTATATTATGTTTATATTATATTATATATATATATATATATATATATATATATATATATCAAATAAGGGAGGAGGGCGCGGATGGACGGACGGACCAACGAGGCCGCGCACACCCCGTCGGCCGCATCGGGTCCTTAAATAGCCAAAACCTAATTATTTTAGGGATTTTTTGTCACACCTCCTCTCCTCCCAAAGCCGCTATGAGATCCAAGGAGTTCTCAAACGCCAAAGCACAGGTGGTCGGAGTACCGGAAGGATCAAAGCAAGGATTAACGTCAACGTCAATTGAGGAAGTTTTCAATTCCTAGTTGTTTATTCATTGTTTTCTCTTTTTTTTAGATGTTAATGATGTATAAAACTCCCATTGAGGAGTAGACTCTTTTAGTTTAGGAATGAAGGGTGGATAGCCGCCCGTATCCCAGATTTATGTTATACTTTTGATGATTGGTTTAGTTATGTTATATTCGCACCCCTGTGGGGAGTTCTTCATGATTCTTGGATATTTTTGTATATGTGCTTGTAGCCATGACTAGATCTCTAACTTTGCAGCGATTAGTCATGTACTTGTAGCCTAGATCATAACATAACAGGATTTCACACGTGGTCAGAGTTGAGGTTGTACCCAACCTTGAACCCAATCTTTTATATAAATTAATATTGAATTAGGAGTAACAAAGGAACTAAGTAGTGCTAATAAGATAACCTATGCTACACTTAGGGTGCTAAGATAGGTTATACCTTTAGACTAGTTCATTACCCTAAGCCCTAATTTATATATTAACCCAGGCTTAGAGCTTGTAGCCTAAGTCCTTCAAATCAACGTCCTAAGTAAAATATAATGACGTGATACGTGTTAAGCTATTGTAAATTCACTCCCTAAACTAATCTCAATTGAATTAACACTTTTAGTTTATCGTCAATTTTGCTATTTTAGTTAACAAATCATTTAAAGTAAACCAAAACTCGATTTCAACCGCTTGTTAATAACAAAATCTAACTTAACTCCGATTCCCTGCGGATACGACCCGTATACCTGATTTAGCTACGACGATCTTGTACGCTTGCGAGTAGACAGTTTTAAAACACACTTTAAAATCACATCAGTACCCCAAGATTTAGTTTATTAATTTTTCAGTCCACGAACTATGTGAAATATTTTTTTAATCCAAAAAAGTATATGAATTAAATAAAATAATCAAAACAGCGATATATAAAGGTACAAAACAAACTCCGATTTTATTCATTCATTCATATTGTTGTTTGGACTATTTTGTTAAATATATGTAATATTTTGGATTAAAAAATTATTTCATAAAACTTGTAGATCAAAATATTAATATACTAAATCTCAGGATATTAATATGTAATTTAATGTATTAAATATTGACTATGGGTGGATTGACAATTTTGCCCTTGGTATGCTTGCAATAATGCTGTTTCTGACGGGGAGTTATTTGGTATTTCATATCAACTTTGGGACTCTCACATGGGGGCAGGTGCATATTATAAAACAAAATAAAATATTTGTTAAATTATAGAAAATTTTTATATCTTTTATTTTAAAAATATAAAGCTTCTCTCAAAAATAAAAGTACTTATAAAACTCTCTTACTTTTAAAAATTTATGACTTAGCCTCATACAACTTAATTTTGACTATTTTCTTTCTCAAAAGAAAGAGGGTTAAATGTTTAATTTTATTTTAAAATAAGGTTTTATATTGTTAGGTAAAAATTAAAAATTTTATGTTTTTAGCAAAGGAATTAAGAAATTTTTTTATATTTATAAAAATATAATTATTTTGATTAGTTTAGTAATGATATTAGAAGTTCAAAAGATAAAAAATATTTTTAAAATTTTTATAAAAGTATTATGAGATAAAATATAATACTTTTTGTTGATGTTATAATACCACTATTATAATTAATTAAAATAATAATTTTTATAAATACAAAAAACTTTCCTTTTTAAAAATATAAAAAAATCTTTATTTTTTCCAAAATAGAAAAGTCCTAGCTAAAAATAAAATAAAACACCTAATTATTTTATTTTGAGAGGCAAAATGGTTCAAAAAAGTTGTTTAGAGGCAAAGTGATAAATTTTCAAAAGTGAGGGGGTTTAATGAGTAGTTTTATTTGTGAGTATGGTTTTCTATTATTGAAGTAAAATTTAGGGAGATTTTTTATAATTTACCCTAAAATATTTTACAGTAATTAATTTAAAAGTAACGCAATTATATCTCAATGTATCAAAAAATAAGCCAACTATCGTAATTAAAAATAGTTCAATTCTAACTTTTCTATCAAAAAAATAACCCAACTTAAACTTTTATACCGAAAAATAATCAACTCTAAAATTTTGATTTAAAAAAATACTGAATTGGTGGTTGAACGTAACATGTGATATGACGCTCTGGTTATTATTTGGTGGAAGAGTTAAAGTTAGGTTATTTTTTAGTTAGGAAATAACGATGTGTTATTTTTCATAAATTGAGATACAGTTGGGTTATCTTTAGATTAATTGTGCAGTGTTTTATAGACCGCGAATAAATTTTTTTATTATATAAGCATGAAATTCTGTAGTTAAATTTATAATTATAATTATATTTTTGGAAAATTGTTATTATAAGAGTAAAAATGGTTATTATCAAAGTAATGATTTAACTTACAAAAATAAAATCATAAAATTGTCTTAAAAATTATAATCTTGCTCTAATGATAGTAACTTTGGCTTAACAATAACATTATCCTATTTTTATTAAGTACAAACGTATCATAACTATGATATAAAACTATTTTTTGGGGAAAGTACTAGTACTTTACATAGAAGACTTTATGTCTAAAATTTTATTTTTTCTATATTTTAAAAGAAAAATATTATTTAAAATAAAAAAATAGCTTAAATTTCTATTTAAGATTACTTTTCTGTCTAAATCAAACAAATTTTTTTTTTCAAAAACACTTCCTTTCTAAAAATAAAAATAAAAATAAAAAATTGACTAAATAGGTCTTTTTTTGAGCATTGACTAAATAGGTCTTAAAGTAATACATTAATATATCTAGGGAATTTATATTATCAGGGTAAAAAATATTAATATTAGGACAATTAGTGAAACAAATACTAATTTAAAAATATTAAGGGTTATTTATACCAATGGTCCTGTAATTTTCTCATTGTCTTAATTTAATTCATGTACTTTTGATTATGTTAATTTTGTTCCTATATCATTCATATTGTGTTAATTTAGTCCCTTGGTCAAATTTTAGTTAAGTTATTGACGTAATTTTCAATAGTATAATCAAGTTAGATGCAAGTAACTCACTATAAATCTACCGATTGATTCAATTCAACTGAATCTATAGCGGAATCATTAAAAATTTTATTGAAATTTAACATAAATTATACTATAAGGACCAAAAGACAAAATATGAATAGTACATGGACTTTTGTTATAAATAACCCAAATATTAAATAATCTTAAAATTAGTATTTTTGCCCTGACAATATCATTGATATATATCTATCAGTTTAAAAAAATATATTATAAGTGAGGCCCATTACTATTTTTGGCTAAGCAGGGGTGATTAAGGATTAATTAATTTTTTTCAAATTTTGTATTAAAATTACTTCATATCAACCGTTAGCCATATCATATGCACCCTCTCTCTCTCTATTATTATAATATAAGCCGGTAAAAAAGCGCCAACAGTTCGAGCAGTACAAACGAACCAAACGTTTGATAAAGTAGTCGTATTCGAAGTTAATTAAGGAATGTTTGAGTTTGGTTTCGGGGATTGATAGCCTTTTTTATAATTGAGAAGAGGGGAATCTTCTTAGTACATAGAGTTTTCAAAAAGAGAAACAAAATGGCACTACAAATAAAAGTATAGAGATATAATCTTGAGTGTAGATGGGTATTAGGATCAAAGCCAAGTAAGTGAACTGCCTAACTTTGAACATGGTCTGTGCCAGAGCTGACAAGGGGGAGTAGAGAGAAATATCCAGGCAGATGGTGCTGATGATCTGGAGTGAAGTATATGAGTTAGTATAACTAACGTGGTGATAGCTGTGATCGTCCTGGTTGGATATAAGCATGGAAAGTATAAGAGCTGATAGTATTTGTAGATACTAATCTTCGAGTTCAATCAAGGGAGAGGGGGTGCTTGACTTTTACTCCGTTCGGGAAAGAGGCTTACCTTTTGATGGTTGGCCTCACCATTCGAGGGGTCAGGGTACATCCTAGCATATATACGAGGCGATGTCCGACAGTGATTGTTTGCGCTTGGAAAAGGATTACTGTGATTAGGGGGTACAACAACAACAAATCCAGTGCCTCCATTACTGTGATTAGGGGGTAATGCAGTTAAAATCATATGTAATTAACTTTATTGAAACATTTTTGTATCATTTTTGTACTTTTAAAGTGAATTTGACTTCAGTTTGCACTTGTGTCAATTTTACCAATGCTTCAATTAAGGATGACTTCACATATATTTAATTAATAAACATAAGTAAAAGGATAATAACTTAACTCGAGCGGCAATCGGGCTCTTAAACAGTGCAACATACTCCTTGACAAACCCCAACGGTAAAATCCTCTAAATCCAACCTCACCCACCACCGGTCCGCCGCCACCGCCTTCTTCTTCCAACACCCTCCACTACCTCTCGTCTCTCTCCATCCACCCCTAGTCCAACATTGTCAACTCCACCATCGCCCCCACCGCCTCTACCACCTCTCATCTCTCACTCTCACCGGCTTCTCTGAGTTTCTAGCACCACGAACCGTCACCTTGGACTGCCACCACCGCTCATGTCACAGTCTCTGTCAAGCCACCAGAGCTTCTGACGCACCAAAAGCAAACCGCCATTGCCAGATTATCCCCACTCGAGCTCACTGTTTGCCAATTTGGTCTTTGATTCCATGCAGAGCAGACCACGAAGTGACGAAGCTCCAAACATCGAACCCGCTGCTAGTGCGGTGCCGCCGTCCGTTGTCCGCTGCCTCAACCATAGGAACACCCATTCATCAATTACACACCAGGAGACCAATGCCAATACCCGGGGAAATAGTGTCCATATTCGTTGATGGCCTACCTGAGAGAACGACAAACTCCTGGCTCAAGTATGTCTTCCGTGATTTCAGGTCAATTTACGTTGCTTTTGTTCCTGCTAAGAGGAGGTCGAGGTCTAGATGCTCATATGGTTTTGTCCGGTTTCATAATCCGAGGGAAGTTGCTAGAGCAATTTCATCTATGAATGGTAGATGGGTGGTGGGTTCCAAGCTTACGGTTGCATGGGCTAACCCACCAAGAAGATCAACTGAGTCATCAGCTCAGAGCCAGCATCGTTCAAGGGTCTTCCAACAGACAAGAGCCACTGTCAGTATACATGATCAGGATGAGACCCCTCCTACTCAGACCAGAGTCTATGCGGGTACTGACATTCCAAGGATTGTGGTTTCCAAAACCAACAAGAATGTGGAGGATTGGCTATAATGGTCTATGATTTCACACATGTTGGATGAGGTGAGTCTAGATGACATTCTCACATTTATCACGGAGAACGACATCCACGGTTTAACCCCTAAAGGGTTAAGCACCAATACTTTTGTCCTGGTTTGTGATTCCGATGAGACTTTGGAGTCCTACCTTGGCCCTCGTCGCGAGATTCTTCAAAGGAAATTTAGCGAGGTTTCTAAATACTCTGGCGAGATCCTTGGATCACTTAACAGAAGAGTATGGATCGAGGTTTTTGGACTGCCTGTCCAATACTGGACTAGGGAATGATTTTCTGACCTCGCGAGTTTATGGGGGAAGTTAGTCAAGGTCGACTCGAGGATGTCTGCCATAAAATGCATTGATGCTGCCAGAATCCTCATTGACACATACTCCCCTTCACTTATTCATCGAATGGCACAAGTCCCTTTTAATGGGGTGACCAGATTGGTCCTAGTCAAAGAGGGTAGGACAGAGCTGATTCTAGACTACTCTCCTAGTGTTGTTACTCTGGCAGCATCGGCCAGTTTAGCAAGAGAGCATACCTCTTCATCAATGAGTCTGCACCGGGAACATTAGTGCACCAGCCTGGCGCGTCATACCACACTGGCTCATCCTTCCCCAGTTCATAGGATGGCTGACGTGGGAGCTGAGGACCATGGGAGTCGTACTATTAGGCTAGTGTATGAGGGAGTAAGCATAGTCGAGCTGGCGTGGGGTCAGCTTGCTTTCCATATTGAAGGTCAGTATGTCGATAGGTGGTCTGTGGAATGCAGTTGGCCACATGCTTCTCTTACTCATCAGTCTCCACAGCGTGGTGATCATATTCCAGTCCAGGAAGTGTGTAGAAACCAACAACCACCTCCTTTGCTCCAGTGGGTGGAGAGTGACATAGCTAGTTTAGCTCAGCCTCATACTTAGTTATCGTATCTTGAGAATGTAACTCAAGACCCCGCCAGTGAAGATGATTCTGGGTCCTCAGGGCCTGTGTTTTCTCCAGATTTTGAGCCCTCTGCTTTGAGCAGATCAGAGCCTTGTAGGCCCAGTGGAGTTGGGATAAGAAAAGAAAAAGGAGTAATGACAAAAAGAGTGAGGAAAGCATTGAAGCATATGGAAAAAGAGAATGAAAAGTAGGAGCTTTAAGAGTTTCTGAAAGATATGTCGCCTAGGAATAGCACGCCAAAAATGACCAAGGCCTCAGGCAAGCGGGAAAAGGGGAAGGAAACAAAATGGGGTAAATCGTCAAAAACAGCTGGGAGAAAGAAAAAACCGAATAGGAGAAATCGGTATAATAAGATCTCGGAAGCGGAGCATGACATGATGATCATGCGAGCGGAGCGGGTAATAGAGATGGAGAAAATAGTATATTTTAATTTCGATGGTTTCGACCCACCTATGGGGGCAGGCTTGCTTGCTAGATGAGTTTGGATGGGTTTGTGGTGAAGGCTTCAGTTCTGCTATTGTTTCCCACGTTGTTCGTCCGGTTCTTCTTCATTTGGGATCCCTGTCTAAGCTTGTTCGTGCTCGTCTTGTCTGGCCTGTGCTTGGTGTCTGTTGTGTCGTGTTTGAGAGTTTTTGCTTTTGGTGCCTGTTTGTTCGCTGTTTGGTTTGGTCTCTTTTTTTGTTCCTACTTCCATTTACGGGGTGGCTTAGGCCTCGTCTTTTCGGGTTGCCTATTCGTTCTTCGGTTATGCCGATATTTATCAAAAAAAAAAAAAGACACGCTCCTTAACACCTTATCTCAAATGCTCAACAACTGAGAACTGGGTTGGAGATATGCTTGAAAGCTTGATAACTTATAACTTGAGCTCGATTCGATGCAGTTGTTAGTATGACAACTTTGACTCAAGATAACTTAATTAAGATCAAACCTAACAAGATTAAGATGGAGTAAACCAACTTAAGTAACTGATCCAAGATCAACTCGATAAAACTCGAGGTTTGTCAATCTTGAATAGATAACACAACTTAGGCTCACTACAGGGCAAACGTTGGAAACTAAAGCAAAAGGTATAGAAGAAGTATCCGCTCGAACACCTTCAACAACATTCAGATTGCTTCTATTCTCGAGAAATTGTAAACGACGTACAAAGGAAAATAAAAGAAAAGAAAAGCACCAGTGTGCTTTAAAACAAAAAGAAAATTTTCGAAGGAGTTCGCGCTAGGCGCTTGACTTACTTTGGAGTGGTTCTCTTGGTGTTTTTGTTCCCCATGAGTTGGTGTAGGTGTGCTTTTAAACGTCTTTAGATTTTCAAGTCTTCTATTTTGTTTTACTCTTTTCCGCTCTTGTGGTTCTTCTAGGGTTCTGCTTCTGTGGATGCACCTGTTTGTACTGAGAGTTTTCTTTATATTTATCAAAAAAAAAAAAAAGTTACAAATTAAATAAACAAACTTCATTTGTCTATAAATTATCTTGGCAATAATTTTAGATGATAGAGTTATTATATCATTTGCACTTGTCAATTTAGTCATTATTTTTTAAATTTTGTGAATTAAGTAACAGTATAATAATAAAATTGTTTCAATCAAATCTAATGTCGAAATTCATTTTGAATTATATTAAAAATTGTAACGTAATTAGTTTCTTACATGTGCTCTTCACAGAGCTCGGAATGGGCTGAACCTACATAAGGTGAATGCGTTACAATTTTAATGAGAAATCAGTATTAATTTTAACATTAGACTTGATTGAAATAATTTTAAGGGTTATTTATGCCAAATGTCCCTGTACTTTGTTCATTATATCAATTTAATCCTTATAGTTTTAATTGTGTCAATTTAGTCCTGAAAAATTCAAAACGTGTCAATTTAGTCCTTTAGTCAAATCTAAGTTATGTTATCGTAGTGTTGAACGATAAAATTATGTTAGATGCAAATAACTTATTATAAGTTCATATGTTTACTTAATTTAACCCAATTCATGGCCGAACTATTAAAAATTCCACTTAAAACTTAACATATTTTTTTTCTCTAAGAAGCAAATTGACAAATTTTGAATTATACAGAGACTAAATTGATACAATAGATAAAGTATAGAGACTTGTGGCATAAATAACCCTAATTTTAATTATAAAGAGACTAAATAAACACAATTAAATATACGATTACTAAATTGAAACAATAAGCAAAATACATGGACTAATAGTATAAATAACAGCCGATAATTTTAAAAGATTAGATTGACTTTTAGAAAACATAAAATATTCATTGAAAATGATTATTTACTAAAAAATTGTAACATCACGATACAACAACAACAGCAGTAGCAACAGACTTAGTGCCACAAGGGTTCCCACATATGTAGGGTTTGGAAGGGGCGGGATGTAAGCAACCTTACCCCTTCAGGGTGCTACCCTAAAGAGGCTGTGTCTGAGGATCCCGACCTGGGAAAAATAGAGGAATAAAAGCATAGAAGCGGACAAGCATAAAAGCATCTAAGTATAAGAGCATAAGATATAACACAAAGCAAGCCAAATAGAGAGTTACACAGTAGTACACAGTGTAAGAACATCACGATAATTTTACTCAAATGAAGAACAAAAAGAACATTATAAATTTATTGTTAATGTATTGTCAAAATGTACAACAACAACAACAACAACAACAACAACAGTCCCAGTGCCATAGGGGCTCCAGCACGAGGCAGGGTCTGTGGATTTATGCAGCCTTCCCCCTTCCGGGTGGATGTATTGTCAAAATGTATGTTGAATAATATGCAAAATATTGTTTAATATGTGTATAAGATGAGTTTGATGGACTTACCGCACTAGCAACACTACTTGACATGCAGAGTGTCAAAGCAGGGGTATCCATCTTCGTTGATGGCCCACCAGGAAAAACGACAAACTCATGGCTTAAGGCTGTTTTTCGTGATTTCAGGTCAATCTATGACACCTTTGTTCCTGTGAGAAGAAGGTTAAGGTCTAGATGGTCTTACGGCTTTGTTGGGTTTCATGACTTAAATGAAGCGGCACGGGCAGTTACATCCATAAATGGAAGATGGGTGGTGGGTGTCAAGCTTAGAGTGCAACGGGCAAACCCAGACAGAAGAACAGTACCTCCATCCGCACGAAGACAACCGCAGGAGAGGGTTGTCCAACAGGCCAGAAACACAAGTGGTTTTCAGGAATAGGGGAACGCACCACCTAATCGGGATGGGGAAGATGTCAACTCAACTATTCCGAGGATTGTGGTGTCAAATACCAACAGGAGTGTCAAAGCATGGCTTGAGCGGTCCATTATTGCCCATTCATCTGACGAGATCAGTCTTGATGATGTTCTTACATTTATCATGGAGAATGACCTCTACGGGCTAACTCCTAAAGGCTTAAACAATACTACCTTTATCCTGGTATGCGACTCTGTTGAAACCGGGGACTCCTTCCTTGGTCAAGGAGACTCTTATACAGAAGTTTAGAGAGGTATACAAGTACTCTGGTGAGACCCTTGGATCCCTTAATAGAAGAGTGTGACTTGAGATTTATGGTCTGCCTATCTAATGTTGGTCCAATGACTGTTTTGTGGAGATCGCCAAAGTATGGGGGAAATTCGTAAGGGTGGACTTCAGAAAGTCCGCTATGAGGTGCGCCGACGTCGCCAGGATACTGATTGACACCTTCTACACAATGTACATTCATCAGTTAATCCAGGTTCGGTTTAATGGGGGATCCCGATTGGTCCTCGTTAAAGAAGGCAGCTCTGAGTTGATCCATGATTACTCTTCCAGAGTTGTTGCCCGTGCGCCCTCAGTCAGATTGGCTAGGAAGCAGGCAGCCTGTTCGGCACAATCACCTCCAGAAAGTCCGTGTAGCGCTGTAGCTCAGCATACATCACGAGTTGGACCCTTTGTAGAGCAGATTATCAATTTCTTGAGTGTTTGTGAGGAACCTGGAACTCCTATCCCATGGTCTGCAAATGAAAGGCTGGGTGTTACTTGGCAGCTGGTATGTCAGATTTCCTTCCGTCTCAATGGTCAGATCATTGGTAGATGGGCATTGGAATGCTCGTACCCGTACGATTCATTGGAGCCGTGCCTTCGTCAGCCTATGGCCCACCCCCCTCGTTTACTTCCTTGGGTTGAGGATGATGCTTCTCTTCCACATCCGTCTCCACAGTGCGGTGATCATATTACAGTTCAAGGAGTGCGTGGAAACCAACATCTACCTCCTTTGCTCCAGCAGATGGAGAGTGACATAGCTAGCTCAGCTCAGACACATGCTCAGTTATCGCATATGGGAACGTAACCCAAGACCCCACCAGTGATGATGATTCTGGGTCCACGGGGCCTATGTTTCCTCCATGTTTTGAGCCCTATGCTTTGAGCAGGATAGAGACTTGTATAGAGAGACCCAGTGAAGTTGGCATGAGAAAAGGAAAAGGAGAAATGACAAAAAGGGAGAGGAAAGCGCTGAAGCACAAGGAACAAGAGAATGAAAAGCGAGAGCTTCAAGAATTTCTGAAAGATATTTTGCCTAAGAACAGCACACCGAAAACGAGCAAGGCCTCAGGCAAGCGAAATAAGGAGAATCAGGCAAAAGGGAGAAAATCGTTAAAAGAACTTCTTAATTGTTACTTGGATGAATTGAATTGATTAAAAAACACAAGAGAAGAAAAGAGATTAAAAGAACTTTGGGTTCAAGAGTTCTTGTGTTGTTGTGTTATGTGAGTAACAAAACTTCAATATCTCCCTTTACACATCTTCACTTCATATTTGGTTGTTGATGAATCCTCGAGGATATTTCGTATACCGAAATAAACCTTAAGGAAAGTGATTACATAGCTTTAACACCTGAGATCTTTTGGTTACCCATTTACAAGGATTTTGTTACTATTTCGTAGATTTGTTCTGACATTTATAATATATTAAATAGAATTTACACAAAAATTTGTAAGTTTTTATATATATATTTGAAGATACGAATATTGCATGACGAAATGAAGGTTTTTCAAGTGCGTCTTTGGTATCTTTTTTATCCATAACTTTTAAATTTTCAAGAAATTAAAAATTATTTCTTGAATTTTTTTCAATTTTTAATATAAACTCAAAATAAAAAATTAGAAGCCAAAATAAAAAATTCAAAACCTAGCTTTTAATTAAAAATAATTTTTTAAACAAAAAAATAGGAAAATTATCACTTAGATACTATGAGGCACAACTTGACATTTTAATATATGGGATGAGGTACTCTGAGATTTGAAATTTTTATTACTTAGGTATCCTATTTGGAATTTGATTATTTTTTTGTGAGAACGAACAAGATTTATATAAAATATGCTAATGTAATGTCTTATTATATATATATATATATATATGTGTCATGTTAATATTTTCAACAAAAATTCAACGAATTACTATAAAAGCTCACTAAATTTAGATATAAATTACACTGCTGAAATCATGCATAATATCAATATTTTCGGTAAAAAATATCAAATTTCAATTAATATACTTATATATTATCAGAATCATGGTTCACTTGAGTATTTTTCAATAAAAATCTATCAAGTTTGGGAAAAAAAGTATCCGATTGATAAGATTTTAGAACTTTAAATTATCTAAATAATAAAATTTTTAAATCTCAAAGTACCCCTTATATATATTATAATGTTATCAAAATAATAAATGATTAAATCTCAAAATACATATGTGATAATTTCTCAAAAAAACAATAGCAAAGTGGCCATACGATTCTTTTGAAGGCCTAGATTCGAAAAGAGATGGAGGTCAAAGATTTTGAAAGATAAATTTACAAATTTAAGCAACATTAATTAATTATCGAGAGATTATTAAAATTCTTTTTTGAACGAAAAAATGGTAAATTACATATTAGTATCCTGAGGTTTAGTATATTAATTTTTCAGTTCAAAAAGTTACATGTACTTCACAAAATAGTTTTAACAATGATATAGAAGAATGAAAGAAAGACCCGTTTTACTCCCTTGTACATTATTATTTAAATTATTTTATTAAGTTAACTTTTTAGACTAAAAATTTAATGTATTAAATATCGAGGTATTAATATATAATTTATAAAAAAAAAAAAATCAAGAAATAGGATTTTGAGTGCAGGGCTGCTATGCAACATAGGAACATACCCAGTGCCTCAAGGGCTCCCGCCTGCGCAGGGTCTGGGGGGGCCGAATGTACGCAGTCCTCCCCCTTCAGGGTGTTAACCTGAAGAAAGGCTGTTTTCCAATGCCTCAAACATGAGGGTGAGGACTTCCCAGGAGGTCACCCATCCTGGTACTACTCTCGCCCAAGCACGCTTAACTTCAGAGTTCTAATGGGATCCGGTGACGGCGTGTTGGTGCCCTCTTTGGTAAAAAGGAACATACCCAGTACCTCAAGAGCTCGCGCCTACGCAAGGTCTGAGGGGGCGGATGTACGCAGCCTTCCCCCTTCAGGGTGTTAATCTGAAGAGTGGCTGTTTCCCAATGCCCCCAACCTGAAGGTGAGGACTTCCAAGGAGGTCACCCATCCTGGTACTACTTTCATCCAAGCACGCTTAATATCGGAGTTCTAATGGGATCCGGTGACAGCTGCTATGCAACTTAACCCTATTTATCAGCCAAGATTCTTCTTTACTTTACCTGTCATTTCTTATTCAATTTCTTTAAACTATTTTTAATTTTTGAGAATTTATTACTTAAATATGTTGAGATTTAATTAATTATCATCTAAGTAATTTAATATTTTAATATATATAATAAGGTTCCTATACTAAAATTTGATAATTTTTGTAAGAATCCGATTGAATTTATATATAAAATACTATCGTACTGCATGATTATAATAATATCTAAATCATGTTAATATTTTCAGCAAAAAATCAACAAATTGTGAAAAACATGCACTATAAATTGCCTGTATATTGCCAAAATTATGTGTCATATCGAATTTTAAAAAAGTGTACCTGATTAATAAAAGTATAAAACTTCAGAGTACCTAAACAGTAAAATTTTTAAATCTCAAGGTAAATTTTGTTGTATATTTAATACACCAGAATACAAAAATAATAAATGATCAAACCTCAGTATCTAAGTAACAATTTTTCTATTATTTATATATAGTCCAATATTTTAATATATAAATATATATATTGTAAATATTAAATGTAATAAAATATTAATTTAAAAAAAAAAAAGGAAAAGGGGGCCCAAAGTAGTTGTCCACCAATGAAGTCATTGAAAGATGCCCATCACACCCACGTCGTTTCTCACAACTCAAATTCAATGAAACCTGAAAGTATTCATGAGCCTTCACATATTAGCTTAAATTTTAGGCTAGTAAGCTTATTGATATTACATCAGAGCTTTGTTGATCCAAAGTCTACGAGTTCGAATTCTAACAGTCTTTACTTTCAATATTAGTATAATTTAAGCATAAGTATGAGAAGAGCATGTATAATGTCCACACTTAAAGTTTAACAGGTATTCGCATGAGGGGAATGTTAGACTGATAAACCATTCATAGCCTTCCCTCTTTAGGGTAGGCTGCTTCGGAGTATCTCCAACCTGAGGGGTGTAACACAAGGACTTCCTAAAAAGTTACCCAGCTTTGTAATACTCTCACCCAAGCACGCTTAACTTCGGAGTTCTAATGGGATTTGGTGCTTACGTGTTGGTATCCTCTTAGATTAATATAATTTAAGTACGCTTAATTTTGGAGTTCGAGTGGGATCCGATGCTAAAATGTTGGTGCTCTCTTACGAGTTCAAATCTCAACAGTCTCTACTTTCAACGTTAATATAATTTAAGCACAAAGTATAAAAATAGCCTATGTAATATCCACGCTTAAAATCCAACGGGCATTCACATAAGGGTGTATTAGAGTAACCATTCATGAGCCTTCATCTATCAGTTTAATCTTTTGAAACAATTACATCAGAAAAAGAATGACTAGATGTAACCGACGAGATGGCCCTAGATAGAGCTCAGTGGAGGATTAGTATATGTGCAACCGATATAGCGGTTTAGGAGCAACAAACACTTCTAAGCTAGTACTAACACTACCAAGCTTCTTGCATGCTTGTATGTTTATACGCAGTTCTTCCTTACTACTCGTTCCTTACACTCTATAGATGCTTGTTTTATCGTTATGTAGGCTCTCTGCCCTAGATACTTGTTTGCTTTTGCTTTTTGCTCTTGCTTCTATGTCTCTATGCTTTCCATGCTCTTCACACTTATCAAGTTTCTCGGAAACAGCCTCTTATTAGAGTATCACCCTGATGGGGTAAGGCTGCGTACATTCAATCCCTTCCCCCGACCCTGCTCACACGGAGCCCTTGAGGCACTGGGCTAGTTGTTATTGTATTCATAAGTTTTTACCTATTAACTTAATCTTTTAAAACAGTTAAATAAGAAAAAGAATGACTTTGATGTCAATATCATGGGGTCACTTCAAAGTTCATTACGATGACACTCCTTCATAACTTCATCCTTAACAACTCAATTAAATATATAAATATATTATTAGTCAACCCCTAATTCAATTAATGCAAAATAAATTTCTCAAGTATTTTAATTTAAAAAATATAGACTTTAAACACGTATTAACTTGTAGGAATCTTTCTTGAATGCATATAATTTGCCATTTGTTGTTCACTTAGGGCTTGCTCGGGATTCGATTTGTTTGTTTTTTTCTCGATTGTCATGGCTGATGTACTATCTGATGTAGTGTGAAAAGTGAAAAATTTAGGAGCGAAAATGTTCAACGGCCTTCCCTTTAATTTTATTACGATAATAACAAAACAAAAGAGAAAATCATTTGACCTAGTTCTCACTAAAAATGATAGGGTTCACAAGAAATGACTCCACGAGAAGCCCACGAGAGAAATAAAAAAAAGAAAAAGAAAAAGCCGTTTTTTTCTCTCCTCTGCCTTGTATTTGTGGATTTTTTTTATATTTTTATATTCGTGCCCAAATCGTGCATTGTATCTCGTGGGGTGTAGCAGCACTCAATTCTCTTACCCCAAAAATAGAGGAAAAAGACATAAAAGGATAAATATCTCTAAAATAATTGAACTAATTAAAATCTCAAATCTTCCTATTGCTCAAATAGAGGAGCTAATTCATCTAAACTAAAAGACTTAAAAATTAAAAGATAAATATAAAAAGAACTCTTAATTATCTAAAACAACTAGTAATTATCTCATAGTCTAATAACTAAATAACTTAATAGATGTTAATCTCCTCAAGTCTTTATCCAGCCATGTCTCCTGTCCACTCGCCAAGTAACCCATATTGCAAAGAACCCGATTGGCCGAGATAGGGGCTGCATCACTATTGTATTTGGAAGAGCAAATTAATGTGATTGTAATCACATCTACTCCTAGAAACGAGAAAGGAAATGAAAAGTATACGTGTGTTGCATGAAAAACTATATAATTCTGTATTTGTTATTGTGACCATTTGTGACATCTGAAGTTCCTTTATTTATAGTCTAAGGAAGTTAGCTGTTTCTCTTAGAATTGTGTCCGTTGCTCTCCTGATCCAGATTCTAAACTTCTACATCCTGTCGGGGAGATATTTGTCAATTAAGCCACATGTTACAGTCAAAATACTTCTTCCTGCATGTCCGTCCACTCCTTCGTTGGAATTCTTGAGGTCCATGTCTCCTTTGGCAAGCGTATCGAGTTGGGGGTAGTCTTTCTTGCAGCCCTCCTGAAAATCACCTTATGCTTAAAACTCCATTTCTTAACTGTTGGAAAAATTCACACAATTAAACACAATGGAAGCGTAAAATCAATGAAACAACAAAAAAACGATACACCAAATTTTAAAGTGGAAAATCCTCTCTCAACTAAAGGAAAAAACCACAATCCAATCAAGCGTCAAACTGTCTATTAAATTTTTAGAATTACGATCTTTAATTGAACCTTAAACCCATACTCCCAAATTTTCAGCTCTTTCTTATTTTTTTCCCTCTCTACACTCAAACCATTAAAATTCACCTCCTTTTATAATCAAGTTATATAGCCTTAATCACAATCAGATTCGGTAACTTAATCTTATTCAAATCTCACCTAAATCAAATCCTAATCAAATCATATCAAAACAATATTAATTCTGAGATAAATAATATCCTAACAAATCTCTCTCTTATCAAGATTAATATTTTCAAATACTCTTTTTTTTTTTTTTAAATTTTGACTAAACAAAATAAAATATAACTAAATAATAAAATATGAGTTGGACTCAATATTAACAAAAAGTATCAGAGCAATTTTTGTTAATATTATAACAATTTCAACACAACTAGTTTGAAAAGATTTTTATGACCGTCTTGATATTAACAAAAACTGTTATAATATGCAGTAACGAGACTAGCAAAAAAAATATAAAAAAGATGAAAAAAAAGATTCGTTGTCACGAAAGGGGTGGGGGAATTCCATTACAACATGCAACTGGTTAAGTTTATTTTTATTTATTTTTTTTTTTTAAATTCTGATAATCTATCGGTCTATATTATTATTGCCAAGTTCCTCCCCTTTCAAATGTCTTCAATTACCAAATCTCCACAAAAAAAATAAAGAAAAAATTATAAGAAGTACATATTTAAATAGTAACAACTAAATTATAAAAACGACTATTAAGGAACAATTGTAAATGAATATGAGAACAATAAATAACGTATATTTAGAAATGAGTGAATTGTAAAAACTGTTAGGAATATACCTTAAATTTATGTATTTAGGATTTATAGGTTGCCGAGGGGTCACCGATCGATCAGGGGATGTCTGATTGATCGGGTGATTGAAGGAGAAAATTCAAGTTCTGCAGCCGCAAGGTGGCCGATCGATCGGGAGTCGTTTTCGGCGTTCAGTATAAATATGTACCTAGGGTTTATGCATTGGGTATCCAATCATCCAATCAAATCCAATCAAAGTGACCGCCGTCATCATTAAGATTTGAGAGCATTACGAAAGTTTAGAGGGATTGATTCAGTAATTCTCCATAGATCTCGTTCAAAAGAAGTGTCATTGTAATTCTTCCATTATTCATATTCAATAAAGAATCTCCATCTACGCCCGTGGTGTTCTCTCGTCTCTATTGAATAGGGGTTTCTACGTAAATCTCTGTGTTATTCGTTTGTTCTCTTTTATCCTGTTGTTTACTTCTCTTGTATGAGTTATAATATTTGAATCGAATCCATTTCTACAGTGTTAAGTTCTGCATTAAGGAGGTATTAATTTCCTAACAAATTGATATCCGAGTATA
The DNA here is from genome assembly GCA_018398585.1 of Simmondsia chinensis. Classification (NCBI taxonomy): domain Eukaryota; kingdom Viridiplantae; phylum Streptophyta; class Magnoliopsida; order Caryophyllales; family Simmondsiaceae; genus Simmondsia; species Simmondsia chinensis. The sequence continues at coordinate 1,725,984 of JAGTTD010000020.1, forward strand.
TCAATTTTGTTAAAGATTTTTCCTCATAAATTGGTATCATAGAATATTAGATTTGTCCTGATTACCTCAATAATTGGTATCAGAGCCTTACAGAAACTAATATAAATATACAAGCAACAACGGTTAAGAAAAATACAATTAAAAAAATAATAATTTTAGTCTTTCTACGTGTTTTAAAATATACACGACATCCGTGCATTGCGTGGGAAAAGGTTTGTTACTAAAAAGGAAAGTTTAAATGAGGTAAATAATTTACTAAAAAAGGAAAGAAAACACGTGAAAACAAGAAGACAAGTCTCATGACAAACCCATGATCCCCCTCTCTTCTCTTGTCTCCCTCCCCCCTTCCCCATTATTGCCTTCTATTTTAGGCCTCGTTCGGTTGCCATGTGGATTGAATTCATACAGAAAGTTGTATTTTATAAAAACTTAATTTATATATCAACTTCTCAGAAATTAGGTAAAATATATTTGGCCGCTAGGTTGGAACAGCCTCTCTTCAAGGTAGTATTCTAAAGAAGGAAGGCTATGTATATCCATCCCAAGACCCTGTTGGCACTGGGACTGTTGTTGTTATTGTTGTTGTACATTTGGTTGCTCGGATAGGAAATAGAGCTTCCTTGGGGAGATTACTTAAAAACGAAGGAATTAAAATTTACCTGGGAGGGCTAGGTAAGTTACTTTCCGTATTCTACCCACTTCCTGCTGGGGATAGCAATGGGGCGCCCGTGCTCGCTACCAAAATTCATACCCATACCTGCTCCATTACCCACCATGAGTACAAGGGGGATACAAACCTATACCTATACCGCAGGTATCCAATGAGCATCCATTACTTGGCTTGCACCAGCCCTAATGTGGATATAAAACAATCATTCATAACGTCTATATTGATTATTTAATACTAGTTTTAAAAATTCAATTATATTTTTAATTATAACATTGATAAATAATGTAGGTAATTAAATTTTAGCACATATTTTTAATTTTAACATTAACTAAATGCAAAATGGAGCAGGTATAGTGGGTCCAGGGTAGGGCGAGGCGTGGCGGGTACACCACTATACCCGTACCCGCCCATACCCATGGTGAGTACTGAGAGCGTACATCCAATTCGTACCCGCTACCCCCCGCCTCACTTGTATCCATACCCGCCCCAAACGGGGCTGGTACTCGTGAGCAATGGGTTTTACGCTCCCCATTACCTTCCCTATTTTCTGTAAACCAAACAAAAGCTTAAATCTGCACTTCCCATGAAAAATCGACTTCTCGGATTTACTTCCTACATGCCAAACAAGGCCTTAGTATTTGGTAAATTATCACTTAGTTACCCTGGGGTTCTACTATTTATCACTCAAGTATCTTGATATTTCAATATATACTATGAGCCATATGTTTGAATTTGATGAATTTTTGCAAAAATCAAACGAATTTTACATAAAAGTTGCTAATGTAGTGCATGGTTACAACACCATAATTTTTAGATTTGGTATATTAATTTTCTAGTTTAAAAACTTTATAACATAATTTTTTATTCTAAAATATTATATATATTTAATATAGTAATCTAAATATCGGTTCGTAGGAATGCAAAATAAGCCCTGTTTATGATGAATTTGGTCAGTGTGCCCACACGCCCGACTTCATATTTTCTGCAAGACCAAATAAACAATTAGAAGGGCCCGTGAGGTAACTCACAAGGGACCCCTCCAACGCTCAAGTTAGTATCATTCTTATAAGATAATAATAAAGGTGGGTAATAAATAAACATAACAGTGAAAAGTTAACAAAGTAATAAGATTAGATAAATATATTAAAACACTTGGTTATGACCCCTAAGACAATATGATAAAACGGGCCAACAAGACTAGCCTTGGGCCTTTTAAGACCTTAATAGGCTAGCGAGATGAAGGCTCGACTAGCTAGGCTCTTTATGACGTAGTAGGATAAATAGACTAGTTTGAGCTTCAATAGTAAGCAAAATAAGTATAAAATACTTGGCTTAAGATAAACAGAATGCTTAAATAACTATAGCTCCTAAAAGTTTGCGAAGGAGACAGGCGTGAATCTCTTCCATGCAGGGCCAGACATAACCCCAAGCAACCCAAACACCCACTTGAGGCCCCCGAATTTTAAGGACCCCAGATTTTTGAAGTTGTGATTTTTAAAGTATGAATTCTTAGTATTAGTAAAATTTTATAGTCAAAATTATTATAATTTGCTGTATATGAAGGCATGGTTAATTTACTAGGCACTAATACATCTGATCCCATTAGAACTTTCAAGTTAACCATGCTTGAGCGAGAGTAGTACCAGGATGGGTGACCTCCTGAGAAGTCTTCGTGTTGCCAACCCGATAAGGTCGGGGGTCCTCAGAAATAGCCTCTCGGCAGGGTTACACCCTGAAGGGGTAAGGCTGTGTACATCCACCCCCCAGACCTCGCTTAAGCGCCCTTGAGGCACTGGAATTCGGGGTGGACACTTTTACTTTTGCCATGTGTCACCACGTAGGCGTAACCTCGAATCCTTAGGGCGCGTAATCCAATATGGGCATAACCTTTAATCCTTAGAGTTTATTGCTATCCGATTTTATAGGATAATTACCCGTATAATTTATTCACCTATCTACAATAGTAAGATGCTCAATTATATTATAAACGGGCCCCGCTTTCATCCTTTTAGAACGCTGTTGAGACTGTCGTATTAAATACATGTAAATTTTTTGACTAAAAAATTTATTTTACAAAGTTTCTGGACTAAAAATTTGAAGTAATAGGATGAAATTGAGAAGGAGTATATGGATCGCCAGGATTTTGAATGCATCAAAAGATGGCAGAATTCATGGTTTTGAAATCATAGCGCTTGGGTTAGTACTGACTCACACCATCGGTGCTTATGGTCTGCCGTTTTTTCTATGCCGGTTACTGAGATTAGCTTCTAGTCTAAGTGTTACCTGTGGTTCTTTTAAAATGGGCCTCTGGAATATAAGGTCGCATTTCTTTTCTACAACGTGTTTTGCTTTTATTTTGTACTGTAATTGTTACGATTGGAGAAGGTGTGGTATTGGGTATGACTACTTTAATAGTATACTCAGTCTTATTTTTGTTGGTATAATTATTATGTTCTCTTTGTGACGCATTGTGTGTACCTTCTGGGTTTTCCTTTGGAAATGTCAGTTTTGTATTGCGAGCTTTTTGCGCTAATATTACAATAATTAAAAATTAAAAGACTAAATTCAAATATTAAAAAAATTAAAGCACTTTAATATAAGTAGCCCTAATTTTAATATAATTTTATATTTTATGTATTAAATAAATAACGTGTATTATTCAGTTATATCTTCTTTATCTTTATCTTTATCTTTATATTATAGAGAAGTTACCCATCCCCAAAACACTCCATTCCCTCATCCTTGCAATTCTAGGGGGTTTGGTATTTTAAATTTAAAAAAAAGGTAAAATAAAAATATTTATATAAAAAAGGTAAAATAGAAATATTTATATATATATTTTCTATAGGTGGTTTGCCATACTTCAATCATGAAATAATGCATTCTTCACTAAAAAGAAAGAATACAAAATAGCCGTAAAAGTTTAGTTTTATAATATTTTAACGAAATATATTTGAATTATTTAATACATTCCAATTTCAAAAATTATTAAATGGAAGAACTATGCCAAAACTATCTTTTAATATGAAAAGGCTATGCCTTTGTCATTACAAATCGTAACAAATTCAAAAGTCATACTTCAATCAAAAGGTCATTCAACTATTCTTATAAAGTGTAAATTCTGTTTAATTTATACACCATTTTTTTTCAAAGTATATTTTCACAGGTCAATAAAATATGTATACTGCTAATACTACCCGTGTATCGTACGGGAAGAAAACCAGTATTTATTTAATGCAAAGTGCTCTTAGTATGAAGAGCAATAAGCCAGTTGTCTAGCTTCTACAATCTTCTTTATTAATAATTGGAGTTAGCACTTTCTTTTATTAGTAAGTAAATTTACGATATGGACCAAATTATTTTTTAGAAAAAAAATTATCTTTTAAGGAATTATTTTTTTTTTAGTATTTAAACATATTTGGCTTAAAAAGAGAAATATTTTATATAGATACAGATATAGTTTTTTTACTTTTCAACTGAAGCAGAAAATTATTACTTCTTTTTAAAAGTGGAAGTAAAAGTAAAACCTAAAAGCTATCTCTTGTTTCGATCTATGTTTGCCCTTTTGGGCCGCTCGTTTGTAGGTGCGTCATATTTTATATTATGAGCTCTTTCGCTCTTTATCTATCGGAAAAAAAACTTTATAAAATGGTGCTTATGTGTACTTTTGAAAAAATAAAGTTTTCTAGCTCGGTCAAATAGATCTGTGGTCGTAATTACACCATAATGGTTCGGATTCTAAGTTCATAATTTTTCTTTCCTAAAAACATGATTGATCGTATGAGCCGTGCCATCAATATTGTTTGAACAATTTTGGAAAAGAAAGTTAACACATCAGTTGCTACAAATGCCACGTTGATTTATTCAGGGTCTCTAAAATCGTTATGTAGATAAGGGCCTATTTATTATTATTTTTGAATTCTAGTTTTTAAATTATAAGAAACTATTATCAGATTTAAAAATACATTTTTATGGTTTTTATTCGTTGTTTTTACTCTTGAGTCAAAAAAGGAGAAATTTATTATAAAAAAAAAATTATTTGCAAAAGATGGTCTTTTGTTGTTAAAAAATATTAATTTCAAATTAAATTAATCCCTTATATTTGTTATTGTTTTATGATCATATTATTTCCACACTCAATGGCCAGCACTTGATAAAAATTTAAAAATAAACAATTAAATTTATTATAAAATAAAATATGAACACTATTTCCAACCAAAAAAAAAAAAAAGAAACTAATTTAAATATAATTTGATAACTAGTACAGATAAAAACTAAAAAATGAGAGAGAAATTTTATGGAAAATCGTACGGATTGGACCCCCCAGCCCCCCCTTAATGTTTTTTAGACCCCTTTAACCATAAATAGACTCTTTTGGACAAAAATGCCCTCCCACCTCACCCCCCCATCCGTCCCCTCTCTCTCTCTCTCTCTTTCTCTCTCTTCATTTAATGCAAGGCAGGCAAAAGTACACTCTTTTGACCTTTCACTCTCCTTTTCTTCATTTTTTTTTTCCTTTTGAATTTTTTTTTGTCAAAAAAAAAATATAATTTCCAAATTTGCCCTTTCTTCTTCTTCCCTCCCAGACCTTGTTTAGGCGTGCTTGAAGTAATTAATAAAATCACACACTGGGTATGATTCCTTTTAATGGTGTAAAATGAGCTTATTCAGGTGTATCACAGAAATTAGTGGTAAAAGACTTATCATACACAATGTATGATAGGTTATAATGGCATAAAATCAACTTTTGCTTTTTGTTTCAAGTAATTAGACGTACAGTTGGATGAAATCGAATCTTACACTGGGTATGATGCATTTTAATGGTGTAAAATGAACTTATTCAGGTGTATTCCAAGCAATTAGTGGTAAATGACTTGTCATACACAATGTATGATAGGTTATAATGGCATAAAATCAACTTTTGCTGTTTTTTTCAAGTAATTAGGGGTGTAGTGCTCTGAAATCGAATCATACAATGGGTATGATGAGTTAAAATGGTGTAAAATGAACTTATTCAGGTGTAGTTCAATCAATTAGTGGTAAATGCCTTGTCACACACAATGTATGATAGGTTATAATGGCAAAAAATCAACTTTTGCCTTTTTTTCAAGTAATTACTGTTACAGTGGGCTGAAATCTAATCATACAATGGGTATGATACTCTGAGCAATACTAAATGAACCTTTTCAGGTTTTATTAAAACAATTAGTGATAAATGACTTATCATACACAATGTATGATAGGTTATAATCGCATGAAATCAACTTTTGCTGTTTTTTTTCAAGTAATTAGACGTACAGTGGGATGAAATCGAATCATACACTGGGTATGATACGTTTTAATGGTGTAAAATAAACTTATTCAGGTGTATTACAAGAAATTAGTGGTAAATGACTTGTCATACACAATGTATGATAGGTTATAATGGCATAAAATCAACTTTTGCTATTTTTTTCAACTAATTACTGTTACAATGGGATAAAATCGAATCATACAATGGGTATGATACATTTTAATGGTGTAAAATGAACTTATTCAGGTTCTTTTCAAGCAATTAGTTGTAAATGACTTATCATACACAATATATGATAGGTTATAATGTCAAAAAATTAACTTTTACTGGTTTTTACTTCTAATTACTGTTACAGAGGGCTAAATCGAATCATACAATGGGTATGATGTGTTTTAATAGTGTAAAATAAACTTATTCAGGTTTATTTCAAGCAATTAGTTGTAAATCACTTATCATACACAATATATGATACGTTATAATGGCATAAAATCAAATTTTGCTGTTTTTTTCAAGTAATTAGGGGTAAGTGGTCTGAAATCGAATCATACACTGGGTATGATTTATTTTAATGGTTTAAAATGAGCTTATTCAGGTGTATTACAAGAAATTAGTAGTAAATGACTTGTAATACACAACGTATGATAGGTTTAATGGCATAAAATCAACTTTTACTGGTTTTTTCAACTAATTACTGTTACAGTGGGATGAAATCGAATCATGCACTGGGTATGATACATTTTAATGGTGTAAAATGAACTTATTCAGGTTTATTTCAAGGAATTAGTTATAAATGACTTCTCATACACAATGTATGATACGTTATAATGGCAAAAAATCAACTTTTGCTGTTTTTTCAAGTAATTAGGGGTAAGTGGTCTGAAATTGAATCATACACTGGGTAATATTCGTTTTAATGGTTTGAAATGAGCTTATTCAGGTTTAGTTCTAAACAATTAGTGGTAAATGACGTATCATACCCAATGTATGATAGGTTGTAATGGCATAAAATTAACTTTTGCTGTTTTTTTTCAAGTAATTAGGGGTACAGTGGTCTGAAATCGAATCATAAACTGGGTATGATGCTTTATAGTGGTGTAAAGTGACCTTATTCAGGTATATTAGAAGTAATTAGCGGTAAAGAGCTTGTCATACACAATGTATGATAGGTTTTATTGGCATAAAATCAACTTTTGCTTTTTTTTCAAGTTATTAGGGGTACAGTGGTCTGAAATCGAATCATACACTGGATATGATACGCTTTAATGGTGTAAAGTGAACTTATTCATGTTTAGTTCAAGAAATTAGTGGTAAATGACTTATCATACACAATGTATGATACGTTAAAATGGCATAAAATCAACTTTTGCAGTTTTTTTTCAAATAATTAGGGGTAAGTGCTCTGAAATCGAATTATACACTGGGTATGATTCGTTTTAATGGTGTAAAATGAGGTTATTCAGGTGTAATTCAAGAAATTAATGGTAAATGACTTGTAATACACAATGTATGATAGATTTTAATGGCATAAAATCAACTTTTACTGGTTTTTTCAACTAATTACTATTACAGTGGGATGAAATCGAATCATACAATGGGTATGATACGTTTTAATGGTGTAAAATAAACTTATTCAGGTGTATTCCAAGCAATTAGTGGTAAATGACTTGTCATACACAATGTATGATAGGTTTTAATAGCATAAAATCAACTTTTACTGTTTTTTTCAAGTAATTAGGGGTACAGTGGTCTGAAATCGAATCATACACTGGGTATGATTCGTTTTAATGGTGTAAAATGACCTTACTTAGGTATAATTGAAGTAATTAGCGGTAAAGATCTTGTCATACACAATGTATGATAGGTTTTAATAGCATAAAATCAACTTTTGCGGGTTTTTCCATTTATTTAAGGGTACAGTGGTCTGAAATCTGCTTATAGACGTGTATTTCAAGTTTTATTGGTGTATGATGCACTTCATACACGGTGTATGATGGGTTATATTTGTGTAAAATCAGCGTTTTTTTGTGTATTTTTGGGATGTGTATTTGGAAAAAAATATACATTTTGAGTATATCCGTACGATTTTCCTTCAAAAAGGCCCTCCCATTCACCCCCTCCAACCCGTCCCCTTTCTCTTTCCTCATTTAATGCCATCCCATCCATACCCCTGCTCTCGCCTCATTTACTTACAGATGTAAAACCCCTTCCCACCTTTCTGTCTTCCCATAAGCAACTTGTTTTACAAGCCACCAGTTACTCTCCTCTTTCTCTCACCCGTTCATTCTCTCTCTCCTCTTTCCGAATTTGTTCATCCTCTTTCTCCTCTACTTCAGCTGCGATTGTCGTTCCCGTGGGTCTGACCTCTGTTTTTACACCTTCATCCTTGATCTATAGCTGCTCCAGTCTTTAATCACCATTTTCGAAGGTGAGTAAGAGTTATTTTTGTAGGGTTTAGGGTTTTGGTGCTCCAATGTATAATATCCGTTTGTTTCGTACCATTTCCTGAACATAGTGCATAGTATTTGTTAGGGTTTAGGGTTTTGGTGTTAGTGGCTTTGTGATTAGTGTTTTTTATTTGTGTAAAATGATCTTCTGCATGTTTTGTGGTTTTTTTTCACGTAAAATCGACCTTTGTGGTATAATGAACTTCTGCATGTTTCATATGAGCAACCATACAGTGTGTAGGATTGGTTTTAATGGTGTATAACCAACTTGTGTTTCTGTATTATAAGTAATTAGTGGTGGTGTGTAATCAATTATACACTCTGTATGATTGATTTCAATGGTGTAGAACCAAAGTGTGTCTGTTTGTGTTCAGTTAATGGTGTATTGCTTTTATTTCAGATGGCATTTTACACACGTAGGAAGAGCCGTCCTGCCGTTGAGGTTGATTACATTTTCCCGAGGGGTTTCTGGAAATTCCTCCAAATCAACCAAATAGGTTTGTCAACCAAGGTTGTTACGGAGATAAAGGAAATCTTGAAGGACGACGAAGCTAAGGTTTGACACTGTATCCATTTTAATTATGTTGACTTTTGACAATGACATTTATGATACCATATTAACTAAAAGTGTTTTGCATTACAGCTTGCCCTTGCCTCACAATACAATGTCGGGCATCTGCTTGGGCTGAGTGAGACCAATGTCAGCTTCTGGCATAGTCTCATTCACGTTGTCCTTCTCCACCAGGTGGCAACCCCAATCCCGAGGAGTTATCATTCTTATTTGGTAGGAAGGTAGTGCACCTTGGGAGGAGGGAGTTTTGCATTCTCACCGGCTTGAGATATGCCGGTGTGGAAGATGTACGCGGTGGTCCCAACAGGCTGGTTGCCAAGTATGGCATGAGGGGGAGGATGACTAGGCAGCAGCTTTTTGATGCATGCAGAACCTGCTCCATCATGGAGGACCAGGTTAAGCTTGTTGTTGCGTACCTGGTAGAGGGTCTACTGTTCGCCAAACGCAAGCGAACGGGCATTGACCCGAACATCCTGGCCCTCGTGGACGATGTGGACTCTTTCAATCGTGTTGCATGGGGATCCTTGAGCTGGAAATTCTTGGTGCGGAAGCTCAAGGATTTCGCTGCAAGAATGCACCACGGTTTGGAGAATACCTACTCCGTCCACGGGTTCTAGGATGTGGTTTCCATATTTGCCCTGGAAACCCTTCCAGAACTTGCCAAGGTTGGGGCGGTGAGGGTTGGCGACCAGCCTCTTGGGCGGATCCTTAACTGGAAGATGTCCGTTAAGGCTCCGTACTCCGCTCTGCTCTCAACGGTATTTGATCAGGTAATAAATACACTATGTTGTTATTGTTTTACTACTGTATGTTTCATATATTTTGGGTTAGAAGTGTGTTTTGTAATTTTACTAACGTGTATATGATGTATCTTCCTTTGATCAGCAATTGAATGCCGAACCGATTAGACTGACGAGTGCGGAAGCCGGTCAGCCTAATCTACAAGGCATTCCCTATGCTGAGGATGCTGAGGAGGGGTTTCAATCTCCTGTTATGGCAATGCCAGCAGAGCTTGGTGAGGAGCCACAACCATTGGCAACTCAACCTCCGTTGCCGGAATCCAGGGAGGACCCGTATCCTACGTCAACCAATTCGGCGGACCAATCGGTATGATGAATTATTTTGTGTTTATTTAATTGTATTTTTATCCATGTGGATACTACATTATTCAAATTTGCTGATTATGCGAATTTGGAGGACTTATTGCAGGTTATGGAGAGACTCGAAGCGATGGATAAGGAGGTGCAAATGATACGGATGCAGCTTGAAGCGCACCAGCGAATGCTGCAAATGTACGAACGACGGTTTGAGGCTCAGGATGCACTGATTAAGGAGCTGCTCTCAGACCGTCAAGCGCAGGCCGCATCGCCGCACTTATGTTCATCGACTTCCACTCACCCATCCCCGATTGAGCAAGCCATAATAGTTTCTCCTGTACGTACTGGGTAAGACACTAGATTCCTTGTTAGTGTCCCAATTTATTATGTTTTCATGCATGTTGATGCTTATTGACTTTTGCTATGTGCTATGCCATCTAGGGCCGAGGAAAATGTCTTCAAGGAACCATCGTCACCGCATGTCAAAGGCGTTGAAAACTTGTTGACATTGTCCGAGACAGTGTGTAGTTTGGGGCAAGAGAGGAGGGACCCCAAGCCAAACCCCAAGTACAAAGGTGAGGAATGGACTGCGGAGGGTAAGAGCAAACGGGCAAAAATTACCCATCCTGGACCGGAGCCAGTTCTGCCCTTCAATCCATTCCAGCCTCCCTCCGACAAAGACATAGAAGATTTTGAAGATTTTTACAAAAGTTTCCACGCAACGGTCGCTAAGTGAGTGTGATTTTGCACGATGCTTTTTGATAATTTGTATGTAAAAGTTTCTAGAATGCATCTTTCTTAGGTGTGTTTCAAGTAATTAGTGGTGTCTGAAAGAAAATCATACACTGTGTATGATGCACTATCATGGTATCAAGTGAACTTATTCAGGTGTATTTTAATTAATTAGTGGTAAATGATTTGTCATACACAATATATGATAGGTTATAATGGCATAAAATCAACTTTTGTTGTTTTATTCAAGTAATTAGGGGTACAGTGGTCTGAAATTGAATCCTACACTAGGTATGATGCGTTTTAATGGTGTAAAATGATTCGATTCAGGTGTATTTTAAGCAATTAGTGGTAAATGACTTGGCATACACAATGTATGATAGGTTTTAATGGCATAAAATCAACGTTTGCAGTTTTTTTATGTAATTACTGTTACAGTGGTCTGAAATCAAATCATACACTGGGTATGATGCGTTTTAATGGTGTAAAATGATTCAATTCAGGTGTATTTTAAGCATTTAGTGGTAAATGACTTGGCATACACAATGTATGATAGGTTTTAATGGCATAAAATCAACTTTTGCAGTTATTTTTATGTAATTACTGTTACAGTGGTCTGAAATCGAATCATACACTGGGTATGACTCGTTTTAATGGTTTAAAATGAGCTTATTCAGGTTTATTACAAAAAATTAGTGTTAAAAGACTTGTCATACACAATGTATGATAGGTTTTAATGGCATAAAATCAACTTTTACTCGTTTTTCAAGTAATTACTGTTACAGTGGTCTGAAATCATCTTTCTTATGGTATGCTTATATATCGTGCTTGGTGTTGTATATTACAGAGATTTGAAGACCCCCTTTCCGTTACCTAATGATCAACGAATGGATTTCTCTGTTTTGACTGTGACGACGGGTCAATTTTGGTATCGGTTGAGAAACGAGGACGCCTGGCTTACTGATGAAGTATGTTTCCCATCATGATAGTGTTGCCGTGTGTCAACTAATAAGTAAAATCAACCTGTGTTAAATCTACTTATGTTATTGTGTATTAAGTAAGTGTTGTATTACTAGTCATACACCGTGTATGGTTGATGCTAAAGGTGTAAAATCAACCTGTGTTAGTGTGTTTTGAATAAAGAGTGGTGTATGATTAGTCATAGGGTTCAACTGTGTAAAATGAACTTATTTATGTGTGTAAAATCAACTTGTCTCAACTAATTAGTTTTGAATCGCAGGAAATGGATGTAATTCTGCACTACATTTTGGAGAAGAAACATCAGTGGCCAGAGCAATTCGACCAGAGGGCAACATGCGCGGACACAACTGTTGCTCCTCAATTTGGACCCCTACTCAAACAGATTCAAAACAGTGGAATCCCGCTTGAGTCAGCTTTTACTGACTTTGATTCGTTGATCATTAAGTTCCTTGCCGGGGATGCCACGTATGGGGTCAGCTGCCACAACGTGGATCGGATATACATGCCCATTAATCAACCTAATCAACATTGGTTCCTTGCTGCCATCCATCTTAATGCTTGGCGGATATAGGTATTTGATTCCTTGTACGCCGCCAAATCCAGGGCAGCAAGATTAGAACATGTGGAACCAATTGCAAAATTGCTTCCACATGCTCTAGCGTTGGTTAATTTTTGGGATGTCCGAAAGGACCTCATACAGTTCAAGGGCAAGCCTTTCTCGGTAACTTACAAACGGAATGAATGTCCACAACAAGGGGGGTATGACATCTACTTCCCATGCAATTTTACTATTCCGTTTATTTGGACTTTTGGTTATGAAGTGGATGCAAAATAGTCATTACTTGCAATGATGTACAATTTCTGACTGTGAAATATGTATTAATATTAACTGCAGGTCAGACTATGGAATTTTTGTTGTAAAGTTCATAGAGTTTTTGCTTACCAAAGGACTGAGCATCTCCCAATGCACGCAAGAGCAGATGGGGAAATTGCGGCTGTATACTTCCGTACACTTGTACAGACACGGAAGGAATAAACGGCTTCAATTGCATGCATGTCCATAAAATTATGTTATTCATTATACATTGCTTTCATTATACTGAAAGTTGTATGTAATAAAAATGCATACTTATACCAAAGGATTTACATTGTATTCATTATGTTGAAAGTTGTATGTAATATTGTATATTTCGATGTTGTTGTATGTTCCTATTGATGTATTTTCAAATGTTGTAATAAAAATGTATACTTGTACCAAAGGATTTACATTGTATTCATTATATTGAAAGTTGTATGTAAGTTTACAGATATTTCGATGTTGTTGTATTTTCCTATTGATGTATTCACATGTGCAAAGGTTGTTATTAACCATTCAAACTCATCCTACACCGTTTATGATTGGTTATACACCACTAAGTACCTAAAACACAATTGTAGAACTTGATTTTTCACCCATATAACTCATCATACACAGCGTATTAATGGTGTGACACCAATAATTTCCAACAAACTTAAAAATACATGCACAGCCCGTGATTTTACCATACATAAAACTCGTCAAACACTGTGTATGATACGTAGAACTTGACACATTTTAAAACCCTGCATACAATTTGCATGACAAACTGGACATATATAACTGCTGGAACTACATACAGTTGTCCCTCTGCATATGTTGTCCGTAAAGTACATCCACTGCATGCATACAAAGTTCAAGATCCTTATCATGCGGATGAAGTTCACACCATTACAACTCATCGTACACCGTACACCATGTGTGATTGATCATACACCACTAATTGCTTGGTAGGCCGTTGATGAAACATGTTCCGTAGAAGTGCCACCTCTCTTTGTGTCTCAGCTGTCACTGGCCCACCACCGCCGCTGCTAGAGCCACTTACATTAGGAATTTAAACGGGTCGATATATTAAGGACCGTATATGCTTGGCTTCCTGTCCATCTCATCCCTTTATAGGGGGAGAACCGTGGGAGAGGGGTATGATAAAGTAGGTGGTAGTTGAGGTTATTAAATGCCTTGCTTTGTAGTCCATTATGACCCCCTGAACATTCAATGTTCAACCACCAACCAACCCAACCGGTCAGCCTCATCCATATAAATCAACAAGGGCATTTATATTGCTTGGTACACAATTTCATTGATGGTTGTGGCAATTATAGTGTTTCGAATACTTAGTAGTGTTTTGCTTACCATACATAGTGTATGATGAGTCTTAATGGTGTGAAATCAACTTGTACAAGTGTGTTTCAACTACTTAGTGGTGTATGACTTACCATACTTAGTGTATGACAAGCCTTAATGGTGTGAAATCAACTTGTACAAGTGTGTTTCAACTACTTAGTGGTGTATGACTTACCATGCTTAGTGTATGATGAGTCTTAATGGTGTGAAATCAACTTGTACAAGTGTGTTTCAACTACTTAGTGGTGTATGACTTACCATACTTAGTGTATGACAAGTCTTAATGGTGTGAAATCAACTTGTACAAGTGTGTTTCAACTACTTAGTGGTGTATGACTTACCATACTTAGTGTATGACAAGTCTTAATGGTGTGAAATCAACTTGTACAAGTGTGTTTCAACTACTTAGTGGTGTATGACTTACCATACTTAGTGTATGATGAGTCTTGATGGTGTGAAATCAACTTGTACAAGTGTGTTTCAACTATTTAGTTGTGTATGACTTACCATACTTAGTGTATGATGAGTCTTAATGGTGTGAAATCAACTTGTACAAGTGTGTTTCAACTACTTAGTGGTGTATGACTTACCATACTTAGTGTATGACAAGTCTTAATGGTGTGAAATCAACTTGTACAAGTGTGTTTCAACTACTTAGTGGTGTATGACTTACCATACTTAGTGTATGATGAGTCTTGATGGTGTGAAATCAACTTGTACAAGTGTGTTTCAACTACTTAGTGGTGTATGACTTACCATACTTAGTGTATGATGAGTCTTAATTGTATGAAATCAACTTGTACAAGTGTATTTCAACTACCTAGTGGTGTATGACTTACCAAACTTAGTGTATGACAAGTCTTAATGGTGTGAAATCAACTTCTACAAGTGTGTTTCAACTACTTAGTGGTGTATGACTTACCTTTGATGCTGATATGTGTGGCGATACACCATCCACGCATGTCGACATACATCGTAACACACTTGAAAAACACATCAACCACTTAGAACACACAATTGGGACCAACTTCAAATCAATTCATTGACAGCTTTCATTAGAGGAATATACAACAGTATGGAAATATACACATTTTTCATTACCCTATTACGTACACTCACAACCTTCCGACAATTTTCAGTACACTGGATATAACGTAAATCCTATGGTAATGTACAATGTAAATCCTATGGTAAAACGAAATTATATAGGTATGTCACAAGTAAAATTTATACATTTGAAGACTATAAGTTAATTTGGAGGAGGGACTTGAGATGGACGGCCGGAGTTGGATGAGGTGCATTCGCCATTAGGATGCAGAGCAATTGGATTCTTGCACGTGGATCGGTTATGCTCGTGTTCCTTGCACCGACTGCACCTTTGATGAACACGCTCCTCACCGACAGACGGAATCCTCCTCTTCCGCCTCCTCCCAGAAGAGGTTCTAACGTCGGGTGGAAGAAGATTCATGTCAACTACATCACGAGGGATACGCCAGTCACTTATGTGTGGCATTGGGTAGACGACACCTCTATACGACTCGTACCAATATTCTCTATAGTAGTACGGCGAGCACAAGTCGTACAGAGCATAAGGACTGTGCTGTACCACTGCTAACGCATGCTCACATGGAAGCTGCTCAAGCTGAAACCTGCGGCAGGTACATGTCCAGAGCGACATATCTATTACAAAGTTTTTCTCCCCATCGATGACGTCGAACGTATGATCATCAGCTCGCAATATCTGCATTACCACAATAATAGACAAACGCGTCAAACAACCAAGGTGCATGCAAAATACAAAAATATGAAAAAACAAGACAATATGTACGGAGCTTACCGTCATCGTTCTTGCTAACTTGAATCTGTCTTGTAATTTTTTTTCGACGTCGGGGGACATTGTACTGATGCAAGCTTCAGCCTGGGCTCTTCTTTCCTGAAACCACCTCTGCAACAGTAGCCTACACTCATCAACAAGGGCTGTAATTGGATAGCCACGTACCTTGACCAATACAGCATTCATGGATTCCGAAATGTTTGTCGTCATTATGTTGTACCGACGACCATGGGAGTGGGAACGAGTCCACTTGTCCAGTCCCACATCTTTCAAGTAATCTTTAGCCCCGGGTACAGCACAACATAAACTGAAAAACAAACTATGGAATTCTTGAATGTTGTATGCTTTGGCTGCTTTGTAGTAGTACTGATCCAAATGCTTCCTGTTGCTCTTGAATTTGGCCTTCAAGTTGTTCAGCAAGTGGTACATGCAGAGCCCGTGAAATGTGACAGGGAAAAGTTCTTCCACCACGCGTTGGATGCTTCGGTGTCTATCGGATACAATGACATGGCCAGCAGGCTCCCCAGTTACTTCCTTCAACCTACTAAGGAACCAATGCCCTGATGCATCATTCTCTGAATCACCGATGCCGATAGCAATCAGGAAAATTTGCTGGTTGGCATCGTGGCAAATGGCCTTGAACAAAACACCCCGGTACTTTCCCTTCAGATGTGTTGGGTCAATGCTCACAACCGGCCGGCAAAACCGGTACCCATTAAGTGAAGCACCAAACGCAATGAAGAGGTACTGAAACCTACTTTCATCATCTGTCTGTAAATAAAATGTGGCACCGGGGTCAGTCTGTTTGAGGACTTGCAGATAGGCAGGCAAGAATGCATAGGACTCTTCGGCCGTACCCAATCTAACATTGTCGTATGCAAACTCTCTCGCCCTCCAAGCAACACTGTAGCTGATATCGACACCGTAGCAACTTCGGATGTCATCTATGACATCCCGTGGCTTAAACACTCTCCCGAGGTTCACAAGTTTCTTGCGGACGCACTCCCCGACGACCCAACTGGTTGCCTGCCTATGTCTAACAGTGGTGAGATCACTAGGGTGGTTGTGGTTCTTTTCTACTTTTGTAACCATCCAGCAGCCACCATCTGCTACACACGTAGCCCGAACCCTCCATGTGCAGCCCTCTTGTGCGCAGCGGACAACCGTTAAGGATTTGTTCGACTTGTAGCTCCTGAATTCAAATTTTTCCCTAAGCGCAATCACTGCCAGGTTAGTCAACAAGTCCCTCTTCGTCGTAAATATTTCATCGACTTCAATATCCTCAACCATCCGGCCCTGCGCATATACCTCGTTGATCCGGCTCCTCTCATCACCGGAGCCAGCCTCATCATCAGAACGAGGATCACCAGCAGCTTGGATGTCAGGGTGGACATTCGGTTGACCGCTGGGTTCCGCATTCCGTTCCAATTCAGGTTCGACAATCAGAGGGTCTTTACGGGAAATATTATGATGCTCATAAGTGTGCCCCTCTGGAGGTGAGGCATAGGTACAGTCGGTTGCACCTGGGATAAATTGATATTGTCCAAATTATCCCATGCACTTTGATTGGAATTTTCCCAATCTCCACCTGTTGCTGTTGCCTCAACCGTCACAGTAGGCATGTTCAAATCTACATCAGATGCATCTACATGGGCTGCTTCTTCCATCCCCGCATCCATACATCCACCAGAAGTCTCGGGAACCTCAGGGTGCGAACGGCCACTATTCTCGTCACCATCGGGAATTGTTTGAAAGGGAGTTCGTTGCTAATCGAAGCTAGGATTCCTGTCACCGGATGACTCTACAGTTACGATCAAAGGATGCTTCGCCCTATCTTCTTTGGCTAGTTCCTTCCAAAACATAACGGACCTATCGTCAACGACATCGTATAAGGGCACGGCCGGAACAGCGGTGAAAGATTGAAAATGCATCTTTGAACCCGCATCCAACTGAGCACCAATCACCTCCGCCACAGTCCTTTGCAAACCAGCGAAGTCAGTTTTCTCATCCACAAAAATATAAGCCAATTTTTCACCAGCGTACTTTGCCCTCTCCCTCAAGTAGCCACCGTACAGAACGCATGCAATAGCAGCATCACCCATTACTGTGGACAAGAAAAAAACATGATATCAAAGCAAAATTGACATGAAACACACTAGGATGGAATGAAAGTACAGCATTGAAACCACTAAAAACGGTGTATGATTGGTTTAAAACCATAATACACAAATAACACTACTTTAAGAAAGAATACATGGTGTATGATTTGAGTTACAGTCATAAACAAGTTCATCACACACCTTTTAAAGCAATCATACACGGTCTACGGTTAAGGATACCACATTCTATACACGAAAGACACCAAAACAGGTTCATCCTAGACCAATCAAAGCTATCATACACGGTGTATGGTAAGCCATACACCATTCTGTACTTGAAAGACATCAAAATAAGTTCATCATACACCCTTTGAAGCTCTCATACACAGTGTATGATGGATTATTCACCATTAATTACTTAACATACACAAACACAGGTTGGTTATACACCATTAAACCCAATCCTACACAGTGTATGACTGATTATACACCATTAATTACTTAACATACACATACACAGGTTGGTTATATGCCATTAAACCCAATCATACACAGTGTATGACTGATTATACACCATTAATTACTTAACATACACATACACAGGTTGGTTATAGGCCATTATACCCAATCATACACAGTGTATGACTGATTATACACTTAACATACACATACACAGGTTGGTTATACGCCATTAAACCCAATCATACACAGTGTATAGTTGCTCATAAACCACTAATTACTTAAAAAACGTCTGCACAAGTTGGTTATACACCATTAAACCCAATCCTACACAGTGTATGACTGATTATACACTTAACATACACATACACAGGTTGGTTATACGCGATTAAACCCAATCCTACACAGTGTATGACTGATTATACACCATTAATTACTTAACATACACGTACACAGGTTGGTTATAGGCCATTAAACCCAATCATACACAGTGTATGGTTGCTCATAAACCACTAATTACTTAAAAAACGTCTGCACAAGTTGGTTATACACCATTAAACCCAATCCTACACAGTGTATGACTGATTATACACTTAATACACACAAACACAAGTTGGTTATACGCCATTAAACCCAATCCTACACAGTGTATGACTGATTAGACACCATTAATTACTTAACATACACAAACACAAATTGATTTCACACCATTCAAACCTATCATACACGGTGTATGATAGATCATACAGCACTATTTACATGAAGCACACCTAAACAAGTTGATTTCACACCATTAAAACCTATCATACACGATGTATGACTAATCATACACCACTAATGAGTTCAAACACACCAAAAGAAAGTTATAATACATCATTTAAATCAATCATAAACCATAAATGACTTGTATCACACCGACCTCATAGGACAAGGATACGTTAACGACAATGTCAGCAAATGGTCATGTTACCTTCAGTATCTGATCTGAAAACCGTGAAATGTGTGTAAGGACTCAACGTTGAACCTACAGCAATGCCACGAAGCTTCAAACACGATCTTAAAATGGCTTCTTCTTCTTCTTCTTCCGAGGGCCCAATGTAGCAGATTGAGAGAAAAATGGACTTGGGGAATTCAGATTAAGAGAAAAGTAACAAATACCATGAACAAGAGGTGAGTAAATGGGCGGGAAATGAGAAGAAGGGAGGAATAGAGTGAGAAGCAAGTTACATGACATAAAGTAAAAATATGTACTTTTGCATTAAATGAAGAGAGAGAAAATGGAGTGGAGAGAGGCTAAATTACAGTAATCGGCTGCGCATTAAATGAGGAGAGAGAAAGGGGACGGGTTGGGGGGGGGGGGGTGAATGGGAGGGCCTTTTTGAAGGGAAATCGTACGGATTACTATACTCAAAATGTATATTTTTTTTCTAAATACTCATTACTAAAATACACAAATACACGTTGATTTTACACAAATATAACCCATCGTATACCGTGTATGAAGTGCATCATACACCAATAAAACTTGAACTACACGTATATAGATTCGATTTCAGACCACTTTACCCCTAATAACTTGAAAAAAAACAGCAAAAGTTGATTTTATGCCAATAAAACCTATCATACATTGTGTATGACAAGCTCTTTACCGCTAATTACTTCTAATATACCTGAATAAGGTCACTTTACACCACTATAAAGCATCATACCCAGTTTATGATTCGATTTTAGACCAATGTACCCCTAATTACTTGAAAAAAAACAGCAAAAGTTGATTTTATGCCATTACAACCTATCATACATAGGGTATGATACGTCATTTACCACTAATTGTTTAGAACTAAACCTGAATAAGCTCATTTCAAACCATTAAAACGAATCATACCCTGTGTATGATTCAATTTCAAACCACTTACCCCTAATTACATGAAAAAACAGCAAAAGTTGATTTTTTGCCATTATAACGTATCATACATTGTGTATGAGAAGTCATTTACAACTAATTCCTTAAAATAAACCTGAATAAGTTCATTTTACGCCATTAAATCACATCATACCCAGTGCATGATTCGATTTCATCCCACTGTAACAGTAATTAGTTGAAAAAACCAGTAAAAGTTGATTTTATGCCATTAAACCTATCATACGTTGTGTATTACAAGTCATTTACCACTAATTTCTTGTAATACACCTGAATAAGCTCATTTTAAACCATTAGAATGAATCATACCCAGTGTATGATTCGATTTCAGACCACTTACCCCTAATTACTTGAAAAAAACAGCAAAAGTTGATTTTATGCCATTATAACGTATCATACATTGTGTATGATAAGTGATTTACAACTAATTGCTTGAAATAAACCTGAATAAGTTTATTTTACACCATTAAAACACATCATACCTATTTTATGATTCGATTCAGCCCTCTGTAACAGTAATTAGAAGTAAAAACCAGTAAAAGTTAATTTTTTGACATTATAACCTATCATACATTGTGTATGATAAGTCATTTACAACTAATTGCTTGAAAAGAACCTGAATAAGTTCATTTTACACCATTAAAATGTATCATACCCATTGTATGATTCGATTTCATCCCACTGTAACAGTAATTAGTTGAAAAAAACAGCAAAAGTTGATTTTATGCGATTATAACCTATCATACATTGTGTATGACAAGTCATTTACCACTAATTTCTTGTAATACACCTGAATAAGTTCATTTTACACCATTAAAACGCATCATACCCAGTGTATGATTCGATTTCATCCCACTGTACGTCTAATTACTTGAAAAAAAACAGCAAAAGTTGATTTTATGCGATTATAACCTATCATACATTGTGTATGATAAGTCATTTACCACTAATTGTTTTAATAAAGCCTGAAAAGGTTCATTTAGTATTGCTCAGAGTATCATACCCATTGTATAATTAGATTTTAGCCCACTGTAACAGTAATTACTTGAAAAAAACAGCAAAAGTTGATTTTTTGCCATTATAACCTATCATACATTGTGTATGACAAGGCATTTACCACTAATTGCTTGAACTACACCTGAATAAGTTCATTTTACACCATTTTAACTCATCATACCCATTGTATGATTCGATTTCAGACCACTATACCCCTAATTACTTGAAAAAAACAGCAAAAGTTGATTTTATGCCATTATAACCTATCATACATTGTGTATGACAAGTCATTTACCACTAATTGCTTGGAATACACCTGAATAAGTTCATTTTATACCATTAAAACGCATCATACCCAGTGTATGATTCGATTTTATCCAACTGTACGTCTAATTACTTGAAACAAAAAGCAAAAGTTGATTTTATGCCATTATAACCTATCATACATTGTGTATGATAAGTCTTTTACCACTAATTTCTTGTAATACACCTGAATAAGCTTATTTACACCATTAAAAGGAATCATACCCAGTGTATGATTTTATTAATTACTTCAAGCACGCCTAAACAAGGTCTGGGAGGGAAGAAGAAGAAATGGCAAATTTGGAAATTATATTTTTTTTTTTGACAAAAAAAAATTCAAAAGGAAAAAAAAATGAAGAAAAGGAGAGTGAAAGGTCAAAAGAGTGTACTTTTGCCTGCCTTGCATTAAATGAGGAGAGAGAAAGAGAGAGAGAGAGAGGGGACGGATGGGGGGGGGGGGGGGGGGTGAGGTGGGAGGGCATTTTTGTCCAAAAGAGTCTATTTATGGCTAAAGGGGTCTAAAAAACATTAAGGGGGGGCTGGGGGGTCCAATCCGTACGATTTTCCAAATTTTATAATAAAATAAAAATATAAAGAACTATTCAAATAAAAATAAAAAGTTTATTTGAAAAATTTACATATATTAGACACCACATAATAATATTTTGACCATAAAGTATATAACTATATGTTCGTTTATTTTCACTTAGAAACTGTCATTTTTGCTTTCTTTAAGAACGGTTGTTCTCATTTATAGTTTTTAATTCTAGATTTTTTTTTAAAAATACTAGAAAAATGATATTTTTAGAAGTCATTTCAAATTTTCGTGGTAGGTCTACAACAACAACAACAACAACAAACTCAGTACCTCCAAGGGCTCCCGCCTAAGCAGGGTCTGGGGAGGGTAGATGTACACAGCCTTCCCCCTTCAGGGGGCTGCCCTGAAGAAAGGCTGTTTCCGAGGACCCCCAACCTGAGAAAGCAGGTCCGCCGCGTAGAGCAAGTGACCTGACAGCAGGAGAGTAACAAATGAGTAGGGCACACACACGACAAGCACAACAACAAACATACAACATACAAACATAAATCAATCTACATCAGCATAAATCGAAGATAAGATAGAGATAGAGAATGGGATAGAGCTAAAGATAAAGATGCAGATAGGATAGAGATACGTAGGCAAGTGGCAGCGCCAGAAGCTAGTACACCACCTACGTGCGCCAGCAGGAAGAAGAGGCCTAGCACTAGTAAGCTCGACTATCCTACTCCAACTGGAGCCTCAATTACCCCTATACTAGCCCTCCATTGGGCCCTATCTACGGCCATCTCCTCCCGAAGGGTTAGGTGGGTGAGGTCTTGTCGGATCATCTCCATCCATCTCTTTTTCAGCCTGCCTCTTCCTTACTGGCCAGTGTAGTAAGGGGTTGTTTGCATCTCCTTACTGGAGCGTTGCAAGGTCTCCCTCTGACATGTCCGAACCACCTCAGACGTTGCTCTCTCAATTTATCTTCAATAGAGGCTACGCCCAATTTTCCTCTTATGACGTCGTTTATGATCCTATCCTTCCTTGTGTGTCCGCACATCCACCTCAACATTCGCATCTCCACCACCTTCATCTTCTGTGTATGTTGTAGTTTCATCGTCCTGCACTCCACCCCATACGTCATGGTTGGTCTCACAACCGTCTTATAGTATCTATCATTTAGCTTCAAGGGGAACTTTCTATCACAAAGTACCACGGAGGTCATCCTCCACTTATGCCATCCCGCTTTAATCCAATAGTTGACATCCTTGTCCACTTCGCCGTTGTGCTGTATCATGGACCCCAAGTACCTGAAGCTCTCCTTCTTCGATATGGCCTCAGAACCGATCTTGACGTCTTCCCGGCTAGACATGGAAGAGGGATCGAACTTGAATTCCATGTGCTCGGTCTTGGCTCTGCTTAGTCATAAACCCTTCAACTCTAGTACCCCTCTCCACAGTTCCAGCTTCTCATTTACCTCATCCTGCAACTCCCCCACCAACACAATGTTATCTGCAAAAAGTTTGTACCAAGATATACATCCTTGGATGCGCCAAGTGAGCTCGTCCGTAACCAAGATGAACAGATAGGGGCTCAAAGCCGACCCTTGGTGTACCCCTACTGTAATTGGGAAATGGTCTGTCGCCCCATCCACGGTGCGCACTATAGTCTGTGCCTCCTTGTACATGTCTCTAATGGCTCGAATGTAGGGCGCGAGGATGCTTTTCCTGTCCAAAACTCTCCAAAGGACCTCCCTTGGCACTCTATCATATGCCTTTTCTAAATCAATAAAAACCGTATGAAGGTCCTTTTGTCTCTCCCTGTATTGCTCTATCGTCCGCCTTAGGATGTGGGTGGCCTCTATTATTGATCTCCCGGGCATAAATCCTAATTAGTTCTCGGACACCTCTGTCAGTTGCCTTAACCTCCTCTCTATGACCCGTTTCCACAACTTCAGAGTGTGGCACATTAGTTTGATACCCCGATAGTTGGCGCAGCTCTGAATGTCGCCTTTGTTCTTATATATCGGAATCAATGTGCTCTTCCTCCATTCCTCAGGCATCTTCTCCCCCAGAAGGATTTGGTTAAATAGTTTAGTCAGCCAACTGACGCCCTTCTGTCCAGGGCATTTCCATACTTCTATGGGTATGCCATCGGGGTCAACTGCTTTACCCCTTCCCATGAGTTTCAGGGCTTCCTTGACTTCCTCTGTGCTAATTTGCCTACAATCACAGTGGTTATGTTGCTCCTCCGATGTTTGAAGATCACCTAAGGTTATCTCTGTCCCTCCTTGTTCGTTGAACAGCTTGTGAAAGTATGTTTTCCACCTAGCCTTAGTTAGTTGCCTGTCCACGAGTACCTGTCCATCCTTCCCTCTTATGCATTGTACTCTATCCAAGTCCCTGGTCTTCCTTTCTCTTGCATTGGCGATTCTACATAAGTCCCTCGCACCCTCCTTGGTCTCCATTCTTTTGTAGAAATCCTCATAAGCTCTTGATTGTACTTCTCTGACTGCTCTCTTTGCTTCTCTCCTAGCTTGAAGATACCGATGTTGCTTATCCACATCTCTGTCATGGTCCCACTCTTTGAAACAAACTTGTTTGGCTTTAATGCTCTCTTGGACCTCCTCGCACCACCACCATGACTCTGTTGCTTGGTACTCTTCCCTTTGACGTGCCGAGAATTTCCCATGCCAGTCCTCTAATCTTTTGGGCCAGTTGGTTCCACATCTGGTTTGCATCTCCCTCGAGGTCCCACCAGAGCTCGGCCTCCACTCTTTCCTTGTATACCTTATACTTCTCTCCCTTTAAAACCCTCCAACGGTATTCGTCTGCGCGGGTTTGTCGATTCTTTTGGTCTTCTTCTTTGCGTTTATATCCACCCACAGCACCCTATGTTGTGTAGATAGGTCTTCCCCTGGGGTCGCCTTGCAATCCCTGCAATCTCTTTGCACCCTTTTCTTTAATAGTATGTAGTCAATCTGTGCTCTTGTCCCACCGCTTTGGTACGTGATGATGTGCTGCTCACGCTTTCTGAAGAAGGTGTTGGCCACCGTTAGGTCGTATGTGACCGCGAAGTCTAGTAGGACTTTGCCCTCTACATTCCTGGTTCCATAGCCGAATCCTCCATGGTACGAAGCATAGCCGTCCTCCGTCGCGCCAACGTGTCCATTGAAATCCCCTCCAATCATCACTTGTTCAGCTAGGGGTATGCCTTGCATCATTGTGTCTAAGTCCTCCCAGAATGTTGCCTTCTCATGCTCAGTTACTCTATTTTGAGGTGCGTAGGCACTGATTACATTCAATACTTCTCCATCTAGGACCATCTTAATACTTGAGGCTGCTATCCACAATGATCCCTACACCATTCCTCCCTTTGACCTTGCCCGCATACCAGAGTTTATGCCCCAGCAAGTCCCTGGCTTTCGCGCCAACCCATTTGGTCTCTTGTAGACAAAGGATGTTGATCTTTCTCTTCATCATCATTTGGGCCACCTCGAAACTCTTCTTCGTTAGTGTCCCTACATTTAGTGTCCCTAGTCTCCAGTTTCTTGTCCTCTTTTTCCTCACCCTCCCCCTCCCCCTCCCCCTCCTCAACCCCTTTGAAGATTGCCTCACTCTCTAAGTTCCATAGCTGGTAACGTTTATGAACTAGCTGTGACTATCGCGGGTGAGTGCTTAACATAGACATGAATCTTATTATAGCATATACGCACGAAAGTACCGCCTCAGTCAATAATATAACACTATTCAAATAATGAAAGGAGAAAGAACCAAGTGGGAAATACCCAACAATGGTAAATTAAAACGCTGCCCTACTGCAATACAGGATAGATCAAACCTGGGGTTGGTGCGTTGTTGATACTCTGACCTGGCTAATACTTACCTGGGTCCACTCTTGGTTGCCGGTTGTGGGCTGCTGGCTTTGGAGTGGGGTCGGTGTTGGTGGTGGTGATGAGGGGCTGGTGGTGAGTCGGGTGGAGTGTGCTGGTGGTGGGGCGGGGTGAGGTGCAGTGGTCTGGGTTGGGGTGGGGTGTGGGTAGCAGTTGTGGTGGTGGTGGTCCCCGTGTGTGGGGGAGGACGATAGTGGTGCGGTAGGTGTGGTAGAGCGGTAGGGTGGTCTGGGGATGGGGGTGGGGTGTGTTGGAGCGTTGAGGTGCGAACAGGTGGTGGGGCGGTTTGTGGGTGGGTGGGGTGCTATGGTGGCGGGTTGGGGCTGGTGGAAGGGCGGTGAAGGCCGGTGGTGGTGACTCAGGGGTGGGGGGTGGGATAGCGAAGGGAGTAGGGGTTGGGTGTCGGGTGGTGGTGGGCAGAGTTAGTCGGCCAGGTGGCTGACGTGACGTGACGTGACGGCGATGGTCAACAGTGCAGCAGGGAGCCGTTGATTTTGCAGATGAGAGGAGGAGAGAGAGTGTATTATTATAATTTGGGTAATTTTTTAAATTTTCGTTGTAAGTCTACCGGTTTTTATTCCTCCTCCTCCACACCACCGTTGTTCCTGCCATCATCCACTACTTGTCGCTCGCCATCCGCCATCCTCTCTTAGGATATATATATATATATATATATATATATATATATATATATATATATATATATATATTTTTAATAATTAGGGAGATAACTTTCAATACAAAACTGATGTACCCACTATAGCAGAGCCCAAGAAAACTCGCAAAAGCGGGACTGTTGGGTATCTCTCTCTTTTGTCCTGATAAATTGTCCAATAATAATTAAAACATAGAAAATAATTATTAATTTTCTATAAGCCAAAAATAGCAAATTGAAAATAAAATCAAGCAGTGACAAAATTTTTAAACCTTATATTTCTCATTATATATTTTAAAATATGACAAATTATGGAAAGACCTCCTGAACTTTACAATTAAACACAACACACCCCTGCACTTTCAATTTTATAAAATAATCTTCTAAACTTTACAATTAAACACAACACACTCCCTGCATTTTTAATTTCATAAAATACCCTCCTAAACTTTATAATTAAATACAACACACCCCCTGTATTTTTAATTTTATAAAATAACCCCCTAAACTTTGTAATTACACACAACACGCCCCCTGAACTTTGTTTCTAAACACAATTCGCCCCTTAGACATTAATAAATTTGAATTAAAAGATGTACAAAATTAAAAATTTTAATACAAATTATGAAGAAAAAAGTGGAATTTTTTTTTAAAAATATAATAATTTTTTTAACTTTGGTAAAAATTTGATTAATAAATTTAAAATTAAAAATTACATCAAATTAAAAATCAGGAATTTTCTACTTTTATACAAGAGATAGAGATTTTATACTTTTATGCAAAAAATAAGAGCTTTATGTTTCTTTTTCTTATGTTTACACAAAATAATTATTTTAATTAATTATTGTAATAATATTATAAATTTAGAAAGAGGAACATACCCAGTGCCTCAAGGGCTCCCGCCTACGCAGGGTCTGGGGGGGCGGATATATGCAGCCTTCCCCCTTCAGGGTGTTAACCTGAAGAGAGACTGTTTTCCAGTGCCTCCAAGATAATAAAATATAATATATTTTTAAAAAATAAATATCAAAATTAGATTAATAAATCTAAACTTAAAAAAAAATTTACAAAATTAGAATTTGAAAATAAATTCTAAAAAAAATTTAAAAATTCAAAATCAAAGTTAAAAAATATTATTATATTTTTCCAACTTTTTCAAAAAATTATTTTTTCATAATTTGTTTAAAATTTTTTAGTTTCATACTTATTAATTTCAAATTTATTAATGTCTAAGAGGTCCGTTTTGCTTATTAACAAAGTTTGAGAAGGTGAGTTATGTGTAATAATAAAGTTTAAGGGCTATTTTTTAAATCTGAAAGTGGAGAGAATGTATTGTGTTTAATTGCAAAGTTCAAGGGGCGTATTGTGAATATAACAAAGTTTAGGGGTCTATTTTATGAAATTAAAAGTGCAAGGAGTATGTTGTGTTTAATTGTAAAGTCTAGCAGGCTATTTTATTAAATTAAAAGTACAAGGGGTGTATTACATTTAATAGGAAAGTTTATAGGGTGCGTTTATAATTTTCCCTCTAAAATATATATGTAACTTTGATTATAAATAGTAAAACCTCAACCTACCTAATTGTTAGGCCTCGTTTGTATGTCGAATGAATCAAATTCTTACAGGAGGTTACATTTCATGGGAATTCAATTCCCGTGTCAACTTTCCATCAAGTAAGTAAAAACGTTTGGTTGCCAAGATAGGAAATAGAACTTCTTCGGTAAAATTAGTTAAAAAACGAAGGATAAGTTACTTCCTACATTTTAAAGGAACTGCAATTTTCACTTCTCACATTCTGCTTACTTCTTGCCAATCAAACAAGAGCCGAAATCTATACTTCTCATAAATTTTTACTTGTTTCGTTTACTTCTTGCATGTCAAACGAGACCTTAATTTTTGTTAAAAAAGTGAAAAAAGTTGGTGAAAAGTGTAATGTAATGTGAAGGGCAAAAGTGTAATTTTGTAGGAGGCAACTGCCCAGGGAACGCAAACATAATTGACAACTCATCTTATAATTTAATATTTGAAAAAATTGTCACGCGCTCCCAATAATTAAATCCAAACTTTTATTTTAATATTTAATTAAAGTAAAATAAAATAAATTAAGAGATTAATTAAATTTAATGGTGTATTTAATATAATATTGTAATAAATGTAAGCACTCCAAGTAACATGGAAAATGATAAGTGAATGTTTTAATAATTTAATTAAAATAAATTAAATGAGCTTCATTATTATTGTACTTTCAACCCCTCCTTAATTATGCCCCTTTGCTTCAATAATTACCTTATTATTTATAGCAAAAAGCTAAATTAGCACAATTAGGGGTGTATTTTGGCCGAGTCGAGCCCGAGCCTACCGGGCTCAAGGCTCCGTTTGTCAGCATTAATCTCGGCTCAAAGCTTGCCGGGCTTGGAAAGCTTAGGCTCGAGCTCGGCTTCACTCGATCTAAGCTCTGCAAGCTTCGACTTAAGCTTGTAATATTTCGACTCATTTAAGCTTGTTTGAGCTCGTTTGAACTCAAACTCGGCTCATTCAGGCTCCAATTTAACTTCATTGGGCAATATTTAAGCAAATATATTATACTAAGAAATGCGCGTTTAGGCTCGCAAGCCTATAAGCCGGCTCTATAACTTGAGCTCAAAGCGAGCCTAGCTTTATGACCTCGCGGGCCGGCAGCTTGACTCATTTACACCCCTAAGTACAATCTCAATATGTAATTCATGTATCTAATGATATAATAACAAATTATTTAGTTGTAAAAAACTAAGGTTGTTAATTATCAGAACAACTATGTGCCTTGTATGAAATGATAGTTGCGTACTATTATGGCAATGTTGGCCAAAATAATATTGAAATAATTATTTTTTGGATTAATTCAATATGGTCCCCCATGTTTTAATGAATTAATTTTTGTCGTAAACTTTGTGTTCGAAGTTCTACGTCTACTAGTTATAATAAAATAAATTTTTAGTCTAAAGTATAGCCAACAACAATAACAATAGTTGCAGTGTCTGAACGGCTCCAGCGTGAGCAGGGTCTTGGAGAGGTAGGATGTATGCAGCCTTACCTTTCATGGTGGGACCCTAAAGAAAGGTTATTTCCGAGAGCCCCCAACCTGAAAGGTACGAAGAGCTTAGAAAGTATAGAGATTATAAAGATAAAAGAGATCATAAAAGTCATGGAGATCACGAGAAGCATGGAGGCATGTAAGCATATAAACATGTAAGCAATTAAGCATGAAAGCATAACATCAAAAGCGAAAGGCAAAAACAAACAAGCATCTAGGGGAGAGATTATACATGCGACATAATGCAATCAAATAGAGAGAATAGAGAGAATATGACATATAAAGAGTATAAGGAGACAGAGAGAGAGGAAGTACAGAGAAGAGGGGGGGGGGGGGGGGGGGGGGGGGGGGGGGTATAGAGTATGCAAGTAGCCTCGTGGCACTAGAACGAGCTTATAAGTGCTCGATGTTCCTACATCACTATATCAATTATACCGATATTAATCCTCCACTGAGCTCTATGTGGGACCATTTCCTCATTTAGGTTAAGATAGGCGAGGTCTTGTCGAATTGTTTCCATCCAACTCTTTTTTAGCCGGTCTCTTCCTCTCTTCTCATCTGTAATATGGAGTTGTTCGTATTTTTTGACAGGGTGTATTTCACTATAGCCAATAGAATAAAAACTCAAAAGCACAAAAATTGTGGGAAAAAAAGAAATTTAATCAATTCTAATGATATTAAAGTATAGTTACTTTTTTATAAAAAAAATACTTTTTGTATTGCGTCAAAGTATACATTTATTTTGGATATAGCTGTTTTTGTTAATGTTGGGCAATTATGAGACTTTTTGTAGCTTATTATATTAAAGTTATCCTGATATTAACAAAATTATTCTGACAATAGCATTGCCCAATATTTTTTGCTATTTATCAATCTTGTTTATAACTTTTTTTTTTAATTAAGGGTTATTTACACCAAATGTCTTTGTACTTTACCGATTGTCTCAATTTAGTCCTTCTACTTTTAATTGTGTCAATTTAATCTTTTTACATTTAATAATGTGTCAATTTGGTCCTTGAAGAAAAATTTGTGTAAAGTTTTTAATAGTTTGGTCATGGGTTGGATTAAATTGGGCCAATGGGTGGATCTTTAGTAAATTATTTGCATCTAACATAATTGTGCCGCTAAAATTTATATCAATTACTTAAATTGAAATTGACCGAAGGACTAAATCGACATATTGTGAATTGTAGAGGGACTAAATTGATACAATTAAAAATATAAGGATTAAATTAATACAATGATAAAAGTACAGGGATTTTGGAGTAAATAATTCTTTAATTAATAATTATGACAATAATTAGTTAACGCTTAGCCCACTAATGTACGGCGTGCTACCCATTGGGTGGTTTGGAATAAATTCATTAGCATAATAATAATAACTAAATAGAGTAAGGCTTGCCTGAGATATTTTAGAGTAAGGCTTGCCTGAGATTCATGTCGTTTGGTCTTGGGCTAATTGATACGGACAAACTTTTTAGGCAAGGGGTTCTCGGAAACAGCCTCCCTTCAGGGCAGCCTCCTGAAAGGGGAAGGCTACGTACATCTACCCTTCCCAGACTCTGCTTTTGCGGGAGCCCTTGGAGGCACTGGGTTTGTTTTTGTTGTTGTTGTTGTTGTTGTTGTTGTTGTTGTAATTGTAATTTAATTTTAATTTTGGTAAAATTAAAATTTTGATGGAATTAAAATCCATTGTTTAATTCATCAAAGTAATTGAAGGTTGGAATTATAGTTCTATAATGATTCGAGTTATCATAAGTTTTTAATCAAATGAGTTGGAGTATTTTGAATTTTGAATCAACTATGGTCAAATTTCGATTAGAGCAGTTCACATTGCATTGGAGTTATTATAGTCGGAGCGATTCAATTTGAGTTCGAGTACTTCGAGTTTTGAGTCAAATTCGGGTTGAGTATCCCGTTGGTCCATTTGGTGTTCTAGTCATATTGGGTTACTTTTGTTTGGGATTCAGGCTAGAGTTAATTGAGTTTGAATTGATTTAGGTCTTTTCGAGCTGGAGTCATCTTAGTTTTTAGGCAAACGGGTTGTGGCATTTCAAATTTCGAGTGATCTTAGACCGAGTTTTAGATGGATTGGGTGATTTTGGATTTCGGTCACTCTTAGTTTTGGATCGATTTGATCGGGTCATTTCAACTTCAAATTTACTTGTTTATATCATATTCAAATTGAGTACTTTCATTTAAATGTCTTAACTTTTCAATATATCTAGTGAGATATTTTAAGGTTTAAAATTTTGTCTTTTAAATACTGTGAAATTATAAAATTTTGTCATTCATGTACCTTGAAGTCGAAATTTGGTGGACTTTATTTAAAAAATGAAGACGTCAAACATGATTGTGTCACTGTATAATCAATCAAATTTTGATGATCTTTTTGCCAGAAAACACTGACATAACATACATGTATTCAACCATATATATGTGGCTTCCATTAGAATCCATTAAACTTTTATCACAGATATCACTTATATATATTATTATAATCATGAAGTATATCAGCACTTTCTTGTGAAATTTATTAGGTTCTGACAAAAATATATTAGATATTGATGTAATAATACCATATTACACATAACTTCAGCAATATATGCGACTTCCATTAGAATCCATTGGATTTTTATCACGAATCTGACTCTGATACGAACAATTGGAACTTTAGCAATCCCAATCGGTGGGCAATAGAAAAACATACGAACTCATATATCATACGATCTACTTCGCTCATTGTCAATTAGTTTTAGGATAAAACCTCCTTTAATATGTCACAATGGTATCAAAGCCATCGATCCTTGGATCGATTCTATGGAGCTCAGTTTGGTACGGGATGGACCTTGATCTGGAGTCGTACTCGGTCTGGTATGGGATGAGCCGTGCTGCACAAGCCACCTGTAACAGGCCTAAACTTCAGAAATAACTACCTAGAGTAGAGTGAAGCCGTCCGCGAGAGAAAATGGCTACTTCCTCAGAGTAAAGCTACTTAGAGCGAAGCCGTCGAAGACGATGGTTGTGGAGTATGGTGGTTTGATACAGACATTTTGGAACTTAAGCAATCCTACATCGGTGAGCAATAGAAAAACATACCAACTTATATACTATAGGAGCGACTTTACCAATTTTTTTCAATAAATATCGGCATAGCCGTAAAGCAAATAGGCAACTCGAAAAGACGAGGCCTAATCCATCCCGTAAATGGAAGTGGGAACAAAAAAAGAGACCATACCAAACAGCGAACAAACAGGCACCAAAAGCAAAAACTCCCAAACACGACACAACAGACACCAAGCAAAGGCCAGACAAGACGCGCACAAACAAGCTCAGACAGGGATCCCAAATGAAGAAGAACCAGACGAACAACACGAAAAACAGTAGCAGGATTGAAGCCTCAACCACAAACCCATCCAAACTCATCTAGCTAGCAAGTCTGCCACCATAGGTAGGTCGAAACCATCGAAATTAAAACCTAATATTTTCCTCATCTCTATTACCCGCTCCGCTCGCATAATCATCCCATCATACTCTACTTTCG
This sequence comes from Simmondsia chinensis, assembly GCA_018398585.1. Taxonomy (NCBI): domain Eukaryota; kingdom Viridiplantae; phylum Streptophyta; class Magnoliopsida; order Caryophyllales; family Simmondsiaceae; genus Simmondsia; species Simmondsia chinensis. The sequence goes on from JAGTTD010000020.1 coordinate 1,759,268, forward strand.
AGATCTTATCGTACCCATTCCCCCTATTTCGTTTTTTTCTTCTTCCAGGCTGTCTTTGACGATTTACCCCGTTTCGCCTCCTTCCCTTTTTCCTGCTTGTCTGAGGCTTTGGTTGTTTTCGGTGTGCTATTCCTAGAAGACATATCTTTCAGAAACTCTTGTAGCTCCCACTTTTCATTCTCTTTTTTCTTGTGCTTCAACGTTTCCTCGCTCTTTTTGTCATCACTCCTTTTCCTTTTCTCATCCCAACTCCATTGGGCCTACAAGGCCCCGACTTGCTGAAAGCAGAGGGCTCAAAACCTGGAGGAGACACAGGCCTCGAGGCCCAAAATCATCTTCACTGGCGGGGTCTTGAGTTACATTCTCAAGATATGATAACTGAGTATGAGGCTGAGCTGAACTAGCTATGTCACTCTCCACCCATTGGAGCAAAGCAGGTGGCTGTTGGTTTCTACGCACTTCCGGGCCTGGAATATGATCACCATGTTGTGGAGGCCGATGAGTAAGATAAGCATGTGGCCAACTGCATTCCATAGACCACCTACCGACATATTAACCTTCAATATGGAAAGCAAGCTGACCCCGCGCCAGCTCGACTATGCTTACTCCCTCATACACTGGCCTAATAGTACGACTTCCCACGTCAGGCATCCTATGAATAGAGGAATGATGAACCAGTGTGGTATGACGAGCGAGGGTGGTGCACTGATGTTCCCAGTGCAGATTCATTGACGAAGAGGTCTGCTCTCTTGCTAATTTGGCTGATGCAGCCAGAGTAATAACACTGGAAGAGTAATTTGGAATCAGCTCTGTCCTACCTTCTTTGACCAGGACCAATCGGGTCACCCTATTAAAATGGACTTGTACCATTCGATGAATAAGTGAAGGGGAGCATGTGTCCATGAGGATTCTGGCAGCATCAATGCATCTCATGGTAGACATCCTCGAGTCCACCTTGACTAACTTCCCCCATAAACTTGCGAGGTCAGAAAAGCATTCCCTAGTCCAGCATTGGACAGGCAGTCCAAAAACCTCGAGCCATACTCTTTTGTTAAGTGATCCAAGGATCTCGCCAAAGTATTTAGACACCTCGCCGAATTTCCTTAGAAGAATCTCGCGATGAGGGCCAAGGTAGGACTCCAAAGTCTCATCAGAATCACAAACCAGGACAAAAGTATTGGTGCTTAAACCTTTAGGGGTTAAACCGTGCAGGTCGTTCTCTGTGATAAATTTGAGAATATCATCCAGACTCACCTCATCCAACGTGTGTGAAATTATAGACCGCTGTAGCCAATCCTCCACATTCTTGTTGGTGTTGGAAACCACAATCCTTGCAATGTCAAAAGTTACTCTATCAATTGCCAATTAATTTTGAAATAGAGCCTCTTTTAGTATATAATGGACTCATAATTATGGAACATATCAGCACTTTCTTGTGAAAATTGTCGGGTTTTGAATATATTAATATTTCTGCGGTTAAATTAATTATAAATGCAACATGTTTTGAAGTTGTTGGGCTTGTCTAATATTCTGGACCGACTTTCTTATAATTTAGTAAAAAGAGCATGCTGACTTTCATAAAATAAATAAAATAATAAATAAATAAATAATAAAAATAAATGCACTAAATTGGCTCATAGTTGCTGTGGGACTTAAAAATTGACAATTTTATATTATTTTCTTATTATTAATGTCATTAAAATATTGTAAAGTTTCAATCTCATGAATAAAGTGGGTGACCTTTAAACAAAAGCTGAGCGCTTTACCTGTCTGATTTTGATCATGATATGTATTTAGATTTGAAATTATTGATTTGTATTTTTATTTTCTCTTAATATAATTTATTAGCTTTAATATGTTGAATTGAGCCAAATTTGTGCCTAAATGAGTCGAGCCTGAGCCAAGATGAGCTAAGTCCAACATAAATGAGCATAGACTAAGCTGAAATGAGCCTAAAAATTTGATGATTAGTTTAAATCTCGTCGAGCCGTGTTTGAGCACCACCAAGGCAAGCTCGAGTCCGACCCTTTGACGAATCGAGCTTGAGCTTAAAGTTTTCAAGCTCGGCGATCTTCGAGTAGAGCTCAAGCTGAGTTAAATGTAAACGAGTTAAGCCTCGAGCCTGACGAGCTCAAGCTTGGCTCAAATACTTTTGAGAGTACCCATTAATTTTCTGTTAACTTTATGTCATATACAGTCTTAAAGTTAACGTTCAACATCAGTATAAAGTAAAAAAATGAAAAGCTGCAATAAAGTGAAAAGAGATCCTTTCAACTATATTACACTTCTTTTTTAAGCTAATGATATTGTCAGGGCAAAACTGCTAATACCAGGAGAGAAATTTAATATTGTTAAATTAGGTACTAAGGGTTCATTTACTAAGCATTAAGATACCCGATTCCATTAGAACTCCGAAGTTAAGCGTACTTGGGCGACAGTAGTACCAGGATAGGTAACCTCCTGAAAAATCCTCGTGTTGCCAACCCTGTCAGGCTAGGGGTCCTCGGTAACAGCCTCTCGCCAGGGTTACACTCTGAAGGGGTAAGATCGTGTACAACCACCCCTCCCAGACCCTGCTTATGTGGGAAGCCTTTGAGGTATTGGGTATATTATTGTTGTTAAATTAGGTACTCCTTCCTAATTTTTCTGACATCAGTATTTTTTATCCTGACAACATAAATTTTCTTTTTAGATAAAATAAAACCTCAGTTCATAAAAATTTATTTTATAAAGTCAAATTTTCAAGAAGTTGGAATACAAGGTATAGTACAATAAAAATTAATAAATTAAACCCAACAAATTAACAAATTGACTAGTACAAGTATATTCCTCACAAATATGCTTTGACACATCTTATAATTACAAGATAAGACCAAAACATAATGTCACTTTCATGTTAATTAACGGCCTATTTGATATTATTTTTTAGGATTATTTACTGAAAATTATCTAAATTTTTTAATGTTATATTTTAATATAATAATGTTAGTTTATGCTGATATTACATTTTTTTTAAGAAAGAGAAATTCTAAATATTTATAAAAATAATATTATGATATTTACTATAAATTTTAAAATTTTAAAAATTACTTTACGTTATTTCGTTGTAAACGAGATCTAAGTGAATTGAGAGACGCGTGAACACTGTTAATCCTTCGGAATAACTATTTTTTTAATCAAAAAATAAACATAATAAATTTCATGCACATATAACTTATTTAACATATGTTTGTTCAATAACTTAGATGGAGTCGTCATGAGGGTGTCTCAGTTGGTGACGTCTTCTACCAAAGCGGTCATTGCTCAGGGTTCAGGAGTTCAATCCTCACGGAAGATATACTCATGACTTACCTGCTCATGGGAATTGTGGACCTCTTCATGGGTCGGAGTTGGCTGGGGCAATCCAGTCCATCGTTATCCAAATAACCTATATGGATCTGTTAGGGGTCTATTTGGCCAATTCTTTTTCTAAAAAAATATTTTCTTAAAATTAATTTTTTTAGAATTGAAAATATTTAGTCTAAAAAAATGTTATTATATGAAAATAAAAATTTATTTCCACTTTTAATAAAAATAAAAAAATAATATTTCTCTTTTAAAATATAAGTAAAAATAACCCCTATAAATTTTTCAAATAAAAATACATATATTAAAAACACATCTTATAAACATATTTCTATAAAAAAATAATTCTAAAAGAATGATTCTTTTCACAATTGACCGAATAAAAAAATAATATTTTTTTTAAAAGTAAAAGTAAAAATGAACCCTATAAAATTTTCAGATAAAAATATATATACTAAATATAATTTTTATAAAAATAATTTTATAAAAAATAATATTAATTTTTTTACAATTTGATCAAACAAACAGATCGATCGTTTGGGGGAAGGGGCCCACTAAGGGGCTAGTTGGCCCTTTGTCCACCAAAGGAGCACTGACTACTGGCGATTTTGTAAATAATGCCCCCACTTCTTTCAATTTTTTATCAAACTGACACATTTTTAAAAAAATTTATTAAAATAACATAATTTTAAAAATATTTACCAAATTGGCATATTTTACTGTAGCAGTATTAACGTACGTCGCGATAAAAATTTTTATTTTTTTTTTCAAATGGGGGGACCCATCCAATTTTTTTTTTTAATTTTAATATTATTAATATTTTTTATTTTTTAAAAATGGGTTAGATATGGGTACTCAAAATTTTTTTAGGTACTCTTACTTCTTTATAATGTGTGTCAACACATAAATTATGTATGTCGACACACACTTAACGTACTCAAAATTACCACAAATACTCAAAATCACTACCCAACTACTCAAGTTTTTTTTTTTTGTTACTCTTATTTTCTTTATAGTATGTATCGACATATAAATTATGTGTGTTGACACACATTTCACGTACTCAAATTCACCACCAATGTACTTAAAATCACTACCTAAATACTTAAAATTCTTTTAGGTATTCGTATGTCTTTATGGTGTGTGTCGGCACATATTTAACATACTCAAATTCACCACCAATATAATTAAAATCACTACCTAAGTATTCAAAATTCTTTTAGGTACTCTTATATTGGTGCTGAATTTGAGTACGTTAAATGTGTGTCAATATATATTATAAAAAAGTAAGAGTACATAAAAGAATTTGGAGTACTTAAATATTCATTTTAAATATCCTTATTTAATCCATCGAAAAAAATAAATAATATTAATAATATTAAAATTAAAAAAAAAAATTGGATGGGGGGACGCGTTTCAAATGGCGTCCCCCAATTTGAAAAAAAATAAAATTTGTGTGCCAATTTGATACTGCTACAGTAAAGTATGCCAATTTGATAAATATTTTTGAAACTGTGCTATTTAGGTAAATTTTTTTCGAAAGTGTGCCAGTTTGGTAATTTATTCCACTTCTTTATTGTTTTTTATTTTAAATAGTAAATATATATTAGGGTAAATTATATATTAATACTCTGAGATTCAATGTATTAATTTTTTAGTCTATAAAATTTATTAAATAATATTTTAATCTAAAAATATACATATATTTAATAAAATAGTCTAAATAGTAGAGTGTAAGTGCGTAAAATAGACTCCACTTTTATTTTTTATAATATTGTTTGGACTATTTTAGTACATATATGTAACTTTTGGGACTTCAATTATTTTATAAAGTTTGTGGAATAAAATATTAATACATTAAATCTTGGGTGCTAATATATACAACAACAACAGACCTAATGTCAAAAGGGCTCCCGCATAAGTTGGGTCTGGGAGCGGTGAATGTACGCAGCCTTACCCGCTCAGGGTGTAACCGTGCCGAGAGGCTGTTTCCGAGAACTCCCAATCTTATAGGGTTGGCAACATGAAGACTTCCCAGGAGGTCACCCATCCTGGTACTACTCTCGCCTAAGCATGCTTAACTTCGAAGTTCTAATTGGGTGCTAATACGTAATTTATGTATATATTATGATTTTATATATATATTTTTTTTAAAAAAAGAAGAGTATTAGTTGTAATCCAAAAGCAATGCGAAATAAGGTTGTTTGTTGCTCCTGTCTTTGTTTCCATTTATGGAAAGGATTCCCTTCCCCCTCATTTTCAATTAATTTTTATAGTCCTTGTTTTAAAAAAAAATAAAAAATAAAAATGAAAGTTAAAATACTAAATATTCATTCAATTTTGAAAAAGAAAATCTCCATTTCAATAGGCTTGGTTGGTACGTGAAATTAAAATTGGACTGTAGAATTGCAATTTTAATTTTAATTCTAGTGGAAATGGAATTTTGATGGAATAAAAATTCTATTGTTTGGTTGATCGAAGGACTTAGAGGTCGAAATTAGAATTTGGTAATGATTCAAGTTATCATTGGCTTTCGATCAGTATAGTTGGAGCATTTTGAACTTTGAATAAGTTAGGATTGAATTTTGGTTGGGTTGCATCACTTTGAGTTCGAGTTAGTCGTGTTTTGAGACAAATAGTATTGCGTTTTAGTTCCGTCGGATTGTTTTGTGTTCAAGCCATATCTGACTTTCAGTTAATCAAGTTAGGTCTTTTTGAGATTCAGGCTAGAATAAGTGGGGTTTGAATTGATTTAAATCATTTTGAGCTCGAACCATCTTAGTTTTGGATCAAACGGGTTGTATTATTTCACATTTCGAAGTATCTTGAGTCATATCAAATTTAGGCAAAGGTGGGACTGGTCGAGTCATTTTGGGTTTAGTCATATTAGGTTTTGGGTCAATTTGATCAGGTCACTTTGACTTTGGGCATAGCTTGATCACATTGAAGCCGAGTAGTTTCATTTTTTTGATTTGAGTCATCTCCGGTTTCAGGTTGATCGGGTTGCTTACTTAGAATTTGGAGTTAAGTTGATTCGGGTTATATTTCAGGTTCAAGTCATTCGAGTTGGATGATTTCAAAGTTCAAGTCAAATTTAGTTATGTCTAAGTCTTTAATCATCTTGCGATTGGTTAATCAAGTAGAGTCATTTTGAATTTCAGGGTAGTAGAGTTTTAATACAAAATTGCAATTCTAACTCCCACCCCATGGAATTGAAATGCATGATTTTCAGTTGAAATCTAAATCAAAAGAATTGGACAATGGAATTCTAATTCCAGTTCCATTAGGTAAACGAAGTAACAGTATTGAAACTTTAGGGCTTAATTACAATCTCTAACCCAATCCCAGGCTCGAGACTCATGTGCAAGACAGGATCCTATGGTCCCAAAAAAGTCTTCATTTCATTTGATGATTTAATAAGATAAATTATCATTTATGTACTATAAGGTTTGAACATTTATTACTTAGGTATAGTAATATTTCAATGTATGTAATAAAATATCATAATTTTTGAATATTTTATCACATAGGTATTCTATATCAAAATTTTATAATTTTCGTGCGAAATTGACCAAATTTATATATAAAATATTAATATAGTACATTATTACGATATATACTGGTTTTATTACCAGAAAGTAAGTGCAGAAAATTAGAAGTCATGGGCATCTGTCCTCTTGTTTAGTTATCACGAAATTGGCAGAACATAAGAAACGAAATTTTCTTAGTAATTTCTAATTCTTCCTAAACATAAGAAATAACTTACTTAGCCCCTCTAAGTTAGTTATAATTCCTTCGTTTTTACCTAATCCCTCTTAGGCGTTCTAGTTCCTATCCTGGCAACCAAATATTTTATACCTACTTCCTAAAAAGCTGACATGAAAGCTGAATTCACGTGAAATACATCTCTGCATAGGAATTCAATTATTGTGACGACCAAACGAGACCTATATATGTGTATATAAACCATGTCAATATTTTTAGTAAAAATTAAGCAAAGTTATGATAAAATTTCATTAAATTTTGATGTGGGCTACTTATATATTACTGAAATTTTTTGTCATATCAGTATTTTTTTTTTGACAGAAAAATCAATAAATTTTTTTTGAAAATTAACCTGCATAGATTACTTAAACAATTAATGATTGCATACATAATTTGCCGATTATTACACATGGAATTAATAAATTATACGTTTATTTACGTCAAAACTATCTGAACTTTGCTTATTGTGTCAATTTAATCCTTATACTTTTAATTATATTAATTTAGTTCCTCTGTTATTTAAATTGTGTCAATTTAGTCTCTAGAGTAAAATTTATGTTAAGTTATTGATGAAATTCTTAATGATTCAGTTATATGTTGGGTTAAATTGAGTCAATGTGTTAATTTACAATGGATTACTTGTATCTAACATGATTGTACTATTAAAAATTATATCATTAACTTAACTTGAATTCAATAATTGGACTAAATACAAAGACCAAATTGACACAATTGGCAAAGTACAAGAACTTTTGGCGCAAATAACCCTAAATTCTATTATCATCAAATTTCATGTCCACTCCCCTTATTTCAGCATCGTTGTTAAGGAATATTTATTACACTACATTCTAGCATTTTATTGGTCAATACAAAAATAATAATAATTTTCATCTTTAATGTTTAGACGATTTAGTAAAAAGTGATTGTATACAAGTATATTTGATATACCTTAACAAAATCCCTTGAAGGTGACATTAATCTTTGATCGTGATAGAGATTATAATGCCAAATTAGATATATAGGTAATTGGAAACGTACCCCTTGCTGAACTTCACCAGATTTGGCCTTAGGTACAGTAACCTTCTAGACATATATGTTGGTCGCTTATTTCGTATAACTTCTATGTGAGATTTACATTTTTACTCATATGTTAAGTTCTTACTCTTAATACCACAAATTCACATCCATGATTACTGATGTACCTAGTACCAACGATTAAGCCCGGGCTTTCTCTTAGTAGCAGTTGTATCTGCCAACATGGAGAATAAAAGTAACAAAAAAAAAGATGGAAGAGTTCTATGTAACTTTTCTTTAACTGTGATTAGAAAAAACGTAACATTTTCGGTGCTCCAAGGGCTCTTGCCTAAGCAGGGTCTGACGGGGATGAATGTACGCAGCCTTCCCCCTTCAGAGTACCCTGAAGGGAGGCTATTTCCAAAAAACCCCCAACCTGAGGGATGCAGTACAAGGACTTCCCAGGAGATTACCCATATGGGTGCTCGGTGCTGCACCTTCGCCGCCCCTTCCTTCCGATTGTGGCTGGGTTCGGAAAGGTTCCGGGTTTGGAGGGGTTTGACCCATTTTGCTGTCGCGCCCCTGCTTTGCCGTCCATTTCATCCTTCGCCGCCGTGCTTTCGGGTGCTCCTACCTGCCCCATCTCCACTCCCTCTGCCTGTTCCTGTTGGCGTTTTGGGAGGCTGGGGATGGGGTTGCAGCCTCCGACCGGGTTTGATTGGTGCACGCTTCATCCTTTTTTGAGTCTTGAGATTGTCATGGTGTGTTGGTGTTTTTCCGGGTTTCTTCTGGTGTTTTTGGTGTCTTTCTTCGAGTCTCCTTTTGGTTTGCGGGTGTTTTTGGGGTTTTTGGGTGTGCATTGGTGTTTTCTCGCGTTGGGGTTTGTTCGGATGAGAATCTCTAGACTGATTGGATGATAGTGTATCTTATCATTGGTTTTTGTACCCACTCCGTTTACGGGGTGGCTCAGGGCTCGCTCAATCGAGTTGCCTGCTTGTACGTCGGTTTTGCCATTATTTATCAAAAAAAATATGGGTGTTACTATTATCCAAGCACGCTTAACTTTGTAATTCTAATGGGATCCGGTGCTTGCGTGTTGGTACACTCTTGGGTTTTAATTGTGATTAGAGAATATGACTAATTAATCGTTATTTATATGGATAAATATTTGGGTCTACCGCTTACAGGTCCATATATCACAATCGGGCCAACATGATACAAGTAATCATATTTAGGTCTATTTATACGATAATGGACCAAACTTTCGTTATCATCTTCTCAAACTAGTCTAATTAGTTAAATTTCATATTCTAACAATCAGCACTGAAGGAGTTCTTAACGACCCATTAACAAGCCCTTAAATGTCATTTAAAATGTCACAGACTTTAACAAGCTGAACACCCTTTGTTGGAACGCAGATTGCTATGCTTGTCAAACTTGCTTGATGTCAAGTGGCTTACATATTGTATTAAATAATCCGCACGTAAGTCTAGTACAATCACACATTGGAGCTGGAAAAGAAAAGAGATCAATATATAAGTCTATTATGTTACTCCATCTAATGCAAATTAATTTTACGATGAAACCTCATTTAGGCTTATATGTGGACCTCATGTATGCCAAGTGGGTGCATGATCCCGGACTATATTTTGACGCACCATGTCATAAAAAAGAGGATTGTATTTGAATTTGTTACATCGAGAGCCTCTCTGAAAAATGTTGGATTATACGGAATTTCCAATTGGACCAGATAAGGCGAGGGGTGCCTTTGTTGGGTTGTCGCTTTGGTGCCTTTGTTGGTTGCTTTTGTGTTTTCTTGGTGTCTTTTTTTTTTGGTTGTTGTTGGGGCTTGGGGCTGTGTTGGGTGGTCTTTTGTCGGGTTGCCTGTGTTTGCTGGGTTTGTGTTTCCTTTTAATCTCTTGGATTTGTCCTTTCTCACTAAACGGACTTGTTTTGTCCGTTTTGATCAATGAAATTTCAATTATCAAAAAAAAAAAAAGGGCGAGGGGTACGTTTGAAGTAGAATCAAATGTGAGGAGTGTTAAGGACTCTACATCTGAGTCCAATAGAATCCTGTGTTGACGTTGTGAGATAAAAAAAAGAGATCAATATATAAGTCTAGTGACTTACTCTAGCTAATGCAAATTGGTCTACCGCTTACAGGTCCATATATCACAATCGGGCCAACATGATACAAGTAATCATATTTAGGTCTATTTATACGATAATGGACCAAACTTTCGTTATCATCTTCTCAAACTAGTCTAATTAGTTAAATTTCATATTCTAACAATCAGCACTGAAGGAGTTCTTAACGACCCATTAACAAGCCCTTAAATGTCATTTAAAATGTCACAGACTTTAACAAGCTGAACACCCTTTGTTGGAACGCAGATTGCTATGCTTGTCAAACTTGCTTGATGTCAAGTGGCTTACATATTGTATTAAATAATCCGCACGTAAGTCTAGTACAATCACACATTGGAGCTGGAAAAGAAAAGAGATCAATATATAAGTCTATTATGTTACTCCATCTAATGCAAATTAATTTTACGATGAAACCTCATTTAGGCTTATATGTGGACCTCATGTATGCCAAGTGGGTGCATGATCCCGGACTATATTTTGACGCACCATGTCATAAAAAAGAGGATTGTATTTGAATTTGTTACATCGAGAGCCTCTCTGAAAAATGTTGGATTATACGGAATTTCCAATTGGACCAGATAAGGCGAGGGGTGCCTTTGTTGGGTTGTCGCTTTGGTGCCTTTGTTGGTTGCTTTTGTGTTTTCTTGGTGTCTTTTTTTTTTGGTTGTTGTTGGGGCTTGGGGCTGTGTTGGGTGGTCTTTTGTCGGGTTGCCTGTGTTTGCTGGGTTTGTGTTTCCTTTTAATCTCTTGGATTTGTCCTTTCTCACTAAACGGACTTGTTTTGTCCGTTTTGATCAATGAAATTTCAATTATCAAAAAAAAAAAAAAGGCGAGGGGTACGTTTGAAGTAGAATCAAATGTGAGGAGTGTTAAGGACTCTACATCTGAGTCCAATAGAATCCTGTGTTGACGTTGTGAGATAAAAAAAAGAGATCAATATATAAGTCTAGTGACTTACTCTAGCTAATGCAAATTGGTTTTATGATGGAACCTCACTTGAATTATAGGTAGACCTCATATGTGCCAACTCCATAGTTTGGGCATAAAAGCCCGATAAATTTAACATTTTGTACCCCATATCAACTATAATAAGTGTCTATCGATTCTTAACACTAATAATTTGTAGAATATTATTTATCTCAAAATTAATATTAATCTGATTTGATTTGATATGATTTCGAAGATATTTGATTAAGATTGGGTTACCTAAATAAGTTAGATTTGAATTGATATTTTAAATTAGATTAGATTTAGGTAACTCAATTATAAATAAAGGTTTAGGGCTATTCGTTTAAAGTGAAGAAAAGTGAGGCAAGGTGTGAGAGGTTTACGGGTTTTGTAAAAGGGTGCCTAAGGGGTCATCCGAGCAGGGGAAGAGAGATTGATGTTGAGAGGTTTTGTGATTGAGGGACATTGATAAGAGACTTTTTGTAGCTTCCTCTATCTAAAGCTACGTTTTGGAGTGTTGGTGGCTCGCTGTGCAGAAACTACATGGAGGAGGGTTGGTGACTCACAGTGTAGCAGTTACACTTGGAGAAGGTTAGTGACTCGCAGTACAGTGGTTACACTTCGAGAGCATTGGTGGCTCACTGTACAGCAGCTACACTTAGAGAGGGTTGGTAACTTACCGTGCAATAGTCACACCGATGTTGATGATGATTGTATGGGGTTAGGCGTTATAGTTAGAGATTGTAATCCTTAATTTCATTGTGGATTGATGCACCCGTTAGGTGTCGTAGTTTTTTCCCTCTAGTTGAGAGAGGGTTTTCAGGTTAAAATATCGTGTGTTAATTTTCACTGTTTTTGATGTCTTTCGCTTCAATTGTACTTAATTGTGTAAATTTTTTGAACATAGTTTTTTTCACATTTGATTCGTTTACGTCCCTAATTGATACCTGGGGCTTGTTTATTAATCCTAAACTCCAAAGTGCTTGGCCCATGGACACCTTAAGAACAAGAGTTGGTAGTTCATGGATTGGGCCTTTCATCAAATATATGTCTATTTATTTGTATTAAATATTAGTTTCATGCATAGACTTAGAGCCTAAAATTACAGAAAAAAGTAAAATTGGGTTACAGAATTTTAATTCTATTATTTTGTTGACTTGTTGCAATTTTAATTATAATTTTACAGCCCAATTACATGAAATTAGATTTAAACTAAATAATATGCATTCTGATTCTTTTGGGTGGAGAAAGGACTTGCAATTCTTACTAACTCGACTGGCTTGAAAGCTAACATGACCCAATATATGTAATAAGGAATCCCAAGGTTTGAAAATTCTGTTACTCAAATATCTTGAAGTTCAAAACTTTTATCATTCAGGTGCTCTTAGGGGTGAGCAAAAGTACCTGAATACCCGAAAACTCGAAGAACCGAACCGAACCCGATCTGAAAAATTAGGGTAACCGACCTGAAAACATCCGGTTATGATATACCCGATCCGTTGAAATGTGGATATCGTTTAGGATACGGGTATCATTTTGGAATATTTTCAGGTACCCGATCAGACCCGGTATTAAATATATATTTATTGTCCTAAATAAATATTGTATTTAGAATATTGATTATTTTATCTTCATTAAATAATGTTGTAGATTTAATTCTAAATTCCAACAATAATTTTTTAGATTATGCATTTTTTTTCTTTCAACCAAACTTTATCCTATTTTTGTGTAAAAAATTCTAAACTTTTAGCCATCTGAAAAAAAAAAAGAAAAAAAGACATTTATTTTAATTTTTAAATGAATCAGTAACAATAGATAAATAGAATAAGGATGTTGTTTTCGTTGCTATGTTCTATCTCTTTATATTCAATCTTTGAACTTTTACATTTTTGTAAAGTTTTGGTTCATGTGTCATAATCATTTTAAGATGGTTATAGTTTTGTAACTATCAAAATATGACAATTATTTGCATACTCTTTTTTAATTTTAAAATATGGAGATCGTGACATTAATCTTTGATCGTGATAGAGATTATAATGTCAAATTAGATATACAGGTAATTGGAAACGCATCCTTGCTAAACTTTGCCAGATTTGGACTTAGGTGAACTAACCTTCTAGGCATATATAATGGTGTCTTCTTTCCTATAACTTCTATGTGAGATTGACATTTTTACTCGTATATTGAGTTCTTACTCTTAACATTACTAATTCACATCCATGTTTACTGGTGTACCTAGTACCAACGATTAAGCCCAGGCTTTCTCTTAGCAGCAGTCATATCAGCCAACAGGGAGAACAAAAGTAGCGGAAAAAAAAAAGGATGGAAGAGTTCTATGTAACTTTTCTTTAACTGTGATTAGAAAAAAAAAATAACATTCTCAGTGCCCCAGGGGCTATTCGCCTAAGCAGGGTCTAAGAGGGATGAATGTACGTAGCCTTCCTTCTTCAGGTTGTTTCCGAGAACCCCCAGCCTGAGGGGTTCAACACAAGGACTTTCTAGGAGGTCACCCATCTAGGTATTACTCTCGTCCAAGCACACTTAACTTTGTAGTTCTAATGGGAGCCAGTGCTTTCGTGTTGTTACACTCATGGGTTTTAATTGTTATTTATATGGATAAATATTTGGGTCTACCTCTTACAGGTCCATATATCACAATCGGGCCAACATGATACAAGTAATCATATTTAGGTCTATTTATACGATAATGGACCAAACTTCCGTTATCATCTTCTCAAACTAGTCCAATTAGTTAAATTTCATATTCTAACTATCAGCACTCAAGGAGTTCTTAATGACCCATTAACAAGCCCTTAAATGTCATTTAAAACGCCACAGACTTTAACAAGTTGAACACCCTTTGTTGGAACACGGATTGCTATGCTTGTCAAACTTGCTTGATGTCAAGTGGCTTACTTATTGTATTAAATAATCCGCACGTAAGTCTAGTATCAGCACGTAAGTCTAGTACAATCACACATTGGAGCTGGAAAAGTAAAGAGATCAATATATAAGTCTATTATGTTACTCCATCTAATGCAAATTGATTTTACGATGAAACCTCATTTAGGCTTATATGTGGACCTCATGTATGCCAAGTGGGTGCATGATCCCGGATTATTGTTTGACGCACCATGTCATAAAAAAGAGGATTGTATTTGAATTTGCTGCATCGAGAGCCTCTCTAAAAAATGTTGGATTATACGTAATTTCCAATTTGACCAGATAAGATGAGGGGTGCGTTTGAAGTAGAATCACATCTAAGGAGGAGTGTTAAGGACTCTACATCTGAGTCCAATAGAATCCTGTGTTGACGTTGTGAGATAAAAAAAGAGATCAATATATAAGTCTAGTGACTTACTCTAGCTAATGCAAATTGGTTTTATGATGGAACCTCACTTGAATTATAGGTAGACCTCATATGTGCCAACTCCATAGTTTGGGCCTAAAAGCCCGATAAATTTAACATTTTGTACCCCATATCAACTATAATAAGCGTCTATCGATTCTTAACACTAATAATTTGTAGAATATTATTTATCTCAAAATTATTATTAATCTGATTTGATTTGATATGATTTCGAAGATATTTGATTAAGATTGGGTTACCTAAATAAGTTAGATTTGAATTGATATTTTAAATTAGATTAGATTTAGGTAACTCAATTATAAATAGAGGTTTAGGTCTATTAGTTTAAAGTGAAGAAAAGTAAGGCAGGATGTGAGAGGTTTACGGGTTTTGTAAAAGGGTGCCTAAGGGGTCATCCGAGCAGGGGAAGAGAGATTGATGTTGAGAGGTTTTGTGATTGAGAGACATTGATAAGAGAGTTTTTGTAGCTTCCTCTATCTAAAGCTACGTTTTGGAGTGTTGGTGGCTCGCTGTGTAGAAACTACATGAAGGAGGGTTGGTGACTCGCAGTGTAGCAGTTATATTTGGAGAAGGTTAGTGACTCATAGTGCAGTAGTTACACTTCGAGAGGGTTGGTAGCACACTGTACAACATCTACACTTGGAGAGGGTTGGTGACTTACCATGCAATAGTCACACCAATGTTGATGATGATTGTATGGGGTTAGGCATTATAGTTAGAGATTGTAATCCTTAATTTCATAGTGGATTGAGGCACCCGTTAGGTCTCGTAGTTTTTTCCCTCTAATTGAGAGAGGGTTTTCAGGTTAAAATATCGTGTGTTAATTTTCATTGTTTTTGATGTCTTTCGCTTTCATTGTACTTAATTGTGTAAATTTTTTGAACATAATTTTTATCAAGTTTGATTCATTTACGTCCCTAATTGACACCTAGGACTTGTTTATTAATCCTAAGCTCCAAAGTGCTTGGCCCATGGACACCTTAAGAACAAGAGTTGGTAGTTCATGGATTGGGCCTTTTATCAAATACATGTCTATTTATTTGTATTAAATATTAGTTTTGTGCATAGAATTGGAGCCTAAAATTATAGAAAAAAAAACAAAATTGGGTTACAGAATTTTAATTCTATTATTTTGTTGACTTGTTGCAATTTTAATTATAATTTTACAGCCCAATTACATGGAATTAGATTTAAACTAAATAATATGCATTCTGATTCTTTTGGGTGGAGAAAGGACTTGCAATTCTTACTAACTCGACTGGCTTGAAAGCTAACATGACCCAATATATGTAATAAGGAATCCCGAGGTTTGAAAATTCTGTTACACAAATATCTTGAAGTTCAAAACTTTTATCATTCAGGTGCTCTTAGGGGTGAACAAAAGTACCTAAATACCCGAAAACTCGAAGAACCGAACCGAACCCAATATGAAAAATTAGGGTAATTGACCCGAAAACATCCGGTTATAATACACCGGACCTGTTGAAATGTGGATATCGGTGTGGATACGGGTATCATTTTGGAATATTTTCAGGTACCCGATCGGACCCAGTATTAAATATATATTTATTGTCCTAAATAAATATTATATTTAGAATATTGATTATTTTATCTTCATTAAATAATGTTGTAGATTTAATTCTAAATTCCAACAATAATTTTTTAGATTATGCATTTTTTTTTCTTTCAACCAAACTTTATCCTATTTTTGTGTAAAAAATTCTAAACTTTTAGCCATCTGAAAAAAAAAGAAGAAAAAAAGACATTTATTTTAATTTTTAAATGAATTAGTAACAATAGATAAATAGAATAAGGATGCTGTTTTCGTTGCTATGTTCTATCTCTTTATATTCAATCTTTGAACTTTTACATTTTTGTAAAGTTTTGGTTTATGTGTCATAATCATTTTAAGATGGTTATAGTTTTGTAACTATCAAAATATGACAATTATTTGCATGATCTTTTTTAATTTTAAAGTATGAAGCTCAAGTAGAATTGTGTTATAATAATTTTATAGTTTACTCACAAATGACTTAACAGTATATTAGTAAATAGTTGTCTATGCCTTTTATAAAATTGATTCTATGAGAAATTTTAATTAAATGGGCAGGTACTCGACGCGATCTTTTAGGGTACCCAATTGATTTGGGTACCCGATTTTTTAGATCATATTATGCGTAATGATTTTATTGATTTTAGTGTTTCAAATGCCCTACTCGAAATACATTTCGGATAGGGTACCCGACCCATGCTCACCCCTAGGTGCCTTGTGTTATTGTTTATATGATTTTCATTTGAAAAATGTTAATGTGGAACATAGTTATAGGTATCCTCTGATCCAGTATAAAGATAATGTAAAATATGGGATTTATTAAAATATCTGGATTGTTGATCAAAAAAAAAAAAAAAAAAAAAGAAGATATCGGGATTAGAAGAATTTTAAATATATTTGTAACTTTTAAACTCTTTAGATACTAGTTTACTGTTTAGGATTTATTGAGTTAGATTATATTTAGATTATTTAGGGTTATCTTTTATTAGAGTTAGATTTTGATCTTACTTTAGTTTCCTAGCTGTGTTCTGATTAATATTATTTAGGTTTCGTATCTTCATAAATGTGGACCTTAGTTTATTCTAATTGAAAACTTATTTTTCTGATTATTCAATAAAAATATAACATGGGGGTTTGTTATTTCTTGAGTTTAGGGATCTCTTTCAGTACATTCCGACTACGTCCGTTCGAATGAAATTCGATCAACACCCGTTTGTGTGTTTTGCGAACTTAAAAATGTTGAAACCTGCTTCCGTCCTGCGTCACCTGGTACAAAGCAAGTTCTGATCCATTACTGTCTTGCACACATCCAATTGAAAAATCTAGGAACCACCCCTTCTCCTCCGCTTGCCTCTTAAATTATCATCATTAATCACTAATCCTCCTTCTCCTAATCGGAACCCTAGGCCATGTCCACCACACAAGCGCTGTCTGTGGTCAACCCTCTTTTGGATCACCTCGGAACCATCGTCGCCATCTCCCACGCTGTTGCTCAAAAACTATAGAGCCTTGTGTTTTATAACTGGGGACACACCAACACTTGAAAAAAAGGTATACGTCATTCACATTGAATATTATTTCGTATAAGATGTATATCTAACGAGAAAACCTTAAAAAAAAGGGGCTTGAAGAAAATCACAAGGAAACTGGAAATTGGTTATGGGGTGATTCAGATGATGTATCTTTAATAGTAAAGATTCACAAAGTTTTCTAGCCCATTATGTGTAGGGGTTTATATGGAATATTTTGTCGTTATGGACATATATAGAGAATATTACTTGAGTTGATAATACTTACATTGCATGTATACAATTTTAGTATCGTGATGATACAATCTGTGCAAAGCAAGAACAACAAGGGGCGTAAATCTATTATGATTGTTGACAGCTTGATATTGAGCTTGCTAGTGAATTGAAGCGTCACGAGGTCATAGGACATTTGAAGGAGATTCTAAGTATTTGAAGCAGATATGCTAACTATGATGACAATAAGATTGTCAAAGAACCAAATAACGTGGAAGAAAATTAATCAAAGTTTATAACTATTGATAGTACTATAGAAGCAATGATAAAAGAAGACACAAATTGTGAAGGGAGGACCCATAACGTTAAAGAATGTGGCGACGACATTGATGAGATATATAATGAAGTAGAGCAAAACAAATCGAAGAGTGAAGATGCAGGAAGGGATGAAAAACTTCCCCAAATAGCAATTGAGTTCAACAATGAAGGACACGAAGGAAAGCTTATACAAACTGATAATCTCAAGGTCGAACTCTCCCATATAGCAATTGGTTCAACAATGAAAGCATGAAGGAAAGCCTGTACAAGTTGATAATCTCAAGGTTGATGTAGAGCATGTTCCACATATTGAGTTTGTTATCTCAGCTAACTTATCTGACAATAATCTTATTATTTATTGTTTATTATTTTGCCTTATTTTCTTGTTCCTACTTTCCTTTTTTTGGGTATTTTATGATATGTGTTTCTTTTTCATGAGTTTTTTGGGTTCTCTTAGGCCTCACTTATTCGAGTAGCCTATTATGTATTGCAATTTATACTGCTAATTATTGAAAAAAAAAAATCTGACAGTCTTCCTAAATTTTATCTAAGGATCTTCTTTGAACATTGCCAAAAGCTCTTCCTCAAGCCGAGATCATGGCCTATGATGCACTATTTCATTCTCCTCTAAAAACTCGAGGACGAGTTTTTTGTAACAAGGCGAGAATGACGCGGTGCAAAGGTAATATAAGAAAAATACAGGATTCATAAAAATATATGGATTAGAAAAAATTTAAATATATATGTAGCTTTTAAATTCTTTCGATATTAGTTTATTGTTTAGGATCTATTGAGTTAGATTAGATTTAGATTATTTAGGATTATCTTTTATTTAAGTTAGATTTTGATTTTACTTTAATTTCATGTTTGTATTCTAATTAATATTATTTAGGTTTCCTATCTCTATAAATAAGGACCTTAGTTTGTTCTAAGAGAAAACTTATTTTTTCTAATTATTCAATATAATATAACGTAAGGGTTTATTATTTCCCAAGTTTAAGGATTTCTTTCGATGGATTCCAAATACGCCCATTCAAGCGAAATTCGATCAACACCCGTTCGTGTGTTTTACGATCTAAAAAATTTTGAAACCTGCTTCTGTAAGTTAAAATTTAATGAGTAAAAGATTTTTGGCCTCATTTAGTTGACACATGAATTTAATTTGTGGGGAAATTTTGTAGCTCCCGGGAATTCAATTCCTACGTGAACTTCGCAGGAAATAAGTAATATATGTTTGATTGTCAGGATGGAAAATAGAACTTACTTCAGGAGGCTAGTTAAAAACAAAGGAATTAGAACTTATCTAGAAGGGTTTAGGTAAGTTACTTCCTGCATTTTGAAGGAATTGAAAATTGCTTAGCAATTTCCACTTCTTACATTCTGCCTACTTCCTGTAAACCGAACAAAAGCTTGAATCCGTACTTCCTATAAAATTTTACTTTCCGCATCTACTTCCTGTATATCAAACGAAGCCTTTGTTTCTTTCAGTGCCCTTGGTATTCCGCTTCAAAAAAGGAGTGTGACAATGTAGGTCAAAAACAATTTGAGTTGCGGGCTAAACAACTGGTTTTAAGATTTCGATTGGCTTGGATGTAACATGTAATGAATCTTTGAAAAATCATGGGTTAACTTGACTTTCTCACAAGATGACCCATTCAAACCAGAACTAGAATTCAAGTTTAAAAATGCTTTTTTATGAGGTTGAGAGGAGTATGGACCCAAAATTATTAGCTCTTGGTGGATTAGTCTCAGACCCAACTCAATTGACCTGCTCAACACTCTAATGGCTGATATCCACCCCCTACATCTTGAATCGCCACCACTGTTATAGGCGATACTGGCGAGCCATGTGAGTCATGGTGATGGGTTATGGTGGTAAGAGTGATCATGAGTCATGGTGGTAGCAAACTACGGCAATGAAGGGTAGTCGGTGATAGCAAGCAAAATGTTAGCGAGATGGCTACAAAGTCGCGATACAAAGCTGGAGCATCCACAAGAACAAGCCATGAGCCTACGTGCAGAGAAGCATATAGCAAACTAGATCAAAATAGAAGCATCTCAAAAGAAAACAAAAACAAAATGAAAATCAGGAGCAATACAAAGTCGTAATAATTAGCAACAAAAGTAGCGATACAAAGTAAGCCCGTCCATCGCAAGAGCTAGTGGGTGGTCATGATAGCAGGGGTAGCCATGGTGGTGGGTTTAGGTTATTACATGGACACCCGTCCCCATTCCACCTCCCACTACCACGGCTTGTCACCGCAGCTAAATAAGCTAAAAACAAATGAACCAAATATACTTGACCTGTGATTAATCTTAACAAATATGATATACTTTGATACCAATTTGTTAGAAAAATTTTGATGCGGAAGCGTAAACCCTAATCATTTGATTCGATGCAAATAATATGACTCACACAAACAAGAAGTAAACAAATATATGGAGAAAGAAAGAACAAATACGTACACACAATATTTACGTGGGAACCCCTCTACAATCGAGAGGGGAGAAAACCACGGGCGGAGATGGAGATTCTTTATTGATACTGAACGGAAGAATTACAGCGACACTTCCTCTGAACGAGATCTATGAAAGAATTACAATCACTTTCTCTTAACTCTCGTAGCACTCGAATATCTGAATTGGAGGAACTAAAAAATCACCTCTTTCTCTCAATGGCGGCGCCTCACTTTAAATTGGATCACAAGTGACGTAAACCCTACGTCCATATTTATAGGCGCGGGTCTGGGAGGACCCGATCGATCGGCCCTCGTACAGCCCAAAATCATGAAAAAATTCACTTAAATCACCCGATCGTTTGGGCTTCCCTCTCGATCGATCGGTGACCCCTCGGTAACCCATAAACTTAAAACAAGTAATTTGAGAAATAATCCTAACAAATCTCCACCTTGGCTCAAATTACATACATAAAAGAATTTCCTCCACCTTCTCAACTAAACACCCCACACATGGGGTTATCTGAGAGGTTATCAGCAATGCCAATCTCCTTCTTCTCTGAATTGACTCTTGACACATTATCTGAAACAGTCACTTGCTGCTGAACTGTGTTACTCAACTGAAATTGAACTCCCTCTGGCTTACTCACCTGACCTGAATCACAATCAACTGATGACATCTTCTGTGGAGACAATAACGAATACTCATCAAACGTGACATTTCTACTCGTCAGGAATTGTTTGAAGCAAAAACATTTCTGCTTCCCATAAAGCCCTTGTTCATAGACTATCAGTCCTGTAGACTAACCACACAAACAGCCCCTTACACTATGCTCAGATAGACCCCTATCACCTGAATGATCCAATCTCAAACGTCCTGAATTTGTGATCTCTAGTTCTATCAACAACAATGATGAAGATACTGCAACAAATCTTGTAACTGTGGAACCGACAAGCTCATATAGAGTACCTACCCTTCTACCTTTCATGACAGTAAAAGCACCCTTAACGACCTTCAAAACTCTACCTTTAGCTGTGTACCTGTACCCTTTAGACTCAAGAGTACCTAAAGAGATGAGATTATTCTTCAAATCAAGAACATGGCGAACATCGCTCAAAACCCTGATAGTGCCATCGAACATCCTAAAACGAATTGTTCCTATACCCAGAACTTTGCATGAAGTATCATTACCCATCAAAGCAACTCCACCTCGAACGAACTCGTACGTGGAAAACCAATCCCGGTTGGGACAAACATGATAGGAGCAATCCGAATCCAAAATCTAACTATCTCTAAAACTGGACTGAGGTTCAGACACAGACAGTAGAAGATCGTTATTCTCACCATCCATAACACTAGCTACTATGGATCTCTACTTAGACCTGTTATCTGCTTCAAGTTTTCTCTTAAGCTTGTAACAGTCTTTCTTAATGTGCCATTTCTTATGACAATAGTTACAAGTTAGGTCTTGATGCCTAGACTTAGACTTGTTTCCACTATGATCATACTTAGTTCTCCCCTTGACAAATAAACCACTACCTGAGTTATAAACAGAATCAGACAATACTTTATCTACTTGTTCTTTACTTAGTAGGTTTCTCTTAACTTCATCAACATCTATGGTTTGTCTACCACCATAAATTATGCTTTTAACAAAACCCTTATATGAAGCAAAGAGAGAACATACCAATAACATTGCCTGATCTTCATCCTTAGGAACATCGTCCAATTCTTTCAAATCTTGAATAATTGAATTAAATTCATTGACGTGATTATTAAGTGACGTACCTTCTGACATACGAAAAGTGAACAACCGAAGCTTAACTACGAGTTTGTTGGAGACAAACTTGAAACATAACATATCTTGTAATTTCTCCCACAACTCCTTGGCGGTCTTCACTTCCAGAACTTCTGTCAAAACGTCATCGGTAAGACACATCTGAATTGCCGTGAGTGCCTTCTCATCTAACTCCTCCCATTGTGCTTCTATCAAATTCTCTGATTTCTTCTTTCCCATCTAAAGCTTTTTTCAATCCACTTTAAGTCAAGAGACCCTTAACGCGAACCTGCCATAAACTGAAGCTCCCTTGACCACCAAACTTCTTAACTTTGGATCTAATTGCGGATGTCATAGTATCAAATCGAAATAAACAGGGCTCTGATACCAATTTGTGATGAATCTTAACAAATCCGATATACTTTGATACTAATTTGTTAGGGAAATCTTGACGCGGAAGCGTAAACCCTAATCACTTGATTCGATTCAAATAATATGACTCACACAAACGAGAAGTAAACAAATATATAGAGAAAGAAAGAACAAACACGAACACACAATATTTACGTGGAACCCCTCTACAATCGAGAGGGGAGAAAACCATGGGCGGAGATGGAGATTCTTTATTGATACTGAACGGAAGAATTACAACGACACTTCCTCTGAACGAGATCCATGAAAGAATTACAATCACTTTCTCTTAACTCTCGTAGCACTCGAATATCTGAATTGGAGGAATTACAAAATCACCTCTCTCTCTCAATGACGGCGCCTCACCTTAAATTGGATCACAAGTGACGTAAACCCTACGCCCATATTTATAGGCGCGGGTCTGGGAGGACCCGATCGATCGGGAAACACCCGATCGATTGGAACCGGGCCGATAGATCGGCCCTCTTACGGCCCAAAATCCCGAAAAAATTCACTTAAATCACCTGATCGATCGGGCTTCCCTCCTGATCGATTGGTGACCCCTCGGCAACCCATAAACTTAAAACAAGTAATTTGAGACATAATCCTAACATGACCAAATAAGTTATCCAAATACCATATGGGCTAGCCCAAAGGTAAGCCCAATTTTCTATGCAAGTGTTACTAGACATCTTTGGGCCTTTATAGGGAGATTTTATAACCCTAAGCAAGTTTAATATGGTGGTGATGATTATTAGGAGGCTAAAGACGTCATCCCATTGAATCTCACTAGTAGCAAATTATACACACATCCTCTCCTTACCAGTGTAAAAAAAATTCTACAAGTGAATATGTTGTACCTAATTGGTTCCTATAAATCCTAGACCGGCCTTAAACAGCTTAAGGATAAAAATGAGCTTAGATATAAAGTTAGAATTTTAACAATACAAGCAAACGCATAACATTGTTTCAAGAAGAGCTCAAAATGCAACGTTTCACCTATCTGTATAAACGGGTGGCAAGATTATAAATAAGTTCAACTTAAGGGGCAATGCTGTTCTGAAAATTAAATTTGGGCATTTGGGACATTGTCCCTTCTGGCCATGCCCAAGTGTACTATTTGCTGCCCATGCCTGTGCCCGCACAGTACCAGCATCCTATTTTATGTGTTGCACTTGTCACGCACCTAACAGCAGCTCTTGGACGTGTTTCGTCTTCTTTGCCTTTAGATTTTTGTTTCTTTTGGTGAATAAGAGCCGTTGATACTGTGATGATTAACAGTGGGATTGCCCCACACAAGCAATGACACGGATTGAGGCACCCCAGTATACAAGGGGCAAATTTTAGGGTTTCTATGTCAAAATTTTATTTTCTTCCCCAATTTCTCTTTGTTTTTTGTCTAAAACCCTAATCTCCCTTTCTTGAGCGATGCTTTTTGTTTCCCTTGCATGAAGAAGATGATCCAAACCCTAATCTGAAGAAATCCATGGAAGATTAAGCAAGATCTAGTATAGTCTTGTATACATAGGGTTTGATTGAAGGTTTTGACTAGGGATGGCCATGAGGGGGATAAAACCCACTACCTGCAAGTACCCACCCCAAATGGGTATAATGGGGCAGGTAGTGGGTACAGGTTAGGTGTGCCTGCCTTGTACTCGTCACGGGTATAGGGCGGGTAGGGGTCTAGTTTTGTACCCACCCCGTCTCGCTCCATACCCGCCCTCCCCCACCTCATATCCACCATATTCACTTTATTTTGTACATAGTTAACCTTTAAATTAAAAAATACGTGTTTAAATTCAATAACCAAAATTGTTTATCAATTTATAAAAAAACTATAATTGGTTTTTAAAAATAGCATTAAATAATTAATATGAGCCGGAATAGGTAATCGTTTTCTACGCACAGTAGAGAGGGTTCCGGGGGGGGGGGGGGGGGGGGGGGGGGGGGGTGGGGGGGGTAATGCATACCCGTTGAATATCCGTGGGTAATGGAGTGGGGTTGTACCCGACGGGGCGGGTAGGCGTATCTACTTCATACTCATGGCGGGTAATGGGGCAGGTACGAGTCTAGGATTTGAGTGGCGGATACAGGTATGAGGAGGCACCCCCTGTAACTACCTGCCCCATTGCCATCCCTAGTTTCTACCTTAGAAACCTAGGGTTTTGAGCCTGCAATTTGTTAACGCGTATGTAATCTGGTTTGTAATTGTAATAATTAGGGGTGAACATCGGTCCAATATTAGACCATACTGGAACGAAGACCGAATTACATGAAATCATGAGATTGAGGACCGAATTGATTAAAATCGGGTTGGTCCGGTCCAAGATTGGCTAGAAACCGGTCCGACTTGAACTGGTTTCAATCTAGCAAATGCAATTATAAGAAGAAAAATATTTTTGTACAAAAGTTTAAACTTAAAAATAATAATGATGGTATAATATGAATAATATTTATAATTTAGGTATAAATACACAAGATATATATATATATATATATATATGGCACAATTTTTATGAGAAGGTGAGAGGGGCTAATCTTGGCCGTCCATTATAATGGACGGCCAAGATTGCCCCCTTTTTTATTAAATAAAAAAATAATTTCTCCCTTACCCCTTCCCTTCCGGGCAGCGGCTAGCGGCGGAGAGCATTGGTGGCCAGCGATGGTGGCGAGCAGCGAGCAGGGGTGGTTGGCGGCAGTGGTAGCTGGCGGGTGGGGTGAGAGAGGGAGGAAGGGCGGCAGCGGTGGTGGGAGGCGGCAGCGATGACCGTTGGGATTTGAGATGGGATGGAGAGAGGGACATATGTGGTAGTGCCAGGGTGGCGGAGAGGAACGGTGGCGACGGCGGGGCGGGCGGGTAGCGGTGGCAGTGGCCGCGACGGGCGGGTGGCAAGGGCGGCGTTGGTGGGTGGCGGTGGCGGAGAGGAGCGGCGGGTGGCTGTGGGTGGTGGTGACTGTTGGGTGGAGGTAGGGGTGTAAACGAGCCGAGCCAAGCCGAGCATCCCCTTGTTCAAACTCGGTTCGTTAAGATTTATCGAGTATGAGTTCAAGCCGAGCTCTTATCTAGCTTTTCAACCCCTTGTTCGAGCTCGGTACATTAAGATTTTGTTGTACTCGAAACTCGGCTCGGCTCGGCTCGGCTCGGCTCGTTAAGCTAATCGAACCAATTCGAGCTCCTTATCAAGCCGAGCTGAGTTCGTTATCGAATGAAATCGAGCTCATAACAAACATGAGTTTATTATCGGGTCGAGCTCCCTATCGAGCTGAGTTATTCGAGTTACTGTCGAGCTATTATCAAACTATTTTGGAGTTAATATTAACTGCTAACGAGCCTTTAACGAGCTCTTAACATTTTTTAACGAGCTTTTAACGAGTTCTTAACTAGCTCTTAACGAGCTTTTATGGAACTATTCACAAACATTAACGAGCCGAGCACCCCCTTATTCGAACTCGGCTTGTTAAGCTTATCGAGCCTGCTCAAACTCGGCTCGATAAGTTATCGAACCCTAATTATGAACACGAACGAGCCATAATCAATTTCGAACACGAGTAGTTCAGTGAACGTTCGATTCATTTACACCCCTAGGTGGAGGTAAGGCTTTGGACACAATGAGCCTTTTAGAACCATTGCTTAATCTTACTTAAGATCCAACGGTATAGATTAAATTTTCTCACATTCTCACAAAACTTCCATTCTCATTCCAGCAACTCCCTATATATATAGATCTCTCTAAAAATAGGGAGCTAAGGACCAGGACTAACTTTTTTGGGTCTGAACCTCATAAAAATCTTGGTGTTTTTGTTCTTATTTTGTTTCTTGCATCTATAGTGTTACTTGTGGCCTTCGGTTTGTAGCAATTTGAAGTCCAATTCTGATGGAATTGAAGTTAGAATGAAATTGAATTCCATTACTCGGCTGATCAGAATTGTAATTCCGTAGCTAATTGTCTCGAGATCTAAGTCAATTAAGTTGAATCATTCCTATTTTTGGGTGAACTAGGATTAGGTTTTGATCGAATTGGATCATTTTGAATTCAAATCAGTTCAAATTTCTAGTCATCTCGAGTCTGGTCAAATCATATCATGCTCAAGTTACATTAAAATTTTGGTTAATTAGATGGGTACAGTCTAGGATTCGGGCTGTCACGGGTTTGGCCTGAGTTCTCTCTTGGTTTCAAATCAATTAGGTTAGGTTATCTGTAGTTTGGATTAGCTTGGTTGGGTCTTGTTTAAGTTAGACCTGAGTTAGGTATCTCATACTATGAGTTAGATAGGATCAACTTCAAGTCGAGTCAGTTCAATTCATATGCGAGTCATTCAAGTAGGGACATTTTGAGTTTCATGTCAAATTTAGGTCGGGTTAAGTGTTTTTGTCTAATGTCATCTTGGGTTTCAAGTTAATTGAATTGGATAATTTTGGGTTTCTTTGTCAATAGAGTTAATATGAAATCACAACTCTTTGTCCCCATTGCAAGGAATGGGAATGTATGGTTTTCAATTAAAACCCAATTTTGGGGAACTGGATAGTGAAATTATGATTTCAAGTTCATCAGATAAACCAAACAATAGAATTAGAATTCTGAACCCCGGTTCCAGTCTTAACCTCAATTCCAAGCACAATATCCATGCACTAGACATGACCTAATGTGAAACCTAAGATGACCCAACTAGATTGACCCGAAATCTAAAATGACTCAAAACTGAAAAATTTAACCCAACCTAAATTTTACCCATAACTCAAAGTGACCTAATTCAAAGATTCGAATCATCAAGGATTTTTGGTCAATTGAGTTTGAGTATTTTGAGTTTTAGATCAACTACGGTTAGATTTTGGTCAGAGTGGTTCACATTACGTTCAAGTTATTATGGTTGGAGTGATTCAATTTGAGTTCGAGTTATTCGATATTCGAGTCAAATAGGGTCAAGTACCGCGTCGATTCATGTGGTGTTCAAGTTTCCTCGGATTTTCAGTTAACCAAGTTAGGTGTTTTTGGGATTCAGGCCAGTTATGATCGAGTTTGAGTTCATTCAGGTCATTTCAAACTCGAGTCATCTTAGTTTTGGGACGAACGAGTTGAATCATTTCAAATTTTGAGTCATTTGAGGTTGAGTTTGAGATGGGTAAGATCATTTTAGGTATGCGTCGTATTAAGTTTTGGGTCAATTTGGTCGGGTCACTTCCATTTTGGCTCAGCTTGTTACCTCACATTTAAGTCCCGTAGTTTCATTTTCTTGATTTAGGTCATCTCGAGTTTTGAGTTAATCGGGTTAGGTCACTTAGGACTTTGAGCTGAGGTAATTCGGTCATTTCAAGTTCAAATCATTCGAATTGGGTGATTTCGAGGTCAGGTCAAATATTAGGTTGTGTTTAAGTCTTTAAATCTTAAGTCATCTTGAATTTGGATTAATCAAGTTGGGTTATTTTGGGTTTTAGGTCAATGCAGTTAATATGGAATTGCAATTCCTTACCCCCACCCCATATAATTTGAAAGTATGATTTTTATTTAAAAACCAATTTTATGGAATTAGACAGTGGAATTATAATTCAAATTTCAGTAGGTGAACAAAACAATAGAATTAAAATTCTGGGTTCTAATTCCAGCCTCCAATTCTATACTCTAAATACAGCTTTATATGTCCTTATTTGATTGCCGCATCAGTTGAATTCCTGCAAAAAATTATATTTTTCCCCAATTCAGTTCTTGTGTCAACTTTCCTAAAAGTAGGTACAAAGTATTTGGTTGTTATGATGACAAATAAAACTTCATTGGGGAGGCTAATTAAAAACAAAGGACTTAAAACTTACTTGAAGACTAGGTAAGTTACTTCTTGCATTTCTAAAGAATTAGAAATTGCTAGGCAATTTCCACTTCTCGCATTCTGTCAATTTTCTGCCAACGAAAAAAGAAGCCAAAGTCCTACTTCCTATGAATTTCTACTTCGCGAGCCTACTTTCTGCCAACCAAACGAGGCATGTATCTAATTCTAATTCCATATACTAAATAAAGCCTCAGCTTTTTCTATTTTGAGTGAAACTTGTTAAATCTCACCGAGCTTTAAACTTGATCCACATAGTTAATTTATACAAGGTTCACATAAGAATCCAAACGAGATTCCATTTTAAATCAATCGACATTAAATAGAACAATCTACAAGACCAATATATCGATCTCTTCTTTCACACATCTCCATTCTTACTGAAGTCACATGTAAAATCCTTTACAGAAAAACAAACCACTTTAAAACCAGACCTTCACTTTCTCACAAGCTGAAAACCACAAATAGAAAACGATACCAGACAGCCATTTGCACAAACCAAACCACCTCCATTGAACCCTAACCAAACCCAACGCCCCCAGGGTTCACCCCGGCGACTCCATCGCCTCCCCCGCCCTCCGCCGGCCCCCTCCACCGTGCGATCCGACATTCTTCTCTCTCTCTCTCTCTAGTTGTTCGTTCATGTTCGTGATGAAGTTGAATCAAATCTACGCTTGCTTGCATCGGAAGCTAAAGCCCTAGAAATTTGAATCCAAGACGACGACGAAAAAACAGCAATCAAAAAGGTTTCTCATGGCGTGTCTCTCTCTTGGGACTGTACGCTTCGCTTTTTCGCCGTTTTTGTTTGTTTGAATCTATTCTTTGATTCTTGTGTTCTTGCCTTCGCATTTGAATAATCTTTGTTAAAGTATGAAATCTAGGTCTTTTTTTGATAGTTTAAGCTTTTGGATAGTTGGCTTTTTTGATCGAGGGGTCACGGGTTTGAATCCCGGCAAATTACGCTCTAAATATTAATGTATTTGGAGCACAGGGTATGAGTGGACTTGTAAATTATCCGCACTTCAGGCGCATTTGGGATTTATGTGGGGGAGCATGTTAGAGCATAAAAAGCGTTGTTGAACATTCACCCATTAGTTTACGCTTTTGGGATAGTTGGTTTCTTTGACATGTATTAGAGTCTTATTAATCGAAAGGTTACGAGTTTGAATTTCGACAAGCTATAAATGTTAATGTGTTTCGAGCATAAGGTATGGGTGGGTCTGTGCATTATTCACACTTTGAGCCCAATTGATATTTACTCGAGGGGCCATGTTATAATATAAAAGCCATTGTTAAAGCTTCAGTCGTTAGGTTAAACTTTTTGAAAAATTGGTTCATTATCCGAAATTTGTGAATTTGTCTATGGAATAGGAAATTTGATTCTTGATGTTTCAGGGACTATTTGATGAAATGTAACTATTTGTTAAATTTCACCGGATCTTTAGGATGGATCCGTAGAGTTGGCGTACATGAGATCTACACATAGACCCTAGTGAGATTCTATCTTAAAATTAGTTAGAGTAATCCACTGGACTTATATATTAATCCCTTTTCTCTCATATCTGCAATATGGGATTTTACCACTCACATGTAGAGTTCTTAAGAATGTTATTTGCAATGTGAAAATCCTATGGTGGTGGATTCAATGTCAAATCGGTGGAAATGTGATTGACTCTCAGTTTGGTTTAAAGATTAGCGAGTAAAACCGAGCAAAACTTGGAAAAAGGAAAACTAGAGAAAACAAAAAAAAAGCAAAATTAGGTAAAACTACTAGTATTCACTTGTTTGGTTACTGATCAGTTTTTTCCAGCATTTCTTAGTAAAACGAATAGAATTTTACTCAGTTTTTTTCTAGTTTTGTTTTTTTCCTCAGTTTTACAACTAGAGTTTTACTATGTTTCGCCTAGTTTTGATTTTTCCTAGTTTTGCTCTTCGCTAACCAAACAAACCTAGTTTTTAGTTTTACACAGTTTTGCTTAGGTTTTTTTTTTTTTTTTTTTCTAGTTTTACTCTTTAATATAACTAAACCAAACTGAGGATTAGGGATTTTTGTGGATTATTCAATAAATGAAGATATTCATGTAAAATGGGTTGAATACATGGTATGTGGGTATAGACCCCGAAAATACAGTAACGTAAAATAGTGATTGGATTGAGGTGATTTTAGGGAGACCTAGATGAGATTTGTTTTCTCTGTTCTCTTTTTTTTTTTTTTTTGGGTTGTACTAAGTTCCTACTTATGACCTACAAAGAAACCTTAAATTTTATGAGGCTGTTTCTATGGATTGAATTGAACTAGAGGATAGACTCGTATGTCAGTGGAGTTGGGAGATTTGAAGGTTTAGGGGCTTATCGTCCGAGGATCTAAATTTTGGTAGTGTTTTATAAATAGATAGCCTTAGACTCTTGGGTTTGGTTTGTACTTGCAGGTTTTAGTTTTAAAATCTTGCATGTCAGTTAAAGTATCAACTGACTGATTCCAAAAATCTTGGGACTTGGGTTTTCTTTTTCTTTTTTTTTTTTAATAGTTTTGTGTGGGTTGGGTGGAGGGACTAAAATGGCTTCATTTGCCTTAAGATCTTGGTATATGGATTATGTCCGTGGTTGGTCTGTTCAATAATTTTTGGTTGCTCAGTGTACATGACTCCAACGAAAGTGGGGTCCATGTGGGTAGGGTGTACGTGAACCAAGCATTTTATGAACTATTCGTGTATGAAATCGATTAAGGCTCGTTCTTGTTGGTTGTAGGGGTTGGATTTATAAACAAGTTGTGTTCGAGTTGAATCAATCAATTTAATTAGCGATTTTGAATAGGGGGTGCTTGAACTTGTTGAAGTTTGTGAACAATTCATTAAACACTTTTAAAAGTCTTGATAGCAATTCATTAAGCACATGTTTGTTGCTAAGTATCAGCTTGATCCATTGGCAATGATGGCTCGCTGCTAGCTTGAACAACGTACAAGCCATTCGGTGCAAGATAATGGTTTGTTAGTAGCTGGAATTGCTTGCCTCAAATGTCTTGAGTAGACTAACGAGTCGAGTATTGAGTATATCCCATTATCTCATTGAACGAGTTCATGACAAGTTCATAGCCTCGTTTTATGCTTAGCCTAGCGCTAATGTGATAAGCCTTATCGAAGTAGGATTCAAACAAGGGAATGCTCAATTCAACTCGGTTAATTTACACCTCAACCAAGAGGTTCAAATGTACGCAGCTTTAACCACGCTTTTTCAATGAGATTGTTTACTAGATTTGAACATATCGCCTTCGTTCATAAAAGCAACCTTGGTGATTGTACCATAAGATAAAAAGGAAGAAATGGAAAGAAAAGGAAAAGAAGGAAGAGTAACCATATGTACGTATGTTGGTGAACTTTGCCCTGCACTAATCATTTCACAAATGTAAACTACTTTCGGGTAGGTAAGCAAGATTAGGGATTTGAACCCAAGACCCGTGATTTGGACTATTTTATTAAATACTTGCAACTTTTGTACGGAAACACTATTTCATAAAGCTTATGAACTAAAGAATTAGTATACCAAACCTCATGGTACTAATATGTGCTTTACCCTAAAAAGTAAGAAAAAATAGTTTACAAACTGATAACAGAAAACGATTCGAAGCACGGGGTTGCTTATTGAGCAGGGATTTTACGATGCAAATATTGGATCCAATATTTCTGCATCTTGTCAGCTAGTACTATATATCTGGTCCTTTTTTACTACTTAAATCAGTGCAATTACATTTTCATGCTAAAGCTTTTTTTTTTTTTTTTTTTTCATTCTATTCAGGACAAGTTTCTAAACTTCAATCCGAGTTGCGGCTTTGTTCTTCCAATCGAAACAATATGGTCAACCTATCATGGACTATTCTTTTGGACACTGGTATTTTTCAGTTTCACCCCTCGAGATTATGCATTTGATAAACGAATTTGCAGATACGACGATTTATACCGTGACGCAGAAAGCGGTTCCAACTTAACTTAGTATCGATTACATTTTGTCGATGTTTAAATAACATAGATAAGTTGAACAATTTTGACATGCAAAAGCCAAAGAAAAGGAATCTCCATTCACCTGGTAAGTCTAGAGACTGGTTAGCCTATCTAAATGATTCTCTGCCTACACTGGTAATTCCCGTTGGCCCACGGTTTCAAGCCGATGTGCCTGAGTGGACCGGGTCATCTAAGGCAGGGTCGAATCATAGGGTTGATGGAAACCCTGATGATTCGAGGTGGTTGGGTACACGTATATGGCCAACTAGCACCCGGGCAAATACAAATGTCGGTAGAAGTAGCAGAATCGGGAAAGGAAGACCTGACTTTTGTAGTTGCACGTCTCCCGGTTCATCCGAATGTGTGAAACTTCACATCGCTGAAGAAAGAACCAGGCTGAAAATTGAGCTCGGCCCGGCTTTTAAGAGCTGGAGATTTGATCAAATGGGTGAGGAAGTTGCATACTCTTGGTCAGATAATCAACAAAAGAAATTTGTATTCTTTGTTAGAATGAATCCGGTATCGCAAGATCGAAACTTTTTAAAGCCTGCTTTAACATGCTTCAAATCGAAAACCCAAGAGGAAATAGTTAGTTACTATCTCAACGTGTATCTTCCTAGACGCATTAGTGAGAGTATCCGGTCAGGGTGTACAGTATTTGATAGCGACGACGATGATAATGAAGAGGCCCTGAATGCTAAACCTTCTAAGAAACGGTCTCCTTCTTTAGCTAATGATAGTGCAAAGCATGTTAAGCCTCGGTACTTGACTGGAAGACGATGATGGAGCAAACCCAGTTGGCTCACAGCGCGATTTGTTTTGTTCATCTATTGTCGATGTGTCAAGGAAGCCATGGAAAACGAACTCGGATAGTAGTAATAGCAAAAAAACGAGCTGAAACACTTGGACTCGCATATCGGTCCTTTTGGGCCCTTGAGGTTTTTTAACTACTTAAGATTGATGCTGAAAATGTTGTAATTGCCTATTTGTGGCTGAGAAAAACATGAGAGATACTTGCCACAGTTTTGAAAACTATCTTTGCTTCATTTTGTTGTACTATCACCTCCTAAATGGATACAAGAAGCTATGTTACTCGGACTTCGGTATGCAATTGGATATAGGGATGCATCTAGAAGTAAAATCGTACTATTATTCAACGTCGTCCTATGATTTACGTTACTTGAACTTTGGTATGTTGGTGAATACGGGCACGCGTCTAGACGTAAAATCCTGCTAAAATTGCTGCCGGTGATTTTTGGATGAGTTAAGAGTTCGGATCTCATATAAGTTTGGTGTTTCAAAAAGAGGCAGAGGTAGGCCAAAAAAAGTTGGTTGGAGACGATTCAAGATGATCTTGTCCGCCTAAACTTTACCAATGAGATAATCCTAGATAAAGTTGAATGACGGTTAAAAACATGTGTGGTTAGCAGTGGTTAGAAGATAGGAGCACAGTACCCCTTGGCATGCATGTCTTTTTTTGTTGTTGTTGTTTGGATATTTTATAGTTGCTTACATGTCTGGTAGTGCTTTATTTGCCCCCTTTTTTTTTTAATATTGTTTCTTCTTTTTCTCTCTCTTTTCTTTTCTTTTAAGGTTGGGAGTCCCTTGGAAATAGCCTCTCTAGGGTAGCACTCTGAAAGGGTAAGGCTGCCTACATCTTACCCCCTCCCGCCAAAGACCATGCCGTAGCTGAAGCCTCTATGAGTCACTGGGTGGTTGTTTTTCGGATCTCTATTTTACCCGTTTCGTTTTACCCATTTTCTTTTGTTTCCTCGTGGTTATCTGATTCTGTCATCTCTGTGCTTATATGGGTACGAGGCAACCCTAATAGTATGTGTCTAGATAGCGGGGGGCCAAATATATTCTCGAAGGTGTTAGTGAAATGGGTGTCTTTGCAATCGTTGGTGA
Source organism: Simmondsia chinensis (assembly GCA_018398585.1). NCBI lineage: Eukaryota > Viridiplantae > Streptophyta > Magnoliopsida > Caryophyllales > Simmondsiaceae > Simmondsia > Simmondsia chinensis. The sequence goes on from JAGTTD010000020.1 coordinate 1,793,835, forward strand.
TTGCTAGTTGTTAGGTGTTCTTCGGTGCATTCTCGACAAGCGTAGGTGTTTTGGGTTCCCTAGTTTTCATGCTAGTTGTCGTTGGCGGTGATGACATCGAGGTGGTAGGCTTCATCGATTTTCGTATGTTCTAGGTTCATTGAGTGTCTTTGTAGTCACAAGCAATGTTTGGTGGTTTTTGATATGATTCAATCCAAAAAGAGTGCTAGATTGCTCTCTGTGAAGTTTAACCAAGGTTAATAATAGAAATTGAGGGAGAAATCGAGCAGAATTCAAGAAAGGGAGAACAAAATTAGTAAAGGAAAAGAGAGAATTCAACTTATCGGTCATTTTTATCTCTCATTATGATCATAGTGCCCTATTTATAGAGATTGGGGAAGGGACCACCAGCTAGTATCTAATTATGTAGTAAAAGGAAAAAATGTATATTATCATTGAAATAAAGTGACTTACTAAAATACTATTTAATCACATGTTCAACACATGATTAATTTATTTTTTCTATAACAGTTTCTGACATGATCTTTTAAAAGATTAGTGCCTTCAATCCTTTGTCTTGAGAAAACTTCAACAGATTTACAGTTTGTCTCTTTGGCATTGTTTAATAGGTTATGTATGGTTTTATACATCAAGAAAACTACGTAATGTGGTATACTTCTGCCCTGTGAGTTGTCATTCTTTCATCCATAACTGTCCTTCCCTCTTCGATCGAAAGCCCTCTCCTTCACTCAACCGTTGATCGAGAAAAGGGGTTGGTAAGGAGTGGGCGAGGAAGGGTGAAGATGCTACTAAGAGAGACAGAGAGTGGAGGAGGGGGTTGGCGTGAGAGAGGTCTATTTCGTGAAGAGATTCAAACTGACTGATAGAGAGATACGCGTGTAGACAAAGGGAGCGTGACACCCGACAAAGAGAGGCGAAGGTTTTGGTGGAGGTGGGGTTATGATACGAACCATATCAATCCAATAAACGAATCAACAATCAATCCGCAAATCAAAAGTAGTATATTCGAATGTATTTAGTATAAAAGAAGACTTAAAAGTATTAGGTATAGCATAGGGGGAGGTACAGAGAAAGAACTGATACTTGCGATAGAAGGAAATGAAGAGACTGAGAGAGGGGGGGTGGGGGGGATGGGACTCAATTGACTCATTCCATACCTCTCTTCT